>JAOWBW010001091.1:0-371092 GCA_026119855.1 Campanula takesimana
GGAACAAAATAAACCTTCTCTCAAACTCTTTGGAGACTCACAAAATCATTAGCTTAGAGTGCTGGCCGAATTTGGTCTTTTATACACAAGTATGACCTATTCCAAATAGGAAACTTGTGTCAAAATCCGTCCAAAATTTGTTTCCTAATCAAATAGGAATCTGCCACCCGACAGTACTGTGCGGGGGGGCCAGAATGCACTGTGCGGTCGCATAACTATCTGAAGCAAAACTAGTACAAAAATGAGCTAAGTGTGCGGCCGCTCCAGTCCATATTGTGCGGTCGCCCACTTCCCAATTCCAGAATTTCCAAATTCCAATATAGTCCTTTTAAGATTCGTTTCTATTGTGTGTGACCCTCTAGGATTATACTAAGTTGGCAATGGGTTCCAACATGAAACCATAAGATATGATTAGGTTTCTAGCAAACCGTCATACCTAACCCAAATAGCATAACTAGATACAAGTTCGCATCCCTTAGAATATGTCATAATCCTTTTGTCCCACGATATCATTGAACACAAGTCATGGTCAAAGAGTCAACTTGTTTTGTTCAATACTTTCTCGATTTCTGAATATGTTGATAATCCAAATGACATTGATCCAATCAATTCATTTGATCGGCGAACATTTCATCAACATCATTCCTACGAGAGGCCCAAGCTTGACATCTCTCCGAGGAGGGACAAATCCATTTAGCTTATTATTCTTCCCTACGTGAATCCGATTATGCCAATCATACCCTTTATAACTACTCGGTTAAAAGTAGCGTTTGAATATGTCAAACATAATGTTCATCAAGTGGAAGACTATAATAACTTCATGTCTAAGGATTCAAATGACAAGCTAATATGAGTATATGTATGACATAGACCATGACATAAATCTCATAAAGCGGGTCATGTCCAGTACCTTGTTCAAAACAAGTACCCATAAATCTAACATGATCATCCCATGATCATTTAGCCTTTATACTAGTGCTTAACAAGTACTAGGGACGGGAGATTATTATAAGTAAACATGAACAACAATAATAATCAAAACATCTCTTTATTGATATGAAATAAATGATAACAATTACAACGTTTATTAAACGTGCCTAGGGCACCACTACCAACAGCTGCCGTTGCCGAGGGAGAGGGAACATGTCTCGTGATCACTACCTTGCAATTAAAGCGACAAATTCACGAGTGTTTCTTATCAAGAGGAAGACTGAATAACAAAAGATTGGAGATTTGGGTTATTGTGTGAATTAGGGGTTTTTGGATAATTTGGGGTTTCAAAATTCTGCAAAATCACAAGAAATTGTAAGAATAACCTCTATTTGCCCTCTATCTCTTTCTCTAGTTACTGAATATGTGATTATTTGACTGATTCAAATTGAATCAGGAATGTATAAATAGGTAGTCATGGTTTCAAATTTGATTTATAAGAAAACTTAAAAAAAACACATAGCATTTGATTCATTTTTTTGATTTGAGGGATTTCCAATTGTCGGACACAAATCCGTTACAAATTATTAAGAAAATTGCACTTATAACAACAAATTAACATTGCAAGCACTGAAGCACTTTGTCTGGAAATTAAATAATACTCTCTCCGTGCCAAAATAAATGTATAAATTTTGTTTCATTCATTTCATTTACTATGTGAATAATTTAAAGTATTTTTATAAATTATTTTTTATTATATTATTAATGAGAAGTAGTTATTTATTTGCTAGATTTATCATAGATAATTTTTTTTCGAAAACACCAAAAAATTCAACAACTCCAAATACTACAAATGTGCCTTTGCCAACAATTGGGAACATTGTTCCCACTTCTAGTGAGCCATTGCCAAAGCCGAATTATTGACAGTTCAAAATATATGATGATATATTTTGTGTATATCATGTAGGGGTGACAAATTGGGTATTTTGGATCTACCCATTTAAGTTAAAAACACCCGGGTATCCAATGGATTTTTAACTTTAATGGGTAAACCCAAAATACCCAATTTGCTACCCCTAATATCACGTATCTTGTTATAGTTTTGATAGGATACTCATTGTTATGATAGTTAGTTATCCTTTCCTTAGTTAGAGATAACCTTTCCTGTCGTAAATACTAGATAGGAGTTTTGTATTCATTATATATTGACTCACTACAATAGCAAAAAACTAACATTGAGAGTCACGTAAACACAACCAGTGTCTTCTTATTCTTTATCTTTATGTATTCCTGATTCTCTCTTCGTCCCATACGAATGAGGATTGTGTACAAGGTTGTGCCAAGAGAATTTGCATCGAGTTTGACTCTTCAAGTCTTTTCGCGGATCCGGAACTAAGAAAGCCCATAACACATTATGATGTTAATGTATGTGATAAAGCTCGAAGAGCTTATTGGCAAAGAGGCCCTTGTCAACCTCGTGGGCACAACTTCAAGATAACGGTAAAATCAAATGATTTAAGAAGATTTCAAGTTTCTTGTTTTGATGAATATAAATCATGGTTAGAATACAGCATTTTAAAAGAGGCGGCATATTGTTTATGTTGTTATTTATTCAAGCTCGATGTTAGGCAACATTCAGGTAGTTGTGATGCCTTTGTTATGGATAGGTTCACTAATTGGAAGAAGAAGAAAAAACCTTGACCGCAATGTGGGTGGCCCTAATAGTGCTCATAATAAAGCATTGAGAAATTGTCAAGCTTTAATGAATGAAAAGAAACACATCAAACATATGTGGAATAAGAAGACAAAAGAGAATGAAGATGATTACCGGACTCGTTTAACCGCTTCTCTTGATATTGTTCGACTCCTCTTGCACCAACGATTACCTTTTATGGACATGATGAATTGGAAAATTATTCCAATCAAGGAAACTTTTTTTAATTTTCGATTTTTTGCTCAACACAATGAAGATGTATGAAAAGCTTGTTTAGGTAGAATTCTGAGAAATTTAAAACTTATTTCTTCCGACACTCAAAAGGATCTTGGTAGTGCTTGTGCCAAGGAAACAATAAAAAAGATCATTGAAGAAGTTGGGGATTCATTATTTATTTTTTTATCTTTGTTGATGAAGCTCGTGATATCTCAACAAAAGAACAAATGGCAATCGTTTTTTGTTATGTTAACAAGTCCGGACATGTCATTGAGTGCTTTATGGGAATTATTCATGTCAAGAGCACAACATCTTTATCACTCAAGAAGTGAATAGATGATTTCTTTTTCAAGCATAATCTTAGTATATCAAATTTATGAGGTCAATGATATGATAGGGCTAGTAACATGCAAGGTGATTTTAATGGTCTCAAATAACTAATATTTAAGGGGAATCCATGCGCTTATTATGTTCCTTGTTTTTCACACCAACTACAATTGGCACTTGTCGGTGTTGCCAAAAAATATTTAAACATGGAGTCTCTCTTTGATAAAGGTTCTAGAGTTGTGAATCATGTTGGGGGTTCTAGCAAGCGCAATGACATGCTTCTCGATGCTCAATCAGAAATAACCATGGAATACAATTTAAGTGGAAGAGGATTGAATCAAGAGACTAGGCTTAAAAGAGCGGGAGATACACGTTGGAGCTCTCACTATAATTCACTAGTGAGATTAATTGATATGTTTTCTTCCATAATTGATGTACTTGAAGTTCTTACAAAAGATCCCAATCAAAGGCTTGAATCAAGTAAGATGTTGGATGCATTACAATGTTTTGATTTTGCATTTTCACTTCACTTGACGAAAAAGATCTTGGGAATCACAAGTGAGTTGTCACAAGCTTTGCAAAGAAAAGATCAAGATATTGCAAATGTAATGGCACTTGTTAAAGTTTCCAAGCAAAGATTGCAATAATTGCGAGATGAAGGGTGAAACTTTTTGTTGAATGAAGTTTGCTCATTTTGTGAAGAGAATGGTATTGATGTTCCTAACACTGATGATGTGTTCGTTCTTCGTGGAAGATCACGATGAAATCTTGAGAAAGCGACATATATCCATCATTTCCGTGTTGAAGTGTTTTATCCCGTCATTGACATGCAACTTCAAGAGCTTAATAACCGTTTCAATGAGGTACATACCAATTTGATTTTGTGCATGGCTTCTCTAGATCCATCAGAATCATTCACTCATTATAATAAAAAGAAGTTCATTCATCTTGCCACATTATATCCCAAAGATTTTACAAAGTCACAACTTTTTTCACTCGACAATCAACTTGAGACTTACATTCTTGTTATGAAGTCTGATGATCAATTTTTAGAGTTGAATGGAATTTGTGAGCTTGAGGAGAAAATTGTTCAAACAAGAATTTTTTTTGTGTATCAATTAGTATAAAAGTATACAAGCTCATTACATTGGCTTATTCTTCGGTTGCCACAACTTCAGTTGAAAGAGTATTTTTGGCTATGAATCTTGTGAAGACATATTTGCGCAACCTAATGGGCGATGAATGGATGGCTAATTGTTTGATTACATATGTTGAGACATATACATTTGATAGCGCTGATAATGAAGTTATTTTGCAAAGATACAAAACAATGGCTACTAGGTGAAAGCAATTGTAATTCTTTTTTTGTAATGGTTTAGAGGGTATAATTTTGTGGATGTGTTTTTTTTTAATGATAACCTGCATCCTACTTTATGGACCCTTAAAATTACATTTACATTAAACAATCTAGTTTGTACTTTTACACGGGCATTTTTTTTTATTTTTTTCTTGGCATTTTTTCTCCCCCTTTCCATTGAATCCTGGATTCTCCACTAAGTAAATGAATGTCCATTTTGAAAAAAAATTGTCTTAAAATGAATGATTTATTATTTAAAAAAAATTTTTTTTTTTTTTTTCTTTAACATGCAAAACTAAATGTTTAGAAAGAGGATTACATGGTTATATGCGAATCTTTGCCATTAAATCTATATATATATAATATAGCAAAGATATTTGGTGCTCTCACATGAAGCCACGTGTAATTCCAAGAAGCTGCCACATGTCACTAGCAAAGAAGCAAAGTTACACATTTACACATTAAAACTGGTTTTACCTCTACATAGAATCATTATAGATTTGCTTTGTCACAAACTTATTTTAAATCTAAATTAGTTGAAGTGAATCTGACTTAAATATATTTACCTCTTCAAATCCATGAAAACTTAACTAGGTGCCACAAAGGCATGCCAACGATCCATCAAATTTGTCTAAACTATATTCCTTTTTTTTTTAAAGACAAAGTCTTGCGTACAACGGTTGTACGCCATGCAACGGGCATGACCCGCGGGTCAAACCCGTCCGACATGCCTCTTCTACCCGCCCGCCAGCGCTCCTCCACTCCCAGCGCGACACGTGGCAAGTTAAAAAAAAACCATTAACTTTAAAATACTATATCTTAATATTTATAACTCAGAAAAAAAAAGTAAAAATACTGTTGTGTTCGTCTCGACGAGACAAATAAAACTACATAGGTCATGATATGGTTTGATGTTTTTTTTTTTTTTAAAAAAAAAACATATTTTTTTACACACAAAAAATTTGAGTTGGTTTGTCAGCTGAGATGTAACACTCTGTTCTGATAAAAGTAACAGTTTCAAATTCAAAAAGTAACACTTTTTACAGTCAAATGTAACAGCAATTGTACAAGAAATTTAAATTGTTTGATAGTTTTTGTGGCTAGAAAAAGTAATATTTGAAGTGTAACAAAGTGAATATATAATTATAATTTTCTATATAGATGAATGTAACATTTTTATTTAGTAAATATTACTTTTCTTCTTTAAAAAAAGAGTAAAAATTCATATATATAATCGAGTTACATTTCAATTGTTACTTTCTCAATAAAAAATTATTACATTTAAGATATAGTTTTACATTTAAGAATATAAACTGTTACAAATGAGATAAAAAATGTTACATTCATTTTTTATAAAATGTAACATTAATTTAGTATGTTAATCTTATGTTAATTTTGAAAAAAAAATTGTTACATTTGAAAAACAGAGTGTTACATTCCTTTATAAAAAGTGTGACATTGGTTTAGTTGTCAATCTTTATGTTATCTTTAATCTATTGCAGCAAAATTGTGGTATATTTTGGAAAAAAAAACTGTTACATTTGAAAAGAAAAAAGTGTTACATTTCGTTATAATAAGTGTTACTTTTGTTGGGAGGAAAAAAAGTTGGGGGTGGAAAAAAAAAAGAAAAGAAAAGAAGAGGAAGGTCGGCTCCGTGCGCCGTCGCACCATGCGGCGGCCGCACAGGAGACCCCCTCTTTTTTTAATTGTATCCATTCATGTATTGTTGTTATTGAAATCAAAATAGGTAATTAGTTTAATTAATTAACCAATATCTATCAGATTTAATGTATATATTCAACTAATAGAAGTCTTCTTAACGTGGAATCCTCCACCATCTACAACGTTATTGAAGCAATCCTCTAAAGATAATTTTAAGGTCTTTTTTATTGCTGCATAGTGCCAATATAGTTTGTTTTTGAAGTTAAATTCTGTAAAATACAACATATGGTATTTTGTTTAGGAAACAATATTTTGCTTGACTATGGAATCTGGATGAATCAGGTTGCTGAAGAAAAGGAGAATATGATCCTTTAGAACAATGTTACTCCTTCCGTCTCAAAATTATCTTCTCATTTTTCATTTTTTATTATCCCAAAAAGTTTTTCTTGTTTCTACACTTTAGCCTAAAAAGAGAATAAGCAACACATGGTTAGTGAAACAAGTGATCATTTTAGCATGGAGGGAGTATAATGCTAAGACAAACTAAATTTAGAGTAATTACTCATTTTTTATCGGATGTCCTCGAGGGGACAGTAATTACTCATTCAAATGTCTATCAAACAGTAATTACTTATAATAAATTATATTCTCTAATTCTTATTATGATTTATGTTACATTCAAAATTATAATTTATCGAATAAATAAACCAAATAATTAAATACACATTATAGATACTTATTTCAAATGTAATTTGTAACTAATCCATTTAGTATGCCCGTCGAGTATCGACGGGTTACAAACTAGTTGTAAGAAACGTAGAGATTTTCTGAAAATTTAACTTATAAATATACCCACTCCATCTCACAACAAAGTACTCCCTCCGTCCCAGCTCACTTGACACTTATTTCCATTTTGGTCCATCCCATCTCACTTGTCACTTCCTAAAATAGCATACTTTTTATAATTTTATATTCAATGTGTTGGAACAATTTAAGATCCCTGAATGCCACGCTCATTTTCAGAATAAGATTGAGGAAAAAGATGAAGCGGAAGCGATTAAGAACAATTACCTGTTGAATCCATTATGAATGTTGTAGGGAGAAATGAAGAACAAGTAAGGAGAAGTGTTCTTGTAAATGATAAGTGTCTCTTAATCTCTCAAAAGTCTTCCAACATTATGAAGTAATTTAGATGAGAGAAAGTAAGAATGAAGTATGTTTTAGGCTTGATGGAGAGGCCTTTAAATAGTAAACATGGTAACACTTCATTTAGGGACCACACCCTTTCAAGCTTTAGCAATGTTAATTTACCATTTTGCCCATCATAAATTGATAAATTACATTTCAGAAATTCTACACATTTTATTATTGACTACACTTTATATTAACATTATACTTATGATTTTATGTATGGAATTCATTAAATGACTTGTGTTGCAAGCCATGATCTTACAATCTCTCACTTAGGTTGCAAAACAAGTATTTCCTTTAAAACATAAATATAATACAAATGACAACCCAAATGTGCGCACTTTATTGTCATTTATAACAATCTCGTCCATTAGTCATCCAAGTATAAGGACTAAAGGGGCAGTCGTTGTAATTGATTCGCAACTAAACCCACAGTAATCACGTATACAAATCCAACTAAATGACATAGATCAAAAGTGTAGATGTGTAGCATGGAACATAATGAATAAATCCATATTCTTCCAACTAGTCCAACTTAACCAAATGAGATCAAAACTTTAAATAATAGAACAATTAATGAAAGAACAACACAAACTCCCACTATACTAAATGTTATCAAAAGTTGTTACACCCATATGAGCAATATGCTCGTGAAACACTGAAGATGATAACGCTTTCATAAATGGATCCTCTAAATAGAGTTTGTTTCTATAAGTTGTATTTCTTTCGTTCATTTTCCTTCACAACAAGAAACTTAATGTCTATATGCTTAGACTTTCTTTAACTCTTGTTGGTATAAGACTACCGTCCGATTGTCACTTTAAAACTCAAGCGGTCTTTCGACACTTGTTTTGACAAATCACAGTCCATTAAAACTTATGTAGCCATGTAATTTTAACAAATATCGGAATACCAAATGATCTCAAGATTATCCGATTAAAAATAGGCATGTAGATCTTTGTGTTTTGTAAATACTATATCATTCTTTTGGCTACTAGTTAATGTTCTTTCTGGATTGCTTTGGTATTGATCAAGCATCCCAACATTGAATGCAAGACTTACGCATTTATTAAGCTTTCTTAATGCTGATGCAAAGAGGGATATTTTCTATATACTTGGATTCATAATTAACATTAGGACACTGTTTGAGACTAAGCATGTCTCCTTTAAAATTAGGGGTGTCAAGTGGTTTATAGTTTTGCATGCTATACCTTTTGTAATACCTTTTCTATATAGGCCTTTTGTGATAATCCCAAAATACTCCGTGAATACTCACAGTGAACTTGGATTCCTAATACAAAAAGATGCCTCACCAAGAATTTTCATTCCAAAGAAATTTCTTAGTTTCCTTATTAAGGTTTAAAACATTACTAGCAAGCAAATATTACCCACATATAAGACCAAAATTATAATTTTTACTCCCACTGAACTTATGGTATACACAATATTTATCAAGATTCATTTCAAAACCAAATAAAAGAATAACTTGATTAATCTTTAAATACCATTAATGAGAAGTTTGCTTAAGTCATAAATGAATTTCTCCACATAGATAGTTTCCTCAATGTCTCCATTAAGAAAAGTTCTCTTACTATCCATTTGATGAAGCTTAAGACACAAATTGCTACTAGTGCCATAATAATTTTAAAAGAGTTTTTAGAAGATACCGGGAAATGTTTCTTTCTTGATAATTAATGCCTTTCTTATGAGTTGAAAATTCTTTAGCAACTATATGGGTCTTATATCTTTCAACATTACTTTTGCGAATCCTTTTAGGTCTTAGAGACCCATTTATAGGTTTCACATCTTTAGGTAATGTAAAAAGATCCCAAAAGTTGTTATCTTTCAAAGATTTCAACTCTTTATATATGGTATTAATCTACTTATGAGAATTAGGACTATTAATGGCTTTATAGTAGATGAATGGCTCATCTCTCACTAAACCTATGTGTCCTTAATTTCTCGGTAAGATACATCTCATAATTATCCGGTATTGCAATCCTTCTTACTCTATTGTATCTATTTAAGGGCACCGGTTCTTACTAATTCTGAGGTTGTTGAATTTCCTTCTTATGATCAACATTTTCATGTTGTTCAATATTTATAGGGAAACCATATTTATTTTGAATTGTATGTTCTTCTTGAATATCAAGTACAAAATTTGAAATCCAATTGGAACTGATGGAAGAGGTGAAGAAATGGATGCCTCTTCTTTTCCAAATTCAAAATATTACACCTAATCTCCCACTAAATTCAACATCCTCAAAGAACCTAGCTTTTCTCGTTTCAAAATGTTCAAATTTTAGGGTTGTAAAATTTATATATCCCCTAGATCTCTCGGCTTACCTCATGAATAACCACTAACAATCTTATGTCTAACTTGCCCTTAGTAGACTTATAAGGTCTACCCTTATGTTAGACAACCCCATAAATGAAGATGATTTAAGGACGTGTTCCTTATTCGTCCCAAAATCATAAAGGGTTTTTATTAGTAGCTTAGAGGGAGCTTTAATGAGAATAAGGCCCGCGGTTTTAATGTATCACCCATATTGAGTGATGTAAAAGAAGCACAAAACATGCTTATTACCATTTCCTTAAGGATTTTATCACGTCTCTTGTGTACATTATTCATGCTAGGCGTACCTGGCTTAATGTAGATGGAGACAATCCCACACTCTTCAAAATAGCGAGTAAAAAGGACCTAGACGTTGTTCCCTTTAACAATCATTCCAACCATGATATACTCTATCATGATTGGACCTAATGTTTTTAATAGTCTTTCAAAGTTGATTTCCAACTTTGACCTCACAAGACTTGAAAACGTCCATAACTTGAGTCTTTGCATGAAGTAATAAATGCATCCATATTGAGAGTAGTCATTTATAAACGTAATAACTATTGTTGACCTTTCCACGAAGGAATAATGAATGGCCCACAATGTTCATATGTATTAGTTTTAAAGACACTTGATACTCTCGAGAATACTATTCTTTTAATGTTTGTAAATTTCCTTTAAGGCATTTAATGCAAAAGTATTTTCCAAAATATCAAGTTTGTTTAAGATTTTCTTTAACATAAGCTTATCAATTTTCCTCTTGGAAATATGACCCAAATGCCTATGCCTTAATGAAAAATAAAATAAAATTTACTTGATAACTTTTGCTTTCTAGTTTTGGTTTCATTATTAAGGGACACATTTATTGTTTGAATAATGTCAAGTGAAGAAAGAATACTTGACAAAGTACTAGTGCCAACAACCTTTGAAATTAAAATAGAGATCACACTTATTATTAATGAACAAGAGTGATCTTCCTTGTCTAATATTGTTATAAATATCATAATTCCATTTAAATGATGGTACAATAAATATATTATGTAATACAAAATAATACTTAATAATTTAAATGATCCTTATGCCTATAACTCTAACCGGATTCCTAGTTTCCATATAGATGAATTTCTTCATCTTTACTAGGTCTTCGGTAATTTAGGCAATCCTACTTGAACATCCTTATGCGATTGGTTGCACCAAAATCCAATCACCATGTAAATGTAGGAACTGAAACCAAATTAGCCTTAATACAATACAAACAAGACCAAATGATATACCTCTCACGCCAAGCGTGAGACTCAGGATAATCGAACTTCATGTTAGTAAAGTCCTTGCAAAAGAAACATTTCTTTTCTTTATGATCATGAGATGATCCCTTAAGCTTCTTTTACTTGCAACCACAGTTTCTTTCCCTCTTCTCTTGTCCCATGAGAAAAGGTAGATGCTAAATGAGCACATTTAGTTCTAAATCGCTTTAACCTATCTTCCTCTTGTGTCATAAGTGAAAGTAATTCATTAATAATTCACTTATCTTTTGACAATTATAGGTCACCACAAAGTGACCAAACCGAGAAGGAATAAAGATCAAAACTAAATGCATAAGAATATCTTTCGATATCCCGGACTTAAGTGCTTTTAGTTTTGTTGATAGGTGAACTATTTCTAAATGTACTCCCTTAAATTCCCGGTACCCTTATACCTTATGGAAACAAGCTTCCTCAAGGGTATCAAGGAACGTTTCAGCATCAACATCCTCGGAGACACTGTCCAAAAGGTCTCCGGGACAACATTCTTTATTATCATTAGGCTCACGCGGTTGGATTATTTTCACTTCTCAGCACTTAAGTAATAAGAAGAGAAACAGATCCCTTAATGCGAGTTCTAGGTCCATATAGCCCAAGATCATAATTATTTGTTTTCCAAGTTTTTAAAATTAGTCCCATTTAGCATCGGTACGGTACTCATAGCAGTAATAACGGATGAAACAATAAGTAAATCTGTTGGGTTTTTTAGAACAAAAGAATGAAAAAAAAAAACATAAATAAGAAACTACATAACAAATAAATGAATAATTATATCAATGAAATCCACCAACAAGGTAATTAACATGACATCAAAACTAATCTTTGGATTGCGAATTGACTCATAAATAATTGCCTTAGATGACAAGTAATTTGAACAACATTTGATTAAATGCATAATCTTCCTTTGGGTAGTCTTAAGCATTTAATAAAACAACTTAATGTTCATTTTATTTATCATCACATGAATGCTTAAGTTTAGTCAAATGTCAAGATCTTCTTTAGAAAATTCAAGTCATTCACATATTAATTTAAACATTCAACACTTAAATAATTTTGGATTTAAATAACGTTAATCACTTAGGCGATAATTTTGGGCAGAACATAAGACCCGACCGGGCTAAAGCCACCGTTTCATGTATGATTTGCTGCACTTTTCCAAATTTTGTCCCAAAAAATGATGAACAACAAGTAGATCCACATGGTATGTTCTTTACAACATAAAACCATGTTATTTAGGAATAATCTTGCTTTAAAACAATGGAATCAAGTATGTAGATCCACATGGTATTCACTAGACATAAAACCATGTTATGAAGGGATAGTCACACTTGAACCATTGTGTTCATTCAACAAAACTTTTCAAACCATTTTCTTAAATTCAGATGATGATTATCAGTACTCTATGAATGAATTAGAGTCCTAATCAACATCAAAACTTGATGATTCAACAGAAAAAAAATGAATCGAATAAAGCATAAAAGCTTTCCCGAAAAGAACTCAAACTTAAACCAAAATATGAGCGGGCTCTGATACCAATTGTTGGAACAATTTAAGATCTCTAAATGCCACGCTCATTTTCAGAATAATATTGAGGAAAAAGATGAAACGGAAGCGATTAAGAACAATTACCTGTTGAATCCATTATGAATGTTGTAGGGAGAAATGAAGAACAAGTAAGGAGAAGTGTTCTTCTAAATGATAAGTGTCTCTTAATCTCTCAAAAGTCTTCCAACATTATGAAGTAATTTAGATGAGAGAAAGTAAGAATGAAGTATGTTTTAGGCTTGATGGAGAGGCCTTTAAATAGTAAACATGGTGACACTTCATTTAGGGACCACACCCTTTCAAGCTTTAGCATGTTAATTTACCATTTTGCCCATCATAAATTGATAAATTACATTTCAGGAATTCTACACATTTTATTATTGACTACACTTTATATTAACATTATACTTATGATTTTATGTATGGAATTCACTAAATGACTTGTGTTGCAAGCCATGATCTTACACACTGTACCCCACCACTCATTCTCTCTCTTCATTTTCTACCACACATTTTTTCTATTATATTTCTTTTTCTTAGTTATTGTGCCCACTTCTTAGGTGTCAAGTGAGGTGGGACAGAGGGAGTATTCATTTATTTTTTGCATGAAAATTAAGGACAAATATTAGAAAAGTAGATGTTGTGAATGAGAAAGGAAGAGAAAGGGTAGTAACAAATTGTGAGTGTGTAATTGTTGTGAGTGGAAATGAGAAAGAAAGTAGGGGGAATATTTTTCTTTTTGGGTTAGTGATATTTTCTAAAAGGACACCTAACAGGACAAATGAGTACTTTGTCATGAGAATTATGGATAAATTTTTCTGTTAATATCTAAGCATGATATACATTGTGATTTTCCTATTTATCACCTTACTTTTTTTTTTTTAGAGTAATTGGTTGCTTAACATTTTGATGTAGCACATGATGACCAGACTGCAGCACTGGGAGGAGGACTGGGGGAATCAACAGGAATTGCACGGCCGCGCGAAGTTACATGCTCGACCGTGCGCAAATTCGGCTGAAGAGAGAGGCTTGCGGCAAACTTAGCACGACCGTTCCCAATTTAAGGCACGACCGTGTTCGGCGAGTTGCCAGAAATTTTATTTTCCGTATTTCTTTTTTCTTCGTTGCAGCAACTTGGGTATTTTAGTATTTTGTTATGAACTATTTGTGGTAGGGTTTATTATTTTCTTAGAAATATAAATACTCATCTAGGGTTTGGAAAAAGATATCTTATTATCTTTTATCAAATTTGCATTCTTGCACTTTGTGTGTTTTAGCCATTGTTGGCTTGTTTGAAGAAATTCTCGGTGGTAGGATTTCTTGTTGATTGTTCCGCTGTGTCAGTTGGCATCAGAAGCTGGTAAGATCCAGATATGGTTGAAAACAACGACGGTAACAACAACATCAACGCAGCTATGCTCGCGGCTATTCAGGATGTGCAACGAACATCGGTGGATGTTTTTGCAGGGATACGTGAGTTGTGTACTGATGAGAACCCTAGGCGTCGGGCAGGGGCTCGTAGAGAACCTGTAGGACAGATGGACAGACACCATCGTGATCCGCCGGCCGAGGAAGAGGATTCGGATTCTGACGGAGAAGACACAGTTGCAGTTGAACCCGTAGATCAGCATCCTAAAATCAAAGTTGACTTACCGTTCTTTACCGGGGATCTAGATCTAGAAGATTTTCTAGACTGGCTTGTATAGGTAGAGAAGTATTTCGCTTTGATGGGTATCACGGAGGACAAAAAGCTACAGTACGTTGCGTATAAATTGCATAGCGGTGCTTCTGCATGGTGGGAACAACTTCAGAACAATAGGAGACAACCAGGAAAGCAACCTATCCGCACGTGGACTAGGATGAAATCGGCACTGAGGATGCGTTTTCTTCCTGCGGATTATGATCAGATTTTATTCCAGAAGCTCCATGAGTGTAAACGGTAAGTAGTTACACGAATGAATTTCATAGACTTTCCACACGTAATAATTTGAATGAATCTGAGGCTCACCAAACAGCGAGGTATGTAGCAGGCCTTTGTCCCGCCATTAAAAATTAGGTTCAATTATATACTGTCCACACAGTTGAGGAGGCTACTTCGCGGGCAAATACGGTTGAATCGCAGCAGTCTACTACAACTTTCAAGGCACAGTCTTCTTTCAGAAGGTATGGAGAATCAACGTCATCAAATACTAAGGGACAATATTCGAGTTTTAAGTCTTCGACAAGCCAAGATAAGACACAGGTTACGGCATCAAAGAGTGGTGACGAAAAGCGGGAGGGCCCGAGTAATAATCAAAACCAAACTTCGCGAAGAAATACCAACCCACCTAGTAATGGGTGACAGAATCCCAACCCATATGCCAAGAATCATGGTGATAAGTGCTTTCGTTGTGGGCAAGTGGGGCACCTATCAAATACTTGCCCGAGTCGTGGGAGAGTGAACATAGCAGAACGGGATGAGCTTGATGAAGATCAGGAAATGGGGAAGTAGAGGAATAGTGGGAAGACCCGAATGGTGAGAAAGAGGAAGAAGAACATGGGTCATTCGTGGTTCGTCGGTTAATTCATACCACTCCAGCAGCGGCGGAGGAACCTGAAAGACACAATATTTTTTGTACTCTTGGGCATGTGAATGGGCAAGAGATCAAAATTATTATAGACAGTGGGAGCAGCAAAAACTTGGTTGCTCGAGGAACAATGGAGACGATGAAGCTGGAGGTACAGAAACATCCTACCCCATACACTGTTGGGTGGATTAACAATCTCGGCAACATCAAGGTAACCGAACAATGTCTCGTTCCTTTTATTATTGGTAGATATAAGGATTCAGTGTTATGTGATATTGTTTATATGAGTGCTTGTCAATTATTGTCAGGTCGGCCATGGCAATTTGATGTTAATGCTACTCATAAGGGGAGAGATAACTTGATTAGTTTCATGAAGGATGGAGTGAAAATTCATCTGTGTCCCTTAAGGGAAATCAAACCCAATGTCTAGAAGAAAACTCTAGTGTCGCTGTGTGAAGCTCGTGAGTTTGCCAAAGAATTGATTGATGCTCCTGTTGTGTTTGCTATTGTGAGGAAGGGAATTCTTGGGAAGGTTAGTATAGTACCTACTTCTCTACAGTCGGTACTTGATGAGTATCGTGATCTTATGCCTGAAGAACTTCCAACAGGACTACCTCCGTTGCGTGACATTCAGCATAATATAGACCTTGTTCCCGGTGCTTCTATGCCTAATCTCCCACAATATAGAATGAGTCCAACAGAACATAAGATTTTGAGGGAGCAGGTAGATGATCTATTGAAGAGGGGTTATATTCAGGAGAGTTTGAGTCCTTGTGCAGTCCCGGCTCTTCTTGTACCTAAGAAGGATGGGACGTGGCGTATGTGTATTGACAACCAGGCTATTAATAAAATCACAGTGAAGTACCGTTTTCCCATTCCCCGCCTTGATGATATGCTAGACATGCTTCGTGGTGCTCAAGTGTTTTCAAAGATTGAATTGAGGAGTAGGTACCATCAGGTTAGAGTCCGACACGGAGATGAATGGAAGACTGCTTTCAAGATGAAAAAAGGACTCTATGAGTGGTTGGTGATGACTTTTGGGCTATCTAATGTCTATTTTCCAGCATTCTTTCACTCTTTTAAGGCACAAAAAATCTGATACACCTTCAACTTCCAATAATCCACTTTTAGCCTCGTTTTTGATATAACCCATCACTTATGTCCCTATATTCAAAAGATAACAAAACAGGTTAAATACATGTCTCAAATAATCTAAATGAAGGGAAATATGACAGTGAATTATGGACAAATAAAGATATATCACCCGCCGGCTATATTTATCGAGCTCCATGTACAGCTCGGCGAGGCCCGCTTCCCCCCAAGCAATGCCCTTTATACCCTCAGGCGCCATCAGTGAGCCAAGAAGAGGGAACATGCACGTGGTATCGGCATTAGCAAAGATAGAGTTGCTAAGAAGAAACCACACATAAGAGCGCCCTATCTGCTCAGCCGTCAAACCTCCCGTCTGATACTCCAAATAGTTAGCGCGAATGGCTCGCTCAACATTTTGAACCGTGATGCCCAAACCCTTGGTCGGGCCCGAGAAGCCAATGAGCTTTGCTCCCCAATCTCCTCAATGGGAATCCTATCCCTCCATACAACTAGGTGCCCATCGAAAGAAAGTCCGGTCTGAAAAGTCCACAGGGGTCACTGTTACTTCCCCCCAGCTCAGATGAAATGTGTGGGTCGAATCCCACCAATACTCCCAAAGGGCATTGAGAAGCCCCATGCTCTTGTTAGTCTCAGCTAGCGTGCCTAAGATATCAAGGTACCAAGCCGGTGCGCTCCACCCATTCCCTTGGACCAGGCACACCGTCACCTGAATGAGGCATACCTTTCCACAAAGAAAAACACGTGTCCGGAGATCCTCGAGATTTGACATCCTTGCCCTGTTGGTAAACACAACAAAGGTATGAATAACCCAGTTTAAAATACCAATGCATATGATGAATGCAAATCATTAAATGAAAATGCTAAACAAGAATGCATGCAAAGTCCGTCCCCTTTCAAAAATCGTCATTTGAAATTCATTTTAAAAAAATAGTCATTTTGAAAATCAAAGTCCGTCCCGTTTCAAAAATAGTCATTTGAAAGTCATTTTCAAAAAATAGTCATTTTGAAAATCGAAGTCCGTCCCCTTTCAAAAATAGTCATTTGTAAGTCATTTTGAAAATCAAAGTCCGTCCCCTTTCAAAAATAGTCATTTGAAAGTAATTTTCAAAAAATAGTCATTTTGAAAATCAAAGTCCGTCCCCTTTCAAAAATAGTCTTTTGAAAGTCATTTTCAAGAAATGGTCATTTTAACGTTCATCCCCATTCTAGTCCTCATGAGAAATAAATAACAACTTTTCGTGGCATGCATGTAGATAAGTGACAATGCCCAAGAGAAATGTCAAATAGCTAGTCGAAAGCACTAGGTACAAGTCTTTCATGCACAAAGTGTAATTTTGCACACTTTGATTTTCAAAAACATAGCTAGGCATGTACAATTGGAAAAATAAACATATGCCCATAATCCTTGTGGCCTCAACTTTATCAAAATCAAGCCAATTTCCCGAGATTGCACCAAGAAACGCAAAATTCCCAAATTGCACGCATGAAAACCCTAGGTTTAGAAAATGCGCAAAGTCGTTGAAATTAACACGAATTGAGTAGGGAACAGTCGAGGATTGCTTACCCCTCCCTTTTGGACAAATGCATGGTAGGAGACTTGTAGAAACCCTCTCCCACATCCAAAAGATCGACGGAGAAGCCGCGAAGGTTTCGAGCCATGTCAAGCCTTTTTTCCGCTCCCCTAGGGTAACCCATGTGTGCCCGTCCTGCCATAGTTGATCCTTAGGAGATTTGAAGAAGAAAATTCGAACTTGGACAAAGCTCTCCCTCTCAATTTCTCTCTTTCTCTCGGCTGAAGTTTGAAAATGGAAGAGCAGTCTTACGGCTGCTGCGTTTTGAATAAAAAGTGAGACGACCAACCAGCCGTATGGATGGTTTTGGCGAGGAAAAATTCCGCCCAAGTTTACACTTTCGCCCCTGGCACTTTGAACCCGAAATTCCTCTAGGATTCAAAATTAAAACTTAGGCCCCTCTTTTAGAAAAAAGGAGGTCAAAGTCAAAATTCCCCGGCAGTCCAAATGTGACGTAAACCCATTCCTTTCAAGTTAATTTTCCGGCAGTCCAAATGTGACGTAAGCCCATTCCTTTCAAGTAAATTTCTTGGCGGTCCAAATGTGACGTAAGCCCATTCCTCTTAGTTTTGACCAAAGGAGGTCAAGTCAAAATTTCCCGGCGGTTGTAAGTACCCCAATCTGAAACCGACCTATCTTAGAGGTAGCCTTAGCACCGTTTCAGGGATAAGCTAATAGGCCAGGACCTCCCTAGGATAAGCTATAAATTCCAGGACTACTCTGGTATAAAATTGGAAAAATCCAGAAGCTCGCCAGGCTGAGCCGTACGGATGCTTTGGGTACTAGAGGGGCCTAGCCGTACGGCTGGTTTGGGCACCCTCAGTCCCTATAAATAGAACCCCTTGGTGATCATTTCAAAGGGGGGGGGATAAATACACATTAGGGAGGTCACTCTGCTGGAATTACCACAGAGTAAGAGTGAGAGTGATCACATACCAAAAAAAGGAGAGAAGAAAGAAAGATTGGCCATAACCATCATAGGTAAAGCCACCTCCCCCCTCCTTTCTCTTCATCTTACTCCTATTTTCTTTCTTAGATCTTGGTTATACATGTATTTACTCTTCATTCATGCAAAGACTTGTCCATTTCAAGAACCTTTTATTTCTTGCAAGACTTGTCCATTATCAAGCACTATATACCTATCTATTACATTACTATCTTGTCCAAGCTATGAGAAGTTCCAAGGTGCCCTCCATACCTTGTATGGAAGAGGTTCTAAACCTAGACACTCATAGACTTGTTGATTGTCATTTACATTCCTTATTCATTTAAATGTTATGCTTGTTTGGCCATGATAATCATGAGGGTGGTGGAACCTTAGTGTTCATCATTTTCCTCTTTGGTTTAGCCTCAAAATCCCACTTTTGGGTCATAAAGATTCAATATTTATGTGTTATTTTGACTCTTGGAAGGATTTTAAGTCATAAAGATGTCATCTTGGTGATAAAGTTCCAATCTTTATTCACCAAATGACCAACTTTGGTCCAAAGGGGACATTCATCAACTTTCTTGATTTTCTCCTATGATTGCTCATGATCACACCCAAATACTTGTTTTGGGGGACCAAGTGATGATCATTTAGCATAGGAATGATGTTATAAAACTTGTAAAATGATTTCTTGCAAACTGGGATCAAAAACAGTTTGTCCAGCTTCAGACAGAATGTCCTGTTTCTGTTCTGAACTGGACTGTTCTTGAGCAAACTGTAAAAACCCCAGAATTACCTCCTCCAGCCGTACGGCTACTTTAGGTAGGAGGGAAAAATTGCCTGTTTTGCCCTCTGACCTTTGTCTTATCACTCAAGGCCCCTTTTTTCAGCTGAGTTTCTCAAATAAAATCAACAACAGAACTTTTCCGTTAAATACACACACACACATATGCACATTTTAACTAACTTAGGGAGACTCGGATTTGTCCGAGGCAACTTGAGAGGACGTAAAAACTCCTCCCAGGTTGTAACCTGACCTCCGAACCTTTGAGCTCAAACCTTTGTCATTTTGTTGGGTTTAAAATTAACAAAATGTGGCGACTCCGTTAAATTTGACCGGTTCCCGTGTTTGGCGTTTCGCCCCATACTCCAATCGCGTTTCCGAGCGCGGGGAGGAATCCTTACAGCGGTCCAAAAGTGACGTAAGCCCATTCCTCTTAGTTTTGACCAAAGGAGGTCAAGTCAAAATTTCCCGGCAGTCCAAATGTGACGTAAGCCCATTCCTTTCAAGTTAATTTTTCGGCGGTCCAAATGTAACGTAAGCCCATTCCTCTTAGTTTTGACCAAAGGAGGTCAAGTCAAAATTTCCCGGCAGTCCAAATGTGACGTAAGCCCATTCCTTTCAAGTTAATTTCCCGGCGGTCCAAATGTGACGTAAGCCCATTCCTATTAGTTTTGACCAAAGGAAGTCAAGTCAAAATTCCCCGGCAGTCCAAATGTGACGTAAGCCCATTCTTTTCAAGTTAATTTCCTGGCAGTCCAAATGTGACGTAAGCCCATTCCTCTTAGTTTTGACCAAAGGAAATCAAGTCAAAATTTCCCGGCGGTCCAAATGTGACGTAAGCCCAATCTTTTTAAGTTAATATCCCAGCGGTCCAAATGTGACGTAAGCCCATTCCTTTTAAATTAGATGTTTCCCCGGCAGTTCAAATGTGACGTAAGCCCATTCTCTTAGTCAACCATCCCGTATAGTAGTGTTGACCCAAAGGTCTTAGGAGATGATGAAAGATATCCACCTACCAAAAGGTCTTAGGAGAGGATGAAAGATATCCACCTACCAAAAGGTCTTTGGAGAGGATGAACGATATCCAACTACCAAAAGGTCTTAGGAGAGCATGAAAGATATCCACCTACCGAAACATCTTAGGAAAGGATAAAAGATATCCACCTTTCGGTTAGACTACCATGACAAAAGGTCTTAGGAGATGTTGAAAGATATCCACCTACCAAAGCATTTTAGGAGAGGATAAAAGATATCCATCGACTAAAACATCTTAGGAGAGGATGAAAGATGTCCACCTTCCGGGTAAGCTCCCGCTAAACAGCTCTCATGTCCCAAAAACTTCCTTTGCTTGAACTACGTTAAGGCTTGATTCCCCGCAGATGGGATACGTAGGAATCCTACACACCTAGTTGAAGAGGGGTTATATTCAGGAGAGTTTGAGTCCTTGTGCAGTCCTGGCTCTTCTTGTACCTAAGAAGGATGGGACGTGGCGTATGTGTATTGACAGCCGGGCTATTAATAAAATCACAGTGAAGTACCGTTTTCCCATTCCCTGCCTTTATGATATGCTAGACATGCTTCGTGGTGCTCAAGTGTTTTCAAAGATTGACTTAAGGAGTGGGTACCATCAGGTTAGAGTCTGACTCGGAGATGAATGGAAGACTACTTTCAAGAAGAAAGAAGGACTCTATGAGTGGTTGGTGATGCCTTTTGGGCTATCTAATGCATCTAGCACATTTATGCGTCTCATGAATCAGGTCCTTAAACCGTTCAGTGGTAAGTTTGTGGTCGTATATTTTGATGACATCCTGATTTACAGCCAGAATGAAGAAGAGCATGTTGAGCACGTGCGAAGGGTATTACAGGCCTTGCAGGAAAACGAGTTGTACATTAATCTCAAAAAGTGCAGTTTTATGCTTAATAAACTGTTATTTTTGGGTTATATTGTTTCTTCAGATGGTATTCAGGTGGATGAGGAGAAGGTTCGAGCAATCCGGGAGTGGCCTACACCAAAGATGGTCAGTGAGGTACGTAGTTTTCATGGGCTTGCAACTTTCTATCGTCGTTTTATTCGGAATTTTAGTACCATCGTAGCCCCGATCACAGAATGTATGAAGAATAAAGAAATACGGAAAATAAAATTCCTGGCAACTCGCCGGACACGGTCGTGCCTTAAATTGGGCACGGTCGTGCTAAGCCTGCGGCAAGCCTCCCTCTTCAGCCGAATTTTCGCACGGTCGAGCATGTAACTTCGCACGGCCGTGCAATTCTTGTCGAGTCCCCGAGTCCTCCTCCCAGTGCTGCAGTCTAGTCATCCTGTGCTACATCATTCTGAGGGTGGAAAGCACTGCTAAACTGCAACTCGGTCTGGAATATCTTCCATAAGGTCCGCCTACACACACTCTTGATCTAGTACCATTACCAAAGCTACCTGGTTACAATATTACTGCTGAACACATGGCTGAGAAGATTGAGACAGTCCAAGCTAAAGTGAAGAAGAATATTGAGGCGTCCAATGCAAAATATAAGGCCGAGGCAGACAAGCGACGTCGGGTACAGGTATTTTCTGTTGGTGACATGGTTATGGTTCATTTACGCAAGGAACGGTTCCCAACAGGGATGTACAGTAAGCTTCACCCGAAGAAAATAGGCCCGTGCAAGATCCTGCGCAAAATCAATGATAACGCGTGTGTTGTGGATTTACCGGATGGGTAGAATATTTCCTCTACATTCAATGTAGCGGATTTGGTGTCCTTTGTGCCGGATGTGCCTCTTTATGTGGATTCGGACTTGGGGTCAAGTCCTTTTCAAGTGGAGGAGAATGATGTAGCACAGGATGACCAGACTGCAGCATTGGGAGGAGGACTGGGGGACTCGACAGGAATTGCACGGCCGCGCGAAGTTACATGCTCGACCGTGCGCAAATTCGGCTGAAGAGGGAGGCTTGCGACAGGTTTAGCACGACCGTGCCCAATTGAAGGCACGACCGTGTCCGGCGAGCTGCCAAGAATTTTATTTTCCGTATTTCTTTTTTCTTCGTTGCAGCAACTTGGGTATTTTAGTCTTTTGTTATGAAAAAGACATCTTATTATCTTTTATCAAATTTGCATTCTTGCACTTTGTGTGTTTTAGCCATTGTTGGCTTGTTTGAAGAAATTCTCGGTGGTAGAATTTCTTGTTGATTGTTCCGCTGCGTCACATTTTCCTTTTCAAAATTTTACTTCTTTCTTAAAATAGTAGATTCTTTTCTAATATAAACAAATATGATAGTAGTAGTTTTATATACTCCCTCGGTCCTAAAATGATCTTCTCATTTGTCATTTTTCATTGTCCCAGAATGATCTTCTCATTTCTACAATTTAGGCTTAAAAGTGCATAAACAAAACATAGCTAGTGAGCAAGTGTTCATTCCTTAAAACGTTTGAATAGTCAAACGTGAAGATCATTTTGGGATGGATGGAGTAGTATTGCAGAAAAATTATACTCCCTCCGTCCCGGACAAAGGTTCTTAGTTTGACTTTACACGGAGATTAAGAAAAAGTAAATGCTGTGAGTATGAAAAGTGACGTAGGAGAAATTAGGATAGAGAAAGTGGATAAAAAGTTTTTGTTGTGAGAATAACAAGTGGGTCCCATTGTCCATTTTAAGTAATAAAACAACTAAGAACCTTAGTCTGTGACAAACCAAAAAGGAAAGTAAGAACCTTAGTCTGGGACGGAGTGAGTAATTTTATTACTCCCTCCGTCCCGGACTAAGGTTCTTAGTTTGACTTTACACGGAGATTAAGAAAAAGTAAATGTTGTGAGTATGAAAAAGTAAGTGAGAAAAAGTAGGAGAGATAAAGTGGGTAAGGCCATGTACAATAAGGTGATTGAGAGGGGGTTGAAAGTGGATTCAACTAGTTGAGGGGCTCCAATAAGGTAGTTGAGAGGTAGGGGGTTGAATTGGTTGGTTGAAAAAACTCAACCGGGTTGAATGTAAATTGAGGGGCCCCGCCATGGACACGTGTCGCCGCCTGGTTGGTGCCGACATGGCGCGTGCGCCTCACCGCCGACAGAGGCGCGTGAGGTGCAGCGTATGCCAGTTTTTTTTTTTTTGTTTTTTCTCCTTTTGCCAAGTGTCAGCCTAGGATTGGTCCGTCCAGATTTTTAGATATCATTTTCAACCCAAATTTTCGAGCTCAATTATTTTACAGCAAAAATTTTTTTTTTTTTTTTTTTTCGCGAAAATTCTGGATTTTTTTTTCTCTATAAATTGATATAACTTTCATTTTATTTGTACACCAAAAAAAAAACCTCTCTTTTCTCTCAAAAAAATCATTATCCTTCTTTAACCCCTTATTTTTTAAAATATTCATCATCTTTTTAGTGAAATGGATCCCAATAATCCGAATAATCCTTATTTCAACACTCAGAATTCAAGTAATTTTCCACCAAATTACTACAATCCTAATGATTTTCAATCGCCAAATCAATTTTCTAACCAACCACGTCCTCAAAATGTCCCACAATTTTATTATCAACCAAATGCCATGCCTTCAGCTGTACCCACCTGGAATCCATATTATGGTATGCAATTTTAACGACCTCCACCACCACCACTACCCTCTCAAGAATCAGAATATCCTGAATATTCAACACAAATGGTTATGGGTAGCAATAGCGGTGCTGATGAAGCTACTCTAACTCCAGATGCAGGAGGTTCAACCACTAGTCGGAGAAAAATGATGAAATGGAGCACGAAGGACAATATAGTGCTAATCAGTGGGTGGATTAAGTTTGGAACCGACAGTGTAGTCGGAAAAAATCAGAAGAGCGAAATTTTTTGGGGTAAGATTGTTGAATATTGTAACGAACATTGTGAATTTAACCCTCCCCGTGACGTAGTTTCATGCAAAAATCGTTTCAATTATATAAATGCCAAATTGGGCAAATGGGTAGGTGCATACGATAACGCTAAGCGTATGCAACAAAGCGGGTGGTCGGATAATGATGTTTTGAAAAAAGCTCACGAATTATATAAAAATGCTAACAATAGCACTTTTAATTTGATGGACGAGTGGATAGCTACCCGAGATCAACCACGCTATGCAAGTCAGGTTGGAGGAAATACTGGATCTGATAGCAGTGGATCTAAGAGAGCACGAGAAGGTGATGTAGGTGATTCAAGCTCGGTTAGATCCATTCCTCGTCCTATGGGAAGAGAGGCAGCTAAGAAAAAGGCGGGGAAGAAAAAAGTGGGGTTGTCACCGGTAAAGGAACAAAAGTGGTCAGAATTCAAACAATTCAAAGAGAAAGAATTGGAACGAATGGACAACTTAGTCTCAGAACAAGAGAAGGCAAACAATATTGCCCTTAACAAGACTCGGGCTAAAAATAGGAAAATGTGGATGCAGTTGAGTCAAATGGAGTCTCGCGATCATCATCAACAACAGCTTTTTGAAATGTTGACTGAAGAGCTGTTTGGCAATTAATGTTTGTTTTCTAGCTTTATGTCAATTTTATGCACTGATGTACTACTTTCAAGATTCTCAGTATGTAACTTTACCTTTTAATTAAATCTATGTAATTCTATTATTGGAGTCCGTCAATTAACTCAAATGAATTGAAGCTTCAAATCCGTCAACCACGACCACTCATTTGTTATCCTTTAACTAACTCAATTCAATAGAAGATTCAAATCCGTCAACCTCAGCCACTCATTTTCTTATAAATAACACCCTCTTCTTTCATTCTTCCTACACCAAACATTTTCTTCTTTCCTTCTCCCTACATCAAACACTCTCTCCTTTTTCAGAATTCCTCCTACATCAATGGATCCATCTGGATTTCTTCCTTTTGATGTCGAAGCCTACAAAAGGCAACTTGAAATTGAGGAGAGTTTTGTCATAAACGAGTTTTTTGATGATAAACCTCCGAAAAAAACTCGAAAAAATTTGAAAAGAGATCACGCTTTGCACAATCAGAGCCTGATTGATGACTACTTTTCCGAAAATGCTATGTATAAAGATTATTTTCGGCGCCGATATCGGATGCAGAAACATGTATTCCTCCGCATCGTCGAGGATCTTTCAAGCCATGACACGTACTTCACACAAGGATCCGATTGTTCCGGCAGAGAAGGCCTATCTCCATTAGCAAAATGTACCGCAGCCATGCGATTGTTAGCATATGGTATGTCCGCTGATTCTATTGATGAATACATTAAAATAGGGAAAACTACAGCGTTTGAGGCATTACGGAGATTCTGCAAGGGGGTCATTCAATTGTACGAGCGTCAGTACTTGAGAGCCCCAAACGAAGGTGACCTGCAAAGAATTCTTGAGGTCAGTGAGAAGTGGGGGTTCCCAGGGATGATCGGGAGTATTGATTGCATGCACTGGGAGTGGAAAAATTGTCCTACTGGTTGGGAAGGTCAATTTACTAGAGGTGATAAGGGAACCACTACGGTTATTCTTGAAGCCGTTGCCAGTCATGATTTATGGATATGGCATGCTTTTTTTGGATGTCCGGGAACATTAAACGATATAAATGTTCTGGACCGATCACCAGTTTTCGATGATCTTGAAGCAGGAAATACTCCACGAGTCAATTTCTTTGTGAATGAACGTCAGTATAATATGACATATTATCTTGCTGACGGTATCTACCCCTCTTATCCGACCTTCGTCAAATCCGTTAAACTTCCTCAAAGTGAAGAAGACAAGTTATTTGCAAAATACCAGGAGGCTTATCGGAAGGATATAGAACGGGCATTTGGAGTGCTCCAAGCTCGATTTAAAATAATTCGAGAACCAGCTCGAATGTGGCAGATAGAGGACTTGGCTATGATCATGAGAGCATGTATCATATTACATAATATGATCGTTGAGGACGAACGTGGTACGTATTCTCAAAATTGGCTTGACTATCAGGATCAGCCCGGGGCAAGTGGGTCTAGTACACAACAACCATTCTCAACTGAGGTATTACCAGCGTTTGAAAATCATGTACGTACTAGATCGGATTTGCGTGATCAGAGGGCTCATAAACAATTGCAGAAGGATCTAGTCAAACACATATGGGCAAAGTTCGGAAATCAGTGATTTTTAAATTTTATTGTACTGTGAGTCGAGTCTATGTATCGTATGTTTTTTTTTGGTTTTTCATCATTTGTGGAACGAGCTAAGTTTATTGTAATTTTTCTTATTTTTATTAAAATTAAAATATTCTCGTATTTATTTAATTGCTTCGAAAAAAATTAATTAAGTTTGAATTAAAAAAAAAAAAAAAAAATCTCGAATTTATAATTAAAAACATTAATAATTTATTTTTTAATAATAAATTAGTAATATCAATATTTATTTTTAATTATAAAAATAAATATTGTAAATAAAATAAAAAGTGGTGGGGTATAGAATGATGAGTTGGGAGGAGTTGAATTTTAAACTAAACTAGCTTATTGTGGGAGGGGTAGTTGAGAGTGTAGTTGAATGATTAAGTGGATGGAGAGAGAAGATGAGGTGTCGTAATATTAAGGTAGTTGAATGTTTTTGGTAGTTGAAACTATTGGACATGGTCTAAGGAGTTTTTGTTGTGAGAATGACAAGTGGGTCCCATAGGTCATTTCAGGTAATAATGCAACTAAAAACCTTAGTCTGGAAAAAAAAAAAAAAAAAAAAAGGGGGAAGAACCTTAGTATAAAGTGTACTATAAAAAAGCTAAAGTACAAAATTAATGACTTCGACTTTAAAACGTACACCCTTCGCCAAAACCTATTAGAATTTAATTCAAATTTTAAGGAATACAATGACATAAAATACAAAAACTAAAAATTAAAATTGAATTTCAAACGTGATCTGCAGAATAAAGTGAGAAATATTCATAGAGTATATTCAAACTTTATGATATAAAGTAGTAATTGATTGGCTTAAGTTGGCTCATTTTTTATCGCCAAGTGTCAGTTGGGTATGATAAGCAGCCATCTAGCTAGGTGCACATTTTTTAAATTTTTTAAATTTTTTTTTAGCTATGTGTACATGAAGGTTCGTAGACCATGACCAAATTATTGATTACTATCGCAATGAAAAGATAAACCAAATAAATATACACCTTACTCCCACTGTCCCATTTCAAATTGCAAAACTTGCCAAAAAGGGTATCCCAACTAAAATTGTAAAATCCAAAAATGGCAAGTTTTAATCTACTTGCACACTCACATCCATTAACCCACTAACTATTTTCTACCCCACTTTCTCTCTCCCACTCAACTATCAACACTCATAACACATCACCTTTTTCACTTTTTCCCTTAATCCCCGTGCCAACCTAGTATTTGCAATTTGAAATGGGACGGAGGGAGTATTTATTAAGCTATCAATAATCAAATATTAGGCTTAATTAATAACTCAATCTTGGTTTAACATAACCCAAACACACTCGAGTCGCTACGATGTCGTTCATGATACAAAAGCTTTATTTGCTTCTTCAATGTAATCTCCATACTCTTCTTCACTGCTGTTGTGCCTTTGCCTCATGTACTTGTAGTAGATATATTGCAAGATTATCTGTTTTCAGTAACTTGTTAAGGAAAATGGATCGTTACCATTTAAAGACGAAAGGTAAAAATTCGTGATGTTAAGATATGCAATCAATCAAAAGGATACAAAGAGATCAAGCAACACGCAAACGAATGCGTCTAGCAACCATGGCATGTTTGCTTTTATCTTCTCCCATTCCGTGCTTCTCATCAATATGCTGCATTTTTTACATATTTGTTAGCAATCATACGTGTGCGCGTGTGAGCCATACACACACACACACACATATATATATATATATATATATAGAGAGAGAGAGAGAGAGAGGGAACCTGCCAACGTAAGTGGCATTGGCAATGAGGGCAAAGATGAACATTAGAGGGTTCAAGCCCTATAGTGATAAAACAATCATAGAATTATTCAAAGGTTTCAAGACATGTATATGTATATGTATCATTATCATATATATACTTGAAGAACTTTCAAGTCAAGGTAAATACCTCCACACTTCCCCGTTTAATCTGTGATTATGATTCAATAAAATTCATTAGCTAGGTAAACTGAAATGAAAAACAAAAATATAAATATAGTAAAAACAAATGTTTTGCTCACATTCAACCAAATCTGAGGGACTCTACCGCCCATATATATGGCAGCCATCAACCAACCTAGCCATTGCCCATATGCATTTTCATCAACTCCGTGTCCCTGCAGTTCAAATATTCTTCAGGTTTGTGGGAAACAAACTTCTGTTTTCTATATATTTTATCAATCAGCTGGTAATGCACCTCACCATTTATTTTACCATGTTAATCCATGATTTTTGGATCCAATGGCTGGGAAGCCTTGGATGTAATCCACTCCTTCCCCCACAAAAAAAAAAAAAAAAAAAAAAGTTTTATTATACTTAAGAAGTGTGTCAATGCTCACCTGTAACAATTTCCGTCCTGATAGTGTAACGTAAGCTGTGGTTAGAGCTTTGGTTCGGGGCAGGTTCATAGAAGCAGCAAGATAAGTTCCATAATATCCCACCTGTCAATGTTATCATAAACTCTCCCACAACTTCAAAATGGGTATATATTCTAAACAACTTCGAATTGAGCTTATAAACAAACTACTCCCCATTTGATTAACAGAATATACATAAATCAACGTCTCAAATTTGCAACTATTTTGTTTGAACTGATATGTAATAATATGTGTAAGATGAAGAAAAAAGTGTACTGACCGAGCGGGGAATGTTCAAGGGTTGACTGACAGGCTTGTTTGATGAGCCTAGAATGGGTGCTTCATCGTCAGTGGACTGGTCATCACTGTCATGCTCTAGTACTGAAGGAACGCTTTTAGCCTTGATGTAATATTGAGCTGGTGGAGTACCACTTCCAGCCATTGACCTTGCTGACCTGAAACACACACACACACACACACACACAGAGAAGAAGGAATAATTAGATACATATTTTATTTATTTTTTTGAAAAAAAATCTACACCCAAGTCAAAATATTATTTTAAAAGATTATGAATTTAAGTAAAACAAAGTGTCTGAAAAGATTGTCGTACGTATAATAGAAGTCCCTCTTGCGAGGTACTTGGACTGGAGAATTTGATGTCACTGTAGGTGGAACTGGTGGTCTCGGGTTCAATGGCTTTGTCTCATCTCTAACCTTTAAAAATGATTTCCTCGTTAAATCAAAGATTAAATTAAATTGTGGGCACGAAAGAATTAAAAGTTGTAGCACTGAGATCCAACCTGATTGTTGACTTCAACATGTCCACACTTCCACCAGTGAAGAAAATAATCATAATATAAACACTGTAAAACTAGGATTACAGTAGTGACTGTGTATAGCTGCAACATAAGTCATGATTAATATTCACTTGTCTAAAATATGTGAACAATGAAAAGAAAAAAAGAAAAAAAAAAGATAGTAAAAGGACCATATTGGATTACCAGTGCAGTGTAGAACTGGGTGGGTAGCTGTGTAACACAGTTGAATGATTCTCATTAGATATGCAAGAGTTAAAAAACAAGGCTTTATTAAAAGTAGGGGAAATGACAATTTAGGGTCCAAAGTATTGGGGGGTGTGCCAATAAGGGTTTGATGTTTCAATTTTATCAATTTAGGGTCCAAAGTTGCAAAAGTTGTGCAGATTAGGGTTTTTTTAACGATTCTGTTAACGGAATCTAGTTAAGTCACACGTGTTTTGCACATGGACTTAAATGGAGTTTGTTTTGATTATTTGCATGGGCATATCGTCATTTTAGACAAAGAAAATTAATAAAAAAATTGAAATATTAAATTTTACTTTCTTATATTAACTTAAGTAATAATTAAGACGTCATTTACCAAAAATATTTTTTCAAGAAATACAATAAAAATATTTTTTTTCATTTAGAACCACTATAAAATAAAAAGTACAATATATATTTTTAAAAGGAAAACGTGTAAAAAAATTAAATTCCAAAAAAAAAACCACTTTATTTTTTAGAAAGAAGAAAGTGGGGAATTGGACAAATTTTTTATTTTTCGGATGGTGGTGGTTAGTATTGTTTCATTATTAATATTGACAAAAATTTGTATGAGAACACCATGACCCGTCTCATAGTGGAGACGGGTCATTTTTGACCCATGACCTGGATCCATGGCCCACAGGCATTTATATATATATATATATATATATATTGGGTTTTTTTTCGGTTTGCCAAAAGTAATAGTTACTATAACCAAATGTAACAAACGTGTTACTTATATGTAACAGTTTGTATGCATAAAAGTAATATATATATATATATATATATATATATATATATATATAGAGAGAGAGAGAGAGAGAGAGAGAGAAAAGTAATAGTGTTTTTTTCATGTTTTATTCGTTTGCCAAAAGTAATAATTATTATAACTAAAATGTAACGACCGTGTTACTTATATGTAACAGTGCTTATACATAATTGTAACACATATGTATAGAAAGTAATAATTCAACCATTTACACTTTAGAACTAAAACCACTTGTGTTAGTAACATTATAAAAATAAGAAACTAACAATTTTTATTAACGAATGTTACATTTTACTTGTATAATAACATTGTAAAACAATTACGTTTACTTGTATAATAGTATATCTATATGTTTTCAAATAATAAGTTACAATGGGTTCAATTTATCATGATACATGCACAAGTATTACATTATGTATAAAAATCTGTTACAATTTCTTCTACTAAAGTGTTACATTTACTTGTATAAATAATTACATTCATGTATATAAGTTGTTGTTTTACAAATGTTACTTTCTTTTAAAAAATAAAATCAAAATACTCAAAAATAAAAAATATTCTGGAAAAACACTATTACATTTCAGTATAACGATAATTACATTTAGTTATTGTTAGTGTTACACGTATTTATAGTTAGTATTACAGTTGAAAGATGAGTAAAATGAGTTTTTTTTTTTTTTTTTTTTTTTAAAAACTGGTGTTACGTTTACTTATAAACAATGTTACTTTATAAGTAACACAATTGTTACATTTAGTTATACTAAATATTACTTTGGCAAACGAAAAAAATATATATAAAAACTAAAAAAAAAAAATGGGAAAAAAACTAATATTTTTTTTCATGGAGTTTTTTTTTTTTGGCCAATGGGTCGCTACCACGTGGCAGATTTTGAGTGGAGCATGGGTTGGGATCCTACGCTTCGCGGAGAATGTTGTACACGTGTCATGGGTCGACACGTCTCTTCTATGAGACGGATCTAAGTGTTCTCACAAGAGACCGCCTCATTAATATTAGTATTCTAATTATTTTATTTTCTTCATAAAATTATTTTTAATTTTTATTATTAATTTCTCTTGTTTATAACTTCATTTTTTTGCAGTTTCACAAAAAAAAAACTTTAATTTTCTATTTGCTTGTTTTTTTTAATTTATTAGTATTTTTGAATCAATTAAAATTATTTGAAAATATAAAAATAAGAGTAAAAGAAAATGTAGGGTCCATTGTATAAGGGGTGTGTGAAATGACACAAAGCCCAGACGAACATCTAAAACAAACTCTAGTTAAGTTCTTCTGTTACTTAACTGGATTTTCTTTGCAACTTAGTCAAAAAACCCTTAATTGACTAACGTTGTTAACTTTGGACTCTAAATTGACAAAATTGATACATCAGACCCCTATTGGCATCCCCAAAACTTTAGACCCTAAATTGTCATTACCCCTTAAAAGTACTATGAACATCTACTTTTAGAATTTCATGAAGACAAATAATTAGTCATCAGATGGTAGTCAAAGTTCAATCAAGTTGACCAATAAAATTATGATATTATCACATTTAATATGGGACGGAGATTAATTAGAGAAATGATTATTTCTTTTTCTTCCACAACCTTCTAGGGGAGGATCTCTAGCTCATCTTAACAGATTCATACCAGCTTGACCACTTGCATATGGATCTGAATCAATCTCTCCCTCACCATATCCTTTTAAGCACTACTCCCTCCGTCCCTTTTTAACTTACAATTTTTAGGTTTGTCACATTATTTAAGAAAAAAGTGAAAAAGTTGATGTGTTGTGAGGTTAGATAGTTGAGTGGGAGATAGAAAGTAGGGTAGAGAATAGTAAGTGGATAGTTGTTGTGAGTGAGATAAGTGGGTCCCATTATTTTAAAAGTATTAAAACATTTCTCTTTTGGGACTTTGTAAATTAAAGTGAGACAACCAAAATAGCAAATTTTGTAGATTAAAGAGGGACGGAGGGAGTATAAATTAACCCTAATTAGCCTCCTCAAGAGAAGGCACTGCAACCTTCAATCTTTCTCTTTTTCTTTCATTTTGTGTTTGAAATTAAAACCCAAAACACAGCATCAACAATAACTACAAGGTTTCTCTTAGCATTACTCCCTCCGTCCCATCTCAATTTAGACTTATTTTTATTTTGGTTCGTGCCACTTCACTTGAGACTCCCCAAAATGGTAATTTTTTTACTCCTCCTGTCCCTAAATGAGTGTCCATTTTTAATAAATCTTTGTCCCAAAATAAGTGTCCTTTTTTAGCATAACTTTGTCCCTAAATGTTTTTTTTTCGAATTTTTTTTCACCGGTCTCTTTATACGTGCAAAACTAAATGTTTGGAAAGAAGATTACAAGATTATATATGAATTTTTGCCATCAAAGTTTACAAAAAGTTGACATTTTCAGATGTCCCTTAAAATAAAATTTGGACACTCATTTAGGGACAGAGATAGTATAATTTTATATTCAATCTACTCCACCCACTCATTCTCAAGTGAGGTGGGACGGAGGGAGTACTATGTACAAGCAAGATAGTTATTTTACCGTAGCTGGCTCAAGCAAGCAGCCCACAAGGTTGAATATGTCACTGCACAGAAATAAAACACGTCAAAATGATACTAACTCATACGGATTTTAGAGTTTTTTTTTTTTTTTTTTTTTTTTTTTGAAATATGATTAAACAGCTGAAATAACAGATGGTAGTGGAAAGGAACGTACCCAACAACCCAAGTGCAGAGGAATGTTAGAGAGACGCCATGGCCAGATTTGTTGTTGAAGTTGGTAACTATCTGTGGGATCTCCGCGACTCCCCAACAGATGACACTAGCTATTCCAAACCCGAATGATATATCATCCTTGAGGTTGCAAACACAGTCCTTGAAGTACTTTTCAATCCATCCAACACATGCCTTCCTCTCTTTCGGGCACAAAGAATCACTACTCAACTCCATCTCTCTCTCTCTCTCTCAAAAGTATGTTCTAATGGAAGAGTTTGTCACCTTTTTTATAGACAAAAGAGAGAGAGAGACCGAGTGAGAGTCGGATAGAGAAGGATATAGTGAAAATCACCTTAGCTGTAAAAAAAAAAAAAAAAAAAAAAAAGGGACTAATTATTACTGTCCCAAAGTGAATGTCCAATTTTTTTATTTTTTATTTCAAATTTGGATCAAGAACAAATTTGAAAAAGTCGGAGATTCATTTTGGGAAAACAAATGAGGGCACAGGATATTCCAGGAAGAACTATTAAGAGGATATACTTGTACGTGCTCTTTTCAAGTGTCCTTTGTAAAAAAAGTTAAAAACAGAAGCCGCACCAACTTGCAGCATATTCCCCTTTATTATAAATTGAATTCATGGTACAATAATTTTTCTCTTTTTCCACCTCCCCTGGAAGAAAACATTTGCTTTAACTCATACACTTGGATCTTTATGTTGTTTCTTTAAACCATTATATTATGCATTACGAGTTCAATAATTTAACATGTTGGCACATTATGTAAACAATAATGTTGTTATATCTGTTTGCTAATTACTTAATTATGCGATGTAAATTTATCCCTATTCCAAATTCTTTCTGTTTCTAACGGTACTCAAACTTAGTTACAACCAAGGTTCTAAAAAGCGCTAGGCGGTCGCTAGACGCTGTAGGCGGGTCTAGACGGAACTTAGGCGGGGCCGAGAATTCAGAAATGGTTATAATATCTTAGGCGGGACTTAGGCGTTTCATGAACGCCTAGCGCCTAGGCGGGGCCTAAGCGACTTAGATGGACATCTTTTAAAACACCGGTTACAACTTGATTGACACCAAATTGGTGCATGTTAACGAGTGGCTTTTGGGAGTATGCTAGGGTAGGGATAAATGAAAGTGGAACCGCTAAAGTCTTTTCTTTCCCATCCTAACTAACAAAGATATCAACAAGAGATAAAACAAATAAAGTTTTACACTTGTACATATTGCAGCGTCTCAACAAGAGATAAACCAATCTTCCCAGATTCAACTGTCATTACCATGATCGATGACACAAGCAAGTTTACGTCCTAAAATTATTTCATTTATAGGTAGTGAAATTATTTCAGTCATTATAAATATGTGTATGTACAACAAAAGACAAGTAATTTGGATAAGCATAACACAGTAGATAAGCTTTAAGATGCTCGGACTCGGGTACGAGTATCTGACACAGATATGGATCCACGGTGTCAAATCCTCCAAAAAATTTAAGATTTTACACCAAATGTTGTGTAAAATTGGGACTAAACATGCAATTTAGAAAATTCATTCCTAAAGGAATCATCAAAAAGCTCAAGTGTTCATTTTTTGCCATTTTGAGTGTCCCATTTGATTGTTCACACTCCAAAAGAGGAAAGTTTATATTCATCTTTATTCAATGAGACACATTTGTCATACTCACAACAACTATATCACTCACAATTCCAACCCCACTCACAAATCACATCACACTTTTCATACTCACAACACCCATTCATGTTGGGGAATTGTCGTATATATGTGCAGTTCATGCCCATACAAATCTGATAATGGTGAGACACAACAACCATGCATACGAATAATATGAATGTAATCAACAAGAAAAGAACACAATATTTGTTAACCCAGTTCGTCAACAACAATGACTACATCTGGGGGCACTGCCAAGCCAGGATATTTCATTAATATCACAATCTGTGTCTGTTTACAATAAAGCCTACCGCTCTATATAGCAATGAGATAACCTCTCCATGTAAACACTCCCATCACACATCTCACCCTAGATATGCTTCAACCCATTCATTGATTGCCCCTAAGGGCACTCCCAAGGGCTAGCACTCACTTGGCTCTCTTTGTGACTCACAGATTATCTCTGGCTATTTTTCTCGTGTACCAAATATTATGGTGGCTATCACAATATATTTATAGGAATACCAAAACCTAATCCTGATCAAAACCTAATTTACCCGAAATTCCTGAGACGGAAGGAGTATTATTCACTTTAGGAAATTAATTCCTAAAACTTATCTTTCCAAAGTTACTGGCCATGTGCATATAGGATTAGGAGACTAATTGATTCCTTTTCCACTCCAATTTCTATGCATGTCCAGACCCACTCCAAGCATGCAATGCCAACCAATGGTCCGGTCGGGTCATTCTCTTGGCCCGTCCCGATTTTGACTCCTCGCGTTCCTCCGCGGCTTTGACCCTTCTTTCTCGGTTTTGTCTCCATTCCCAACAATATCCCACCTGGAGACACAAACCACCATTGTGACAAATTCCATCCAACTCCCACCTGAGAATGATCCACCAAATATTTTCACCACTCCGTTCGACTTTTGCCAAAAGTCTCATCACTAGGCTTCACAAAGCTCATACAAACGAGTTGAAGCGAAGCGTAGGTCTTCAACATAACTGCCAGAAACTTCTCTTACCCTGAGTCTTCACTTCCTAAAGTGATCCTCCATGCAATTATCTCCGCTCGTCTGTTCCTTGTTTCTATCCACGAACCCCGATGCGATCGCGTGCCTTCACAGTCTTGGTCTTTCTGTGTACCAAGGCAACCTATCTGCAACTGATTCTGGATAACGCTCATGTTGGCCAAGTTGTCTCTCTCGCTAGCGCTAGCCTTCTCACAACTTTCTACCAACATACCGTTCCTGGCGAAATTTCTCCCACCATGGCGATCTCGACCCCCGCCATCCTCGCATTCCAGGCAACAACCCATGCGAAACATGTTGTATGTGGTGTACAACATCATCTTCCTCACGAGCTACCAAGTTAGCTACCACGGAAATTCTCCTCATCTCACAGCCGAAGGCGACCACACAACCTTCCTCCTAGCTGCTCAATGGTCAATCAAGTATCTCTTCCATCTTTGAATTCTCCTGCACATCTAGCAGCTTCTGTATACCCCATACGCTTGCTGCACAAATTCTGTACTCTTCTGCACGCTCTCTGCATGTTTTCGGCACAAAATCTACACTTGCACGAAATATGCACGTGCATTGCACGAATTATGCACGAATTATGCACATCTGCTACACGTACCCCGTATGCCTATTACCTGTGCTTACACATGATCTGCACACCTATGCAATCAATCATCTATCAAAGTCTGGAAAACTTGAATCTTTCTCTCTTGCAACTTTCATAATCCAAATCCGTTGCCCAAATTCACACCAACGAATTTCTCTGTTGATCAATCTCCTCCCATTATTACTGCACCCACAAATCCTTAATAACACGATCCGTGTAGATCCCTGCAAACCCTAGCAACAACCAGATTCTGCAACTCTGATCTTGGATCCATGTCCTTCTATGATTATGTTACCTGCAACTTTGATCTGAATACCCGCAGTCCCAAATCCATCTGAATTTAAGAAACCTTGATCCTATTTGGTCTTAGTAATCATAAAATCAAAAGAATTTTTGCAGCCCCTAATTCTGATCCGCGTTCCTGCAGCCACATTCAATCAACTCGGATAGCCTTGATCTTCCAAACCGGAAGCTCTGATACCAGTTGTTGGGGAATTGTGGCATATATGTGCAGTTCATGCCCATACAATTCTGATAATGGTGACACACAACAACCATGCATACCAATAATATGAAAGTAATCAACAAAAAAAGAACACAATATTTGTTAACCCAGTTCGTCAGCAACAATGACTACATCTGGGGCCACTGTCAAGCCAGGATATTTCACTAATATCACAATCTGTGTCTGTTTACAATAAAGCCTACCGCTCTATATAGCAAGGAGATAACCTCTCCATGTAAACACTCCCATCACACATCTCACCCTAGACATGCTTCAACCCATCCATTGAATGCCCCTAAGGGCACCCCCAAGGGCTAGCACTCACTTGGCTTTCTTTGTGACTCACAGATTCTCTCTGGCTATTTTTCTCGTGTACTAAATATTATGGTGGCTATCACAATATATTTATAGGAATACCAAAACCTAATCCTAATCAAAACCTAATTTATCCGGAATTCCTGAGACGGAAGGAGTACTATTCACTTTAGGAAATTAATTCCTAATTATCTTTCCAAAGTTACTGGCCACGTGCATATATGATTAGGAGACTAATTGATTCCTTTTCCACTCCAATTTCTATGCATGTCTTCCTTTTCCACTCCAATTTCTATGCATGTCCAGACCCACTCCAAGCATGCAACGCCAACCAATGGTCCGGTCGGGTCATTCTCTTGCCCGTCCCGATTTCGACTCCTCACGTTCCTTCGCGGCTTTGACCCTTCTTTCTCGGTTTTGTCTCCATTCCCAACAATCAACTACTACCCCCTCCGGTCCAAAATAACTGTCACTTTTGGATCAAATTTTTGGTCCAAAATAATTGTCACTTTTGAGTTAAATGTCTCTCTTATCCTTGCATTGAAACTTGTTCACTTTTATTAATTATCTTAGTGTGAGACATTAATGTAAAAAAGTTGCACACTTAATAGGTGTAACGACCCCAAAAATCAGTTCTATTTATTTTATAATTATTTTATATTTTTGAGAATTTTAAATTTAAAATTATGTGTGCATTTTATTTGTTGCATCATATTAAATGAACTTGCACATTTTATTTGATTATTCGTGTTAGTTAAAATGTTAGTAGTAAAGTTTATTTGGGGAGTTAAGTTGTTAGTGGGAAATTATGGGGGTTTTATTGAAAATGTGAGTTTAGGGGTTTAAAGGTTTAAAATAGAAATAGAAGGGCCTTTGTGAAACTTGGAAAATATTAAAAACCCAATTCTTATCCCATGTCTCCCCTCTCCTGCGCCATAACCTCACCATTTCTTCCCCTTAAAGATTGCTCACCTCCATTGTTGAAGAAAAGAAAGAAAAGGTAAACTTGTTCTTATTAATTTTCCTTATTTTAATTTACTACTCCATTTTCAAATCTAAAAATATATAAATGTTCAGGGTGTTGAGTAGGCCACATCTACCGATCAATATTATTTTTCTTGACACTTTTTCCGGAAAAATAGGTAAGTTACTAATCCCCCATTTAAATGTTAAAATGGTCATAAGTATGCTATATATGCTTTATATGTTATAAAATAATGTTTTTGGTATACTTTTATATACTTGTAATTTTGGGACGGAGGGAGTAGTAATAATTTTTATATACTTGTAATTTTGGGACAGAGGGAGTAGTAAAACTGGTTATAGACTTGTTATTTGTGGGAAATGGGTATAGTAGTTTTGGTTTTTGGGGAGTATGAGAGGATGCAACATTATATATGCTTTATATATTATACTCCTACTCGTGGGGCGGTAAAATAATATCTTTAGTTAAATGTTAAATAAATGTATTATAAAATTATACTATTACTTATGGGACGGGGAAAGAAGTGAAAGTATTCTAAATTGGGTATATTAGTATATTAAAAATTATAATGATACTTGTGAAACGGAGGGAGTAGTAATAATTTGTTGCATGTGGGAAATGTTAATACAAATGGGTATTGTAGTATTGTGAAAGTATAGTAATGTTGTTGTACCTAATAAAATGGATATAAACATGTTATATATGTCTAGTAGGTTGTGAAATAATGTTTTGGTATGTTTTAATTATATTTGTAATTTTGGGACATAAGGAGTAGTAAGAACTTGTTACCTAGCTTGTTATTGTTGTGAATGCTATAGAAGTTTGTGTTAGTATTGTTCTTAGGCTGAGTTTTTAGTTTTGGTGAAAGTTGCAAAGTTTAGGGGTTGCAAGTATTGGTAATTTTTGGGTTGTAAAGGAAAGGAGTGAATTTTGGTAAAGTTTTGGTCTGCCAGGTGATGTGGGCGGCCGCCCAAAATTGGGCGTGCGGCCGCACATCTATCTGAAGGTTTTTCTTCTTGGAACAGAGCATTTTGGGCGGCCGCACAGCCCTGTTTGGGCGACCGCCCAGTTATCTGAAAAGTTTAGAGTTTTTCAAACTAAAGGATTTAGAGGTCAATCTTAGTCTAGTTTTTGGGGAGTGTCCTAAAGTACTTAGATGATTGTTGTGGATCACTAAAGTGGTAGAATTGGTTCCTTTGTGAACACAAGTGTTGTGAAATGTGAGTAATTGATTAAGTGAGCATTGTTGAACATTTTGTAATGTGTTGAATGGTTCATCTTCTTGATGTGTTTGGCATGGTTCCCTACATTGGAATCATTGTCCCTGATTGTTGTTTAAGCAAGTATTTCTATTTGGTGCTTGCGTGTAAAGTCCAGCTGGTACTTTTGTGTGTGTTGGGCAGTGATAGGGATTATAATGGTCTCACGAGCCAAGTACATTATAAGGCTCCTATCATTGGTTTCCCATTTTTAACCCCCTTCCTTAGGCCAAAGGTTGGGCAATTTGGGTTATGACTTTGTGTCATTTTCCCCCCGTTGTTGTTGTTGTTGTTTGGTTCCGGAACCCGTCTCAGCTCTTCGATGCTGCTCAGTTGATGCCTCTCAGATGGCTATTGTTTGGTTTGAGAACCTTGGCTCAGTATCCACGTATGAGTGTTTATTTCTGCTTTATGTGTTGCATGATGAGTTGGTCGTTATTTCCAACCGGTATGGGACGGTTGGCGATAGGGAGCCTCTCATGTTATATGCTATGTGTTATACGCTTATTTGTTAATATTGTTTCTTTATGATCATCATATTAGCATGTAATGTAGTTGCATTTTAGTAACTTACTGAGATTTATTCTCACCCCTTATTTGTTTACCGTTTTAGATAAGAAGGAGTCCAGGGAATAGGTCACAGCACAGGGAGGACGTTGGTAAAGAGATCTTTGGTAAGACTTTTGGGAAGTGATATGTATAAAGGATACATTATGTAAATGTAATACCTTTAGGGTAGTGTACCCGTGACTCAGTTATTTGTATCATCTTTTTTAGTTGGTGTTCGTGTTTGTAAATTTTATAAGTAAAGTTTGTTATAGCCAAGTGGCTAAGTACTCATTTGAGAAAGTTTGTTTTGTGACTTGTAGTCAAGTCTAATAAATGTTGTTTAGTCATATAAGACTTTTGGTAACGTTTTGGTTGTGTGAACCTTTTTAAGAAAATATATTTCGAAAAATTTTAGTAGAGTTGCTTTACGACGTCTTCCTCGCGTGTCCCGGGCGTGGGGCCAAGTAGGACCACGGGTCGGGGCGCGACAATAGGGGTAAAGTTGGAACTTTTTTCACTAGGTCATGATAATTATTACATTTCTTAAGAGTTGTGCAAATGCAAAAAAAGACAGTTATTTTGGACCGGAGGGAGTAATATAATATATTTTTTCTTAAAACTCGTGCATTTGTCAAACCGTGAATAAACTAAAAAGACGGAGTGAGTATGCCATCATTTCTATCAAGCACTACAAAGAGATATTACAGCTTTGTTACACCAAGTACTTGAATTTAGCACAACACAGTCTTCTATTCCATAATGAATGTGCATTTTGGTTTAAGAAAAAAATGAACATTATGGGCCGGAGTGAGTAAAAAACAAAAAAAACCAAAATCACTAGTATCATAGTATAATCATGTGTCATAGATATATTATTCTAATCGGATGTATAAACAAGAATAATTGCAGAGCTTATAATCTGGTTGAGAATTAGAGATTCATACACTATTATAAATGAAATCAAACAAATTGATAAATGAAATTAGGGATTTACAAGTGAAATCAAATGTGAGTGAGTGGTTACCCAAATGAGATGTAGCGGGTGGAAAAACTTTTACTGTAGGCTTTTTTTGTCCTGTGCTTCAACCACTGATGTTGACACGACACTATGATGAACAAAAAACAACACTAATTCCTTCATTTAATTTTTGCATTATCTCAAAACCGACAATTTATAACAACACGGAAACGGGATTGTTAGAGCAATAAAAAATACAAGAACAAATATATACGTGGTTCACCAATTTGGCTACGTCCACAGGAAGGAGAGAGAATATTATTATCAATCTGGAGAAACGATACAATATCACACTATTACTGCTGCACGAATTTTGAACACAAAATTCCTAACTGTGCAACTGTAGAATTACAGATCTCTCTGAGCACTCTAATAATCTATCTGAGGTCTTTCGGCTCATTTGATCTAGTCTAGTAGCCTCTATTTATACCACTCAAAGCCAGGGGCGGACCTACATGGTGCTATTTGGGGGCCGCGGCCCCCGTTTGATTTTTTTTTCTTTTTTTACAAGTGCAATTTTTTTTAAAGATTGGGGGTATTAGTGCAATTTAGTATACTTTGCCCCCCTAAATGTGAAGTAAAAAGTGCACTATTTTTTTTTTGCCCCCTTATACAATTTTTGCCCCCGTTTACAAAAAATCCTAGATCCGCCACTGCTCAAAGTCTATCTCAAAATCTGGTAGGAACTTGGAATACAAGTCCAAAACTGACTTGAAACCTTCCCTTCTGCGAAAATCTGATCTGCAACAAAACTGGCCTTTCGGGACACTTGGTCCGGCCGGGTATAGGCCTTGGTCCGATCCGACCTATACTTAGTCCGACCGGATCCTACTCTTAACCCGGTCGGATCCTTCAATGCCTAAGATCCTTGATTTCCGACGTCAACCTGGTCCGGCCGGGTCCTTCCCTAGGTCCGGTCGGACCCCTTCTGTGCTCGTCCCGGAATTACGACATTCTTCTGTTGTTTAATCCTTTAACCCGGCGTCTCAAATTCAAAGGCATTAACCCAACAATCTCCACCTTGACTTTGAATCTCCATGACAACAAACATTTGCTCCCCCTCGCCTCTTCTGCTATCTAATAGCTGCGAACATTAAGCAAGTCCAAACAATGTTGGAACTTGCTCCCCGTCACGGTGAACATATCTCCATGGTTGTCCGCCGTCCCTACCTTCTTCACCTTTACCCATTTCTCATCCCTTAGGAAATGATATCTGACATCAATGTGCTTGGTCCTCTCATGATGAACTTGATCCTTGGCCAAACAAATCGCGCTCAAACTATCGCAATAAATAATAGCCTGATCCTGATGTATCCCAAGATCGCTGATCAATCACTTCAACCATATTCCTTCCTTAGCGGACTCTATCAATGCTATGTATTCTACTTCTGTTGTAGACAACGCCACTGTCGCCTGCAATGTAGCCTTCCAACTGACAACAGACCCACCAAGCGTGAATACATATCTGGTCATCGATCTTCTTGTATCAACATCACCTAAATAGTCCGAATCGGAGAAACCCTCGACTGCATATTCTGTTCCACTGCCATAGATGAGACCGACGTGTTGGGAATTTAGTGGTACCCCTATAGCAATTAAGATCAAGAACAACACACCCACAAAGACAATTATGAGAGAATCACACACACAAGAACACAAGAATTGTTTACCCGGTTCGTTCAACACATGAACTACATCCGGGGGCAATTGCCAAGCTAATATATTATTAAATACTCTTTAATATGGTGCTACAATGTGTTCTAGGTCGTATCTATGCTTATATATTAGTACAAGGAAGCCCTAGGTCGGTTTGGAAGAGATTGCATCAAAATAGGAAACAAAAAACAAAAAATTCGGTTTCTGCCCGAGGGAGTGGCCAAGCGCGCAAACCAGCAGAATGTTCCTCTCCATTTTTGTCTTTGCTCGGAGACCACTTAGCCCTCCGTAGCTGCTTGTTTCCTCCTCCTTAAACTCCGCTTGTCCTCTACCAACTCCCCATGACTTAGACTCCTTCTCCCCTTTGCTTCCTTATAGTTTAGGACTCCAATCCCAACAATCTCCCACCTGGAGACTAAACCTATAAGCATAGAAACATCCATCAACTCCCACCACGGAATGAACTCCTTCGAACACATTTTACTCCCATATTGACTTGACATTACCGAGCCTCCCACTCAAGTGCTAAGGCGAGTTGAAACCAAGCGACGCTTTAACCCCTCCGTGTTAGATTCTTCTTGCCTCCCCAAATCAGCTTCTACCTTGATTTCTCCCCGCAAGTCTAACATCTTCTCCTTAACCCCATGTGCTATCACCTAAGCGTATTTTGTGACTTCCCAAGACCCATCCATAAAGGTTACACCATACCCTTCATCATCAAGTTGTCCCACAGAAATCACCCTCCTTCTTAGTTTCGGAACATGCATTACATCATGTAGTTGTAAAACATCCCCATTAGGTGTCTTCATCATCACATCCCCCTTACCTTCGATCTTCAATGGTTGATTATCACCAAGATAGACAACCCCAAAATCTTCCGGTGTATATCGCTCCATTGACTCTGCATCCCTACTAGCATGACAAGAAGCTCCAGAATCCAACACCCAATCTTCACCCGACTACTCCTCTCCTAGGATTAATACATCCTCATCATCCACCATGTGTACATGACCATCTCCTTCTTTATCCAGACAATCATAACTAATATGACCCTTCGCGCCACAATTGTAGCACTTGACCGATTTATTTTTCCCCTTTTTCAGTCCTCCCCTTCCCCTAGCTTTCTCTACCCTAAGTGCAGCCCCATCTGCGGAAGATTCTCCCATTTTCTCTTTCCTTCTCAACTCCTCTTGAAGGATGAGATCTCTATCTTCCGTATACACCAATGGTGCCTTCGACGTACTAATCATTGTGACAGTTACCTCCCAACTATCTGGCAACGATTTTAGTAGAAAACATGCTAGCACTTCATCCGAGAAAGTAATATCAACACTTTTCAATTGGTCCACCATACCTTTGAAATTGCCGATATGAATCGTTGCTGCCTGCCCCTCTGACATCTTCATATTCGCAAACCTCTTTATCAAGTGCACCTTATTGATATTCGATGGCTTCTCATACATGTCTCACAGCATCTGTAGCAACCCCACCTTTGTCTTGGACCCCATCGCGTTCCGTGCAACATCGTCGGTTAGAGCACTCCTCACCGCTCCTAACGTCTTACGATCCAACGTCTCCCAATCCCCTTGTGACATGTCTGCAGGTTTCTCGCCCAAAGGTTTATGAAGATCCTTACAATAAAGGTAATCTTCAACCCTTGTCCTCCAAAACGTGAAATTCACACCATTGAATTTTTCTATCGAGTTCTTCATCTTAATTGCTTCACAAGTCCCCAAGAACGTGATTCAAAATAATCAACGGATGTAACTTTGAATCCTTCTAACCAAAGCTCTTGATACCAGTTGTTGGGAATTTAGTGGTACCCCTATAGCAATTAAGATCAAGAACAACACACCCACAAAGACAATTATGAGAGAATCACACACACAAGAACACAAGAATTGTTTACTCGGTTCGTTCAACACATGAACTACGTCCGGGGGCAATTGCCAAGCCAATATATTATTAAATACTCTTTAATATGGTGCTACAATGTGTTCTAGGTCGTATCTATGCTTATATATCAGTACAAGGAAGCCCTAGGTCGGTTTGGATGAGATTGCATCAAAATAGGAAACAAAAAACAAAAAATTGGGTTTCTGCCCGAGGGAGTGGGCGAGTGCCCAGACCAAAGTGGGCGAGCGTCCAAACCAGCAGAATGTTCCTCTCCATTTTTGTCTTTTCTCGGAGACCACTTAGCCCTCCGTAGTTGCTTGTTTCTTCCTCCTTGAACTCCTCTTGACCTCTACCAACTCCCCATGACTTAGACTCCTTCTCCCCTTTGCTTCCTTATAGTTTAAGACTCCAATCCCAACACGACGTCACTAGTACCGCGAATGTACCTAAAGATCTGCTTCACAGCCTGCCAGTGTTCCTTATCCGGATTACCCATGAACCGGCTAACAACACTAACTGCCTATGTAAGATCCTGCCTAGTGCATACCATAGCATACATCAAACTACCAACTGCACTAGCATAGGGTACACGAGCCATATAATCTTTCTCCTCAGCTGATTTGGGCCCAAACGCGACTGACAGCCGTGTATTCGCTGCACTCGGAGTATCTATAGCCATAGCGTTGACATACCAAACATCTCTAAAACTTTCTTGATGTAACCTTTCTGGGATAAGAGCAGTTTTCGTTTGACTCTGTCTCTATAAATCTCCATACCCATAATTTTCTTCGCATTACCCAAATCCTTCATCTCAAACTCTGCGGCCAATAAGCCTTTCAGCTTCTGAATCTCTGACTTCTTGACTGCTGCTATCAACATATCATCTACATAAAGCACCAAATAGATATACGACCCATCTACCAATTTATTGTGATACACACAACAATCATACGGGATCCTCGTGTATCCGATCTCTGTTATATAGTTGTCAAATCTCTTGTACCACTGCCTAGGCGATTGCTTAAGTCCATACAAGGAATTCTTCAACCTACAAACCTGATCTTCCTTTCCAGGAACTTGGAATCCTTCCGACTGCATCATGTATATTTCTTGCTCCAACTCTCCATGCAAGAAAGTTGTCTTAACATCTAGTTGCTCAAGCTCGAAATCCCTCTGTGCTACTATTGCTAGCAACACTCTGATCGAAGTGTGTCTGACCACTGGTGATAAGATCTCATTATAGTCCACCCCTTCTGTTTGTGTGAAACCCCTTGCAACAATGCGAGCTTTATACTTGATCCCTTCTGTCGGTGACATCCCTTCATTTTTCTTAAATATCCACTTGCAAGTTATAATCTTTCTGCCTTCTGGCCTTGTGGTCAACTCCCAAGTCTGATTCTTGTGAAGAGACTCCATCTCATCACCTATAGCCGCCTACTACTGAGATGACTCTGAACATGTAACTGCTTTCTTGAAAATAGAAGGTTCCGTAAGATCGGGCTCTACTTCCTCAGCAACCTGCAGTGCATAAGACACCAAGTCTTCAAATTCATACCTCTCCGGAGGCTTCCCGAAATTAGCTCTTCTAGACCTTCCTTGTGGTAACCCATATTCCTCGGGAACTGAACTTGAACTTTCTGGTGCTTCAGTCTCTATCTCTGTTGGAGGATCCTAATCAACATCTGACTGTGGGAGAACTAACTCTTTAGTATCTTGATGCTCCACCTGTTTATCAGCACCTCCAACAGTTGAAACAATCGTGGATCTCATAATAGGGTTAATAACAGATTTCTCATTAAATACGACGTTTCTACTGATAATCACCCTATTTTCTGATGGAGACCAAATACGGTATCCCTTGACACCTCCCCCATACCCTATGAATACTCCCTTTCTAGCTCTAGGTTCTAACTTCCCATCATCCACATGATAATAAGCAGTACACCCAAAAGCTCTTAAAATAGAATAATCAACAGGCTTACCGGTCCATACCTCATGAGGAACATTGAGGCCAATACCGGCATGAGGTCCACGATTAATCAAGTAACATGTTGTACTAACCACTTCTGCCCAGAAACGCTTAGACAACCCTGCATTGGAGAGCATGCACCTCGCCCTCGCAAGTAATGTCTGATTCATCTGCTCTGCTACACCATTCTGCTGTGGCAATGGTGAGATGGCTAGAAATCCCTACCTCTCTGCAAAGCGAATCAAACTCAGTACTGCAGATCTCCAAACCATTATCTGTTTGGAGCTTCTTGATCTTCTTCCTTGTCTGGTTTTCCACTAACGTCTTCCAGTCCTTGAAATTCCTTAGAGCCTCATTCTTGTGCTTCATGATAACCACTCAAGTCTTCCTCGAATAATCATCAACCATAGACTAGAAATATATGTGCCCCCTTAGGGATTCCTGACGTGAAGGTCCCCAACAATCTGAGTGGATGTAATCCAGAACGCCTTTTGTGTTATGTATGCCCTTGGGAAAACTATTACACTTCATCTTCCCTAGCACACAATGCTCACAAAATTTAAGATCCTTGATCTTATGGCCACATAGAAGATCCCTTTTAGCCAGCTCATGCATCCCTCGAGTGCTCATGTGACCGAGCCTGATGTGCCACAGCTTAGACATATCTCCCTCGTTCACCTTTGATGATGCAACCATAGCCGACCCTGCAAGCGTCCTTCCTTGGAGGAAATACAAGGAGCCCCGCTTAAGGCCTTTCAGTACCACTTCTGAACTATTACAGACACTAACTGCTCCACCTTTACCTTTGAAACTGAACCCTTTGCTGTCTAACTGACTAAGAGAAATCAGATTCTTCGTCATAAGCGGAACGTGTCGAACCTTGTTTAAAGTGACAAACCTACCATCATGAGTCCTGACCTTGATCGAACCAATACCGATGACCTTATAGACTGCGCTGTTGGCCATGCTTATATCACCGCCATCTATCTGCCTGTAATCAGTAAACCATTCTCTCCTAGGACTGCTATGGTAAGAAGCTTCTGAATCAAGAATCCACACATCAGATGCTGTAAGGTACCCGCGGGAGAACGGAGGAAAAGTTCCCTCGAGAATCAAACACGGTGATCCATATTTTTCAAACAAAACAGAGTCGCCACGTTAGTTTAACTTTAAACCCAAACTTAACGAAAAAAGGTTAGAGATAAAGGATTCGGAGGTCAGGTTACGCTTTGGGAAGAACTTAACCGGTAGTTCACCCAAAGCGCCTCGGAAAAACCGAGTCTCCCTAAAGTTTGTTAAAAATTGTGCAAGTGTGTGTGTGTATGTTTTTGAAAAGTGGGAGAAACTGACTTTTAACAAAATCAGTTAGAAACTTAACGAAGAAGGGTTATTTTGTAAACAGTTTAACAGAAAGAGGGGAAAGACTGAAAAATCATCCCTCTGGCCAAACTAGCCATATGGCTAGGAGGGTCATCCCTGGGGTTTTAACAGATTCTCAGGAATCAGTCCAGTCTCAGGCAGAAACAGGGGATTTTGTTAAAACTGGACTGATTTGGGTCTGTTCAGCTTATTTTCTAGTTACAAAACATGAATTAGATCATCCCTATGCCATTGATCACTAGTTAAACACCAAAAACAAAAGTTTTTGGGTGTGATCAAGGCGATCATTGTGGAAATATGAAGAAAGTTGTTGAATCATGGCTTTAGGCCAAGATCATCATTTGGATTGTTAAATATTGGAACTTTAACATCCAAATGAATGATTCATCCAAGGAAAACCTTAGGGAAACAAGAAATCAACCTTTAGATGGATAAAGATTGAATCTTCACTATCAAAAGGGACATTATTATGAGTTGATCAAGACTTTGAATGGTAAATATTGAGACTTTACCGTCCAAAGTTAATCAAACTCAAATAAATCAACATAAATGTAAAGACTTGGAGGTAAATTGCATTAATTTAAAGACAATAAAAGTAAAGACTTGAATGTAAAGTGCATTAATATAAATGACAATGAAATAAAGATACATTAAATATAACAAGCCTTGATCATCATGGTTTGTAACCCACAATCACACACTAGGCATGAAGGGCACCATTGATCACTCCAAGGCTTGGTTCCATTTCATAATATTTGCAAGAAATAATAAAGACATAACATAAATTTAACAAAAGAAAATATAATGTGAGATGAAGAGAAGATATGGAAAAGGAGGCCTCACCAATTTTGGTTCTAAGCCTATCTTCTTTCTCTCTTTTCACTCAAGAATGTGTTTATGTGTTTAACCTGCCCTCAATCCGACAGAGTTTACACTCACAAAATGATTTTCTCCCCCCTGAAATGATCAGCAAGGGTCTCAATTTATAGGGACTTAGGGTGCCCAAACCATCCGTAGGGATTGGCCCCTCCCGCGTCCATACCATCCGTACGGCTCAGCCTAGCGAGCTTCTGGAATTTTCCAATTTTAATTCCAGAGTAGTCCTGGAATTTTAGGTTTATCTTAGTGAGGTCCCAGCCTATCAATTTATCTCTGAATGGTGCTAAGAATTCCTCTAGGTTGGTTAATTTCAGATTGGGGTACTTACAGATGCGCGTGCTGATTCTGATGTAACTAGAGCATAATCCTCTTCTGAACTGCTATCCTTGGCCATCATGGCCTTTGCTCTGACCGGTGTCTTGCCTTGCTTCTTTCTGGGACAATCGAATTTCTAATGCCCATTCTCCTTGCAGAAATTACATATATCCCCAGGTTTCGGACCCTTCTTGTGTGAAGAATTACCTTTATTGTTCTTCTTCCCACTAGAACCCCTGTTACTACTACTAGCAACTAAGCCTGATGACTGGGTACCTGCCTCATTCCCACTCGCCTTTCGGCATAACTCCCTTATCTTGAGAGAAATTTTCACTTCCTCTAGAGAGATACCATCTTTACAGTTTATGCACGAATCGATATAATGTTCATAAAACATAGGTAAATATACTAAAAGATGCAATGCTGAATCCTCGTCATCCATAATAACTCCTATATAACGCAGTTCAAGTAATGCAGAAGTAAATCTATCAATATGATCATTTATGGGCGTACCTTCTGTCATGCGACAATCATACAGCTTCTTCTTCAGGTATAACTTATTGGTCAATGAACGTGTCATGTACATATCTTCCAACTTTTACCAAAGATCGCTTCCGGAGTCTGTTCCTGCAACATTGGTTAGGATCTCATCATCCAACTGTCTGATGATCTTGGCGTGAGCCTTCTGATCTAACTTCTTCAACGCTGCTTCCTCCTTGGCGGTTGCTTGTTTGTCCTTCTCTGACCCTTCTGTGGTGATTGCCTTACACTTGGGATCTTTGCGATCCCTGATTGCAATCTCCAACCGTTCCCATAAATCTTTGTCTATTAACAAAGCCTTCATCTTGATTTGCCAGAGAGGAAAATTATTCTTCCCATTGAACTTGTCGATCGAATCTGCTCCTTGACCCATCTTCTCGTTCTCTGCAGCGGAATCCCTGAACCTCTAACCACGAACCAAAGCTCTGGTACTACCAGAGCTCTGATACCAATTGTTAGAGCAATAAACAAGACTTGATAAGAAAACAAAGCAATCATAAGAACACATATATACATGGTTCACCAACTTGGCTACGTCCACGGGGAGGGGAGAAAATATTATTCAATCTGGAGAAACGATTACAAGATCACACTATTACTGTTGGACGAATTTTGAACACAAAATTCCTAACTGTGCAACTGTAGAATTACAGATCTCTCTGAGCACTCTAATAATCTATCTGAGGTCTTTCGGCTCATTTTGATCTAGTCTAGTAGCCTCTATTTATACCACTCAAAGCCTATCTCAAAGTCTGGTAGGAACTTGGAATACAAGTCCAAAACTGACTTGAAACCTTCCGTTCTGCGAAAATCTGATCTGCAGCAAAACTGGCCTTTCGGGACACTTGGTCCGGCCGGGTATAGGCCTTGGTCCGACCGGACCTATACTTAATCCGACCGGATCCCACCCTTAACCCGGTCGGATCCTTCAATGCCTAAGATCCTTGATTTCCGACGTCAACCTGGTCCGGCCGGGCCCTTCCCTAGGTCCGGTCGGACCCCTTTTGTGCTTGTCCCGAAATTACGACATTCTTCTGTTGTTTAATCCTTTAACTCAGCGTCCCAAATTCAAAGGCATTAACCCAACAGGGATCGACCCGCTGCGTCACTGGCCACCCTCCATCAAAACCCTTGGTTTCCTGATACTCACATAAATCGAAATTTTTCTGAAAATATATACTCCCTCCGCCTCAATTTAAACCTCAAAAAAAAAAATTGGTTCAAGAATTAAGAAAAAGCTGATGTGTTGTGAGTGTAGATGGTTTGGTAAGAGAGAGAAAGTGGGTTGGGAACAGTTAGTGGGTATGACATGTAGGGCCCACAAATAAAGATGCACAAAAAACTTTTCTTTTTAGATTTTGATGTTTAAAATGAAACGACAAAAATGGGAATTTTTGAAGTTTAAATGGGACGGGGGAGTACTGTATTACTCCATTTCTAATAACTAATGTGCAGAGTTTTAAAAACTGACATTTTTTAAAACATGGCTTTTTTTTTTTACGCTACTAATTTGAGAAGCTAATGGGCCAAGATTTTAAAAAAATCTGCTTGAAAACTCTTAGTTGAAACGCAACTTAGCTAAAAGCTGACATTTTCACTTTATTTTAAACGCACCGCAAGACCTAAATAATTGGCAAATATCACATTACTGCCCCAAAGTTTCAGAGGTTTTGCAATGTGAGTCCCAACGTACCGATTTTGGCAATTTCAGTTATTATGTTCACACTTTGTGGCAATATAGGGCAATAATGGATGGGCATTAAAAAAAAGTGGATAAAATCTAACTAAAAAGACGGAGTGAGTATGCATTTCTGTCAAGCACTACAAATAGATATTACAGCTTTGTTACACCAAGTACTTTAATTTAGCACAACATAGTCTTCTATTCCATAATGAAAGTGCATTTTGGTTTTTGATAAGAAAAAAATGGACATTACGGGCTGGAGTGAGTAAAAAAAAAAAAAACGAAAATCACTAGTATCATAGTATAATCATGTGTCATGGATATATTATTCTAATCGGATGTATAAACAAGAATAATTGCAGAGCTTATAATCTGGTTGAGAATTAGGGATTCGTACACTATTATAAATGAAATGAAACAAATTGATAAATGAAATTAGGGATTTACAAGTGAAATCAAATGTGAGTGAGTGGTTACCCACATGAGATGGAGCAGATGGAAAAGCTTTTACGGTAGGCTTTTTTTTGTCCTGTGCTTCAACAGCTGATGTCGACACTATGATGGAAAAAAACAACACTAATTCCTTCATTTAATTTTGGGTTAATTGCAATTTGGTTCCGACTTTTCCGAAAATTTGCAATGTTGATGATGTGTTTTCAATTTCATCAATTGGTATATTCAATTTGTCATTTTGTTGCAATCCGACTACAAAAGTAACTGGGTGTTAGTTTTTTAACAGATTTTATGTCATATGACTAGCACTACGATTTAAGATGTTTGTGAAGCTACACATATCCGATTGACATGATTCTTTTTTAAAAAAACAGAAGCTAATATTTAAATCTACATCATGATATACCTTGTTTCCTAACGTATGCTTTCCTCTACCCCTCCTCCATATTCCCGCAACATACACTCTTCCTCCGATTCATCATTTTTTTTTCCTATCAAATATTATTATGAACTGATAATCTACATATAACATTTACTTCATATGAAACATATTTGGGGCTAACACATTTTTTTTAGATTATTATTTCACATGTGTTTTTTTAATATCTAAAATTAAGATTTAATATAAAATAATCCAATCACCCGAAAAAAATATCAAATCAATATATGTTGTAAATTTAAATATTAGTTTCAATTTTAAAAAAAAGAATAATATCAATCGGATATGTGTAGCTCCAAAAATATATTAAAACGTTCCTTAAAACATCTTGTGCTAGTCACATGACATAAATATGTTAGAAAACTAATACTTAGTTACTTTTATAATTGGATTGCAACAAAATGACAAAGTGAGTATACCAATTGGCAAAATTGAAAAGTCAGAATCAACATTGCAAATTTTGGACAAAGTCAGGAACCAAATTGCAATTAACCCTTTAATTTTTGGGCCTGTCTCTTGTGCGGCCGCCGCACAGCGTGCGACGGCGCACGGAGCCGAGCCGCCGCCTTTTTTTTTTTTGCCACCCCCAACTTTTTTTCCGCCCAACAAAGTAACACTTATTATAACGAAATGTAACACTTTTTTTTTTCAAATGTAACATTTTTTTTTCAAAAATGTACCACAATTTTGCTGCAATAGATTAACGATAACATAAATATTGACAACTAAACCAATGGCACACTTTATATAAAGGAATGTAACACTCTGTTTTCAAATGTATCATTTTTTTATTTTTAAAATTAACATAAGATTAACGAACTAAACTAATGTTACATTTTATAAAAAATGAATGTATCATTTTTTATCACAATTGTAACAGTTTATATTCTTAAATGTAACATTATATCTTAAATGTAACAATTGAAATTGATAAAGTAACAATTAAAATGCAAACCCATTTTTTTTAAAAAAAAAAACTGCTGTTACATTTAACAATAGAAAGTGTTACTTTTTGAAGATGAAATTGTTACTTTTATCAGAACAGAGTGTTACATCTTAGCTGATGAGCAGCTTAAACTTTTTTTGTGTAAAAAAATAATTTTTTTTTTTTTTTAAAATAAAACCATATCATGACCTATATAGTTTTATTCGTCTCGTCGAGACGAACACAACGGTAATTTTAATTTTTTTCCTGAGTTATAAATCTCAAGATATAGCATTTTAAAGTTATTGGGGTTTTTTTTTAAGGAGAACACGTGGCAGCGCGGCTGGGTGAACCAGCGTGTGGCTCACAACGCGCCACGTGTCACGCATGGAATGGAGGAAAGGCTGGCGGGTCAGTCGGGTTTGGCCCGCCACACGCCATACACCCGTTGTATATGAGAATTTGTCTTAATTTTTGCATTACCTCACAACCAACATTTTATAACAACATGGAAACGATCCTTCAAAAAAAAAAAAAAAAAAACAAAAACAAAAACATGGAAACGCGATCGACCCGCTGCGTCATTGGGCAGCCTCCATCAAAACCCTTGGTTTCGTTTCGTCAAGTTGTAAGTACCCCAATCTGAACTAAAACCAACTTAGAGGTATTCTTAGGACTATTCAGGGATAAAACTGATAGACTAGGACCTCATTAAGATAAACCAAAAATTTTAGGACTGTTCTGGAATTAAACTTAGAAAAATCCAGAAGCTCACCAGGCTGAGTCGTACAGATAGTTTGGGTACTAGAAGGCTCCAGCCGTACAGTTGGTTTGGGTGCCTGGTTTGGGTGCCTTCAGTCCCTATAAATTAATGTTCTTGATGATCATTTCAGGGGGGGGGGGGGAGAAAATGGTTTTTGTATGTAGAACCTCTGCTGAAATACGAGCAGAAACGTAAACATTGTGAGAATTGAGTGAAATAGAGGAAGATAGGCTACAATCAAACATTGGTGAGGCCTCCTTCTCCCCCATCTCCCCTTCACTTCCCTTTATTTAGTTGTTCATGTTCTTATTTATTTAATGTCTTTATATTTCTTGTGAATACTATCAATTGGAACCAAGCCTTGAAATGATTCATGGTGCCCTCATGCCTTGAGTATGATTAAGGGTTACAAACCAAAGATGATCATGGCTTCTTATAATTAATGCAATTTACTTTATGTCATTTACTTCCATGTCATTTATATTTATGTCATTTAATTTAATGTCTTTACTTTTGTCTTGGTGATCCATTGCACATTTGGAGAGAGCCCTTGCATATTTATATTTATGTTTATGCTATAATAATCAAGTTTGGGTGGTAAAGTTCTAATCTTTACCATCCAAACTTTGATTTAAGCCTTAATAATGTCCCTTTGGATGATAAAGACTCAATCTGTATCCATCCAAAGGTTGATCTTTGGTGTTTCAAGGCTTTGTCTTGGATGAATCATCCATTTGGGGGGTTAAAGTCTCCATCTTTAACCATTCAAATGGTTGTTTTGGCTCAAAATTCATGTTCATCAACTTTATCTTTATTTCCCCAATCATTGCCTTGATCAAGCCCAAAACTACTTGTTTTGGTGTCTAATTAATGATCAATGGCATAGGAATGTTGTTATGCATGTTTTTGTACCACCAAATAATCTGGAAAAAGTCTCATTCTGTCCAGTTTCAGCAAGATGTTCTGTTCTTGCCTGGAACTGGACTGCTTTCTGATAAATCTGTAAATTTCCAGGACAGCCATCACCAGCTGTACGGATGGTTTGTCCGGGGAGTTGTCTTTCCAGTTTTAACTCCCTTTCTGTTACGATTTTTGCAAATAAACCCTTTTTGTTAAACTTTTAACTGTTCTCTGTTAAAGTCAGTTTCTCCCTTTTAAAATACACACACACACACACACACACTTGCACATTTTTGGTCAACAAACTTAGGGAGACTCGGTTTTCCGAGGCGGATTAGGTGAACCGTCAAACGTTCTTCCCAAAACGTAACCTGACCTCCGAACTCATTTTAGCTAACTTTTTTTTTCATTAAAATTGGGTTTAAAATTAATTTAACGTGGCAACTCCGTTTTCTTGAACATAAAGTGCCGTGTTTGGCTTCTCGAGGGAAAAACTATCGTTTTTTTCCCGCGGGTACCTTACAATGGCTACTCCGCTGGGGACTAAGTTGTTTCCAAACTACTTTTTAGAAATTTTGGGGCACCTTTGTGTGGGTCAAACTCCCGTCCCCATTTGTTGACTTTATGCATATTTTGTGTGTATTTTATGTTTCTGTTTTGATTTCTAGAATTGAAACTGTTCTGGAAACACAATAACTGGGGCTTGAAGAATCAGAAACTGGAAAATTGCAAAAAATAATGGATCTCCTGGTCTAGCCGTACGACTAGTTTTGCTGCGCCCACAGAATGTTTCAAATTCAACAATTTCTTGCAGGGCAGAAACAATCTGATGGTCCCCTTTGCTTCTGCTTGTCCATGTTCTAAATTTCCAGCCTTTACTTGTGCACATATGCCTTTGTTTTCTTAAACCGCAACTTGTTTTCCAAAGCTTGGTCATGCACAAATTTTGGATATAAAATTTTGGGTTTTCAAAGCCGTTGTGCATGTCCCCTTTTATGAAGCGTTTGGTTTTACAAATCCTTTTTGTTGTGCACAATCTTTTTGTACAAATTGATTTTCAAAGGGCCTCGCTTCTCTTGCAAAATTTTTGATTTTAAGACCTTTGATTGTGCACAACGTTTTCCATGTACAAAATTTGATTTTTAAGATTCTTACTTGTTCATATGCTTGTTTACTACTTGTGAAAATTACTTGTCCATATCTTGTGCCTTACTTGTTCATACTTTCGCTCATGATATTAAAACACATTGAAAATTCCTATTTTGACTCAAAAGAGAACATAGAAGGCTTCACACTACGCGCACTTGACCTTGTGCACGTCTCAATGACCCTTAAAACCCGGGATGGATGCCACGATGCAGCTTGATTGGTGCTCTTGTGCCCTTCTCCCGCGCACGGTTCCATTCCACCTCCCCATCCGAGCCGAGTCAACCACACATGTCCGTGACACACAAATACCATGACCATGGTTGGTTTTTGTTCTAGTTCACGTCATCCTGCCCTTAATGTGTGCCCAAGGCTAATTATAGTCAAATTAATGCCCGAGTTCATGACTCCTTGTGAAAGCAAGTGTGACCAAGGTCGTCGTTGACCCGGTCTTTGACTTATGCGTTAGTTTTGACTATAATTAACCAAAGTAACGTATTAAGGATAGGATGACACCGTGTCGTTAAGTCCTAGTGCTTGGCCCATCCTAATCATCCTTAAGCCCAAGGTTAAGGTCTGAGGTCCCTCATTAAAATGAGGTCGTCCTGAAGTTTTCGTTATAGCGTTAAGTCAACCTTGACCTTGACAGGGGCTTAATCATGATAAGGATGGCACACGCATTGGAAATTCACGACGCACTAGACCTTAGGAATGTATCTTTTGGTCGGTGGAAGCCACGTGCCCTATAGGACCCTCACCCGGGATAGTCCGTCTCTGGGAGCATGCAATACATGTGAAAAACGAGGGGCTTATAGACGTAGTGATGGTCTCCATTGATCCAGGATTTAGAGTAGTTGCGAAAAAGAAGAGAAATCTTTTCCAACCATTTAGGAATGAAGTGTGTTTTAAGTAAACTCGAACAATAAATAAATACTTGACTTTCAATTGTGTGCTGACGTTTGTTCATGTGAAGGAAATCATTCGATAATGAAAGAAAGTAAAATGCCTTTTTGAATAAAATTGGTAAATTCACCAAAAACGCATAGCTTGGGTCTTTCCCCTAAAACTTGTTCTTGGAGTCAAATTGATTATTCCCCCATTGAGTCAAATCTCCTTGTGTCAGAGTCTCCTTCTTACTCAAAGCGTAACTTTTCCGAAAATCCCTCTAAAAGTGCCCTTATGGTTTAATGGTCCTCCGTTTGATAGGTGTAAGTACCCCAATCTGAAATTGACCAACTTTAGAGTAATTCTTAGCACCATTCAGGGATAACCTGATAGGCTGGGACCTCACTAGGATAAACCTAAAATTCCAGGACTGCTCTGGAATTAAGCTTGGAAAAATCCAGAAGGTCGCCATGCTGAGCCGTACGGATGGTTTGGACACGGGAGGGGCCTAGCCGTACGGATGGTTTAGGTACCCTCAGTCCCTATAAATTGATGCCCTTACTGATTATTTCAGGAGGGGTAAAAACATAGTTTTATAGGTGAAACTCTGCAGAAATACAGTCTGAGAGAAAGACCACCAAATACTTGAGTGAAAAGAGAGGAAGATAGGCCATAACCACCATAGGTGAAGCCTCCTTCTCCCCATCTTCTCTCCATCTCAAACTCTTTTGTTCTTGTTCATGTTATTTACTTGCATTTCAAGCCTTTCCCTTGTCAAGCACCTTTATATTGCAAGTCTTGTCCTTTCAAGCACCTTATATTCTTGTTATATATACCTTGGAACCAAATCATGAAATGATTCAAGGTTCCCTCACATCCAAGTATGTGAAAAGGGGTTAAAACCTAAAGAAGATCATGATTTGTTAATTTCTTGTCTTTAAATAGCTTGATGATCCATTTTTATGGTGAAAGCATGTGTCTTTATGTTGTATTTGGCCATGATGATCATTTGGAGTGATAAAGCCTCCATCTTTATCACCCAAACCTTGATCTAGCCACTCATTCATCACATTTGGGTCATAAAGGTTCAATCTTTATGTTTCCAAATGTTGATTTTGTTGTCCCTAGAGATTTAATCTTGTATAAAGATCCCATTTTGATGGTAAAGTTTAAATCTTTACTTATCAAAATGGCCATCTTGGCTCAAAGGTAACATCCATCACCTTTTCTAATTCTTCTCCAATGATTGTCTTAATCACACCCAAATCCATGTATTTGGGGTCCATTTAGTGACTAATGAGCATAGGAATGATGTCAATCAAATCTTGTTTGTGAAAATGCAAGCTAAAAATAAACAGTTCAGTCCAGTTTCAGCAGAATGCTCTGTTTTTGCCTGAAACTGGACATTTTCTGGACAAACTGTAAAATCCCCGGGAAGACCTTGTATAGCCGTACGGCTGAGTTGGGTTAGAGGGATGATTTTTTCTTTTCTGTCTTGTTCTGTCAAGATCTGTGCAAATGATCCCCTTTTGTTTTGTTAAAACCGATAACCAGTTAACTTCGCAGTTTTTTTGTTAAATACACACACACACATGCACTTTTCGTTAACAAGCACAAGGGAGACTCGGCTTTGTCCGAGGCAGCTTGGGTGACGTAAAACTCTTCCCAATCCGTAACCTGCTCTCCGAACTCATAAATATCTAACCATTTTCATTTGTTGGGTTAAAAGTTAACAAATGTGGTGACTCCGTTAAGTTTGTTAAGTTACACGTGTTTGGCATTTCTTCCTCGAACGAAGCCGTCTCGCCCCTAGGGGGGATCCTTACAGTGGCGACTCCGCTGGGGAATAAAGTGTTTTCAAACTTCTTTTTAGAAGATTCGGGGGGGGGGGGCATTCTTGTGTGGGTCAAACTCCCGTCCCCATTTGTTGACTTTGTGCATTTTTGTGTGTATTTTATGTTTCTGTTTTGATTTATGGGAGTGAAACTGTTCTGGAAATGCAATAAACTGGGGCTTGATGATCAGAAGTTGAAAATTTGCAAAAATAATGGATCTCCATCCCTAGCCGTACGGCTAGTTTGCCCGGGCCCACAGAATGTTTCAAATTAACAATTTTGTGCAGGGTAGAAACATTCTGATGGTCCCCTTGCTTCTTCTTGTCCAGGTTCAAATTTACAGCCTTGCTTGTGCACATCTACCTTCTTTTTCTTAGCCAAAAATGGATTTTCAAAACTTGGTTATGCACAAATTTTTGGACATAAAATTGGGTTTTAAAACCTCATTGTGCATAAACCTTTTCATAAAAATTTTGGTCTTCAAGTTCTTCTTGTTTGTGCACAATATTTTTCTACAAATGACTTTCAAAAGGTTGTTCTTTTTGCAAAATTTTGGTTTAAAAAACCTTTGGTTGTGCACAACCCTTCCATGTACCAAATTTTGGTTCTTGCTTGTTCATGATTTTTGCTTGATTACTTGTGCAAATTACTTGTTTAATTTGTGTGTCCATGTCTTGTATATACTCTTGTTCATACCCATGATATTAAAAAGGACTGAAAATCTCTATTTTGACTCAAAAGGGAACATAGAAGGCTTCACACAAAGCGCACTCGACCTTGTGCACGTTCCAAAAACCCTTTAAACCTGGGATGGATGCCACGATGCAGCTTGATTGGTGCTCTTGTGCCCTTCTCGCGCGCACGGGTCCATTCCACCTCCCCTTCCGAGCTGAGTCAACCACACTTGTCCGTGACACACAAATACCGTGACCTTGGTTGGTTTTTGGTCTAGCTCACGTCATCACGTCCTTAATACGTGTCCAAACGCTAATTATGGCCAAGTTAACGCCCGAGTCACGACTCCTCGTGAAAGCGAGTGTGACCAAGGTCATCTTTGACCCGGTCCTTGACTTATGCGTTAATTGCAAACATAATTAACCAAAGTCATGTATTAAGGATATGGTGACACCGTGTCATTAAGCCCTCATGCTTGGCCCATCCTAATCATCCTTGAGCCCAAGGTTAAGGTCTGAGATCCCTCGTTAAAATGAGGTCATGCCGGAATTTCGTTGAAGCGTTAAGTCAATCTTAACCTTGACCGGGGCTTAATTATGATAAGAATGGCCCACGCATTGGAACTTTGTGATGCACTAGACCTCAGGTTTGGTTCTTTTGGTCGGTGGAAGCCACGTGCCCTATAGGACCCTCGCCCGGGATAGTCCGTCCTTGGGAGCGTGCAATACAGGTGGAAAACGAGGGGCTTATAGACGTAGTGTTGGCCTCCACTGATCCAGGGTTTAGAGTAGTTGCGAAAAGGAAGAGAAATATTTTCCAACCATTTAGGAATAAAAATGCGTTTTAGGTAAACTTGAACTGATAATTAATGGCGCCTTGCATGAATTTGCTCCGTTTTTGCTTCCCATCTTTAACACATTGAATTCTCTCGCTAACAAGTGTCATCCCGTCAATCTTTGGATGGATCCCCGTTATCCTCCAAGACTTCCGTTTAATCCTTAGGCGTAGTCCCCTAGGAACCTGTTAAATCCTTGGAAGATCTCCGAGGTACCCGTCAATCTTTGGATGGATCCCCGTTATCCTCCAAAACTTCCGTTTAACCCTAGGCCATAGTCCCCTAGGTCCCCGTTGAGATTTCCGTTTAACCCTAGGCCATAGTCCCCTAGGTCCCCGCTGAGACTTCCGTTTAACCCTAGGCCATAGTCCTCTAGGTCCCCGTTGAGATTCCCGTTAAATCCCTAGGAATAGTCCCCTAGGAATGTCAGTCAATTCCTTGGACGAATCCCTGTTATCCTCCAAGAAGTCAGTCAAGCCCTTGGATGGATCCCCGTTATCCTCCAGGAAGTCAGTCAAGCCCTTAGATGGATCCCTGTTATCCTCCAAGAAGTCATTCAAGTCCTTGGATGGATCCCTGTTATCCTCCAAAGTGTCCGTTAAAATTAAGTTCCAAAAAAAAAAGTAAGAAATGAAATAAAACTGCTTAGGGTGACTCTTTTCCTCCCCCTTTGAGCCGTCATGTGGTGACCAAGTTTGCGCCCCTCGCGGCATCTCGTTCCCGTTAGTGTCGTCGCGTGACCGTTCCCCCTTCGAGTCTAGGTGTCATGGCACCACATGGTGATATACCTTGGTCAAGCGTTGGCCTCCTCGATCTGCACCGCCATGTGGTGACCATTTCAATTGTCCCGATCTCCCTTGTGACTCGGACTGAAGTTCGTTTGAAGTGAGTCAACTGAAGTCATGTTCGTCTCTTAGAATTCTAAACCCATTCGAACTACGGTGACCTGAGCCTCTCATCGCATGGGACCCCCTCCCTCGTGGTGAGAGGAACGTAGGCAACTTCGGCCCGGTCAAATGTCTCAAAATAGAGGATTCTAAGATACGTGCGCCTTTGGCCCAAGCATTCACCCAGTGTTTACCCGAGCCTAAATCTACCTTTTGTCTTCCCCGTAGCTCAGATGAAGTGGAAGAGAGCATCATGTCGTCACCTAGTGCATGTGAAATCGAAGAGTTCCCAAGTCACCGCAACTTCTCCAACCCAGTACCTCGGAAAGACCGCTTCAATAGATGGTAGCTTGGGAAATGACATCGCAAACAATCCGGATATCCCTACAAAAGAAGAGTTGCTCCAGGCTCTAGAAGTCTCCGGGACTACGGAAGAAGTCATCACAGAAAGCCACAAAGAAACACAGAGTCCGTTTGATGAGTCGACGAGACAAGGAGGTGTCACAACTCTACTCCAAACTGATGGGCTCTTCACCAAAGTGACCAATCACAAAGAAGAGGTGGAAGCTACCCAACCTCTGCATTGCAACCAAAGATTGTCCCCTCCATCTTACAAAAATACTGATACCCCCATGTCTTCGCCCCAATACACCGTCATTCAAAACGAGCCTCTCACTCAAATCCTCCTCGCTCCGCCTCATCCCAAAACTAACATCTCCCGTGGGACGCCTCCTATAAAACCCCAAACACAATCCACTCAAAAGGCCCGCAAACTACTGTCCACACCGGGTACGCCTCGAGCATCATACTCACAACACCTTCCTAATCGTATCCATTCTCAGTTCAATTCCATCAACCAAGTAACCAGAGCTCAGTCACTGTTTAGACCATATATGGATGCCCGAACAGGCATCACCAACTTGCCTCCACCAGATTTCCCGATAAGATTCCGGGGTAACCCGTATCATTTCTACAATCCAAGACCTTTGGATCACAAGATCCTTGCATGCCTCCGATGTATATTCCTGCAAGCAACCAAGGTCCCATCAACCATCCATTGGGAAAGAGAAAGAGAATGGAAGCTAAGTTCGAAAGGACACTCAATGAGCACCCCTTTGCATTGAGAGACGGTGATTCTTATCCCCTCCACACTCTGGTCAACGATGAAAGAAAATCCAAATGCCAAGCCGAGCCCCGTCAAAATGTTTGAGGGATTGGTCAAACAAGGTCTCATGAGGCCCCTCGAAGATTTCCGGCCAAAGAATCATGAGAAACGCCGCAGCACCACCAAGAGGTGTGCCTTTCACAACTTCCATGGGAATAATACCGATGATTGCACAGCTGTGAAATGCATCATCTGGAAATTAATCGCGGAAGGAAAGCTTGAATGCCCTCGGTTGGGAAATTGGAAATGAAGCTACAGCTATGGTCAGAAGCGGAATGTCAAAAACCTCTCCCATCAACCTCTCCTTAGAAAGAGTCTGTTTTCATCCTTAGGAAGAGTCAGTTGCTTTTAAGATGTGTGGTAAGCCCTTAAGAAATGTTAGTTAGGTTTAGAGTCCTGACTCCCCGGTTGATGCCATGTGGTGACCATTCTGAGTCCATTGTCAGTTTTCTTAATAAAATTATTATTATTATTGCCTTGTCAAAAGTTTGCAAAAATGTGTGCGAGTCATTCATTCATTCAAAACAAAAGTGTGTCTTTAAAAAAAAAAAATCATAAAATAAAAGGATCAAGTTTTTCCTAAAAGGATAATCCGATAATGAAGCATTCTTCTCAAATCCGGATTATAATTTAACCTTGAGGTTTAATATGCTAAAGTCCTTTGCGGCCTTGTCCATTGGAAACATCGACCAAGGAGCCCACATCTGAATTGGCGTCCGAGACAACCATCCACGTGAACAACAAGGAGAAGCCCGTGCTTCGGAAGCCCAAAGGCGGCTACATCAAATGGAGGTCTATACCCTCGTCGAGTGTCATGCACAAAGGTTTCGCGCCTCGGGAGGAAATCACCAAAAAGGAGATGGCCAAAGCAAACTCTCAACTCATGAGTAGACAAATCCGGCAATTACAACGCCAAGCCAAATGGAGACCTCGCGACATCTTTCCAGACGACACGGAACCCGAGTTCCCCGTGGAACAAACCCTCCAACAATTGAGGAAGAAAATGGATCATCGTGCTTCATGGGAGCCCATCCCTAAAAAAAAATGTGTCTTCCAGCCTCGTATGATCTAGACTTTCACCAAAGTCCGTCCCGGACTATGTCTTTTTATTTTTACAAAGGTCCACACATGGGACATGTATGTATAAAGTTATATAAATAAAAGAGTTATTTTCATTCTCTTCTCTCTAGACTTGAGACATTTTTTGCAATATACATTTACTCTTGAAATTGCCTTACTTGTTATTATCAACTGATTGCTACGTCCCTAAAATGATGAATTGACTTCTAAGCATACTAGTCAATGACGACTCATTAAGGACGAATGGACCTAACACAAATGAAAAATGCTAAATGCAAACAATTAATCTTGATGTGAATAAATGTTGTGATCAATTGTCATGAAGAAACCATTAATGGCAAGCCTTCCTCTATACACATCCCCGATACACATTTCCCGATACACAACCCGATACACCTTTCCGATACAAAAGCATCCCAAGACAATGAAAAGGCAAGGATGTTGTTGCTCAACCACCAAGATTCAACCGTGATCGCGCGTGCGCGACTAAGCAAAGGACTTCCCGGATCTTCAAAGTCAGAGTGAGAAGTGGCAGACATTCCACCAAGGGGCTACAAATGAGCCAATATCCAATATAGCAAGTTGGGGCTAATGTTTCCTCTCTTTCTCTTAAGAAAAAAGAGGGAAAAGAAATGAATAATGGAAAGAAGGAAAGGAAATGAATATTGGCGAAAAGGAAGTTTACCTCAAAATCTCACCAAGTTCACTGCAAAAGTCCACTTCAAAGAACATCCCGAGGAGTTCACCGCAAAGCGAAGCGATCTACATCAGCAAAGCAACAACATCCTTCAAAAGGACACTGACTTCAACAAAAGACGATCCATGGCCGAACTACGGCGACATGAGCTCCTCAAAATGAGGGGAATGTAGGCAACCTTTGAGTCCGGTCATAGCATGAAACAAAACCATCAAGCCGTGGTCCTCTCAAAATGACCAAATTCTCTTCCCTCAGCCCCATCAATGACCGATTCCCCAGAAACACATTCTCCTCTCGATCTTGCCATTGATCGAATCTTAATCTTAATTGATCACAACATTTATACATGTTAAGGCTAATTTCTTGCTATAATCTTGACTTAATGACGAACATGGTCCATTCAAGCAATCATTTGATGATATTAACTAAGTCAAATTTCAATGTCTCAATAAGTCTTCTTTTATCCATCTTAGGAAAGAGCTAAACACTTATGTTCTGTCAAGCAAGGGCTTCCTCCCGTTTCATGATACATTGCTCAAAGAAGCTCACCAACATAAAGGGACCCTCTCCCAAATAAAATGCCCTTGCATGTTTCCTCCAAGAAAAATACTTTAAAATCCCCGTTCTATTGAGTCGGCTGGATCACTCATAAAAAAATAAAAAAAGAAAAAGGCACCAAAAAAGTAGCCCGCTAGGTTGAAAACCCGTAAGGGCGGCCTAGGCAAAAAACAGGGTGCGCCATAAAAGACGTAAAAGAGATGCCCGCTAGGTTGAAAACCCGAAAGGGCGGCCTAGGTAAAAGAAAGGGTGCATCATGAAAAGGGATGGGTTCCTAACCTCACGTAAAAGGCCGAAAGACGACAACGGGTCCACATTAACATCAGAAGTTGAAGGACGACATTGGGGCTACCTCCACATCGACGACAACAAGGACATGTGGCTACCGCGACATCAACAATAAAGACGACATTGGGGCTACCCCACAACGGTGACAAGCAGATTTCCTACCATCAGTTACTTCTCAACGAATGGACAAAATCCATAGGACTTTATGAATAACAAACCTCACGGTTAAGTTAAAATAAAAAATTTGACTAAAATGCTTCGTTAAAAGATTTGCCTTTAGAAATAAGCATTTCTAAATTTGCCCGTTTGGCATCATTTGTCAAAGATAATGTTTCAAACAAAATGCTTTTGATCTCCCCTCAAAATGCTTTTTCCAAGGTCTTGGACTTTTGCGTCCACAATGTGTCTTAAAGGTCGCCCCTAAGCTCTCCCCGGTGTCAAGAAAAGGTGTCAACCATCCCGTAGAGTAGTGTTGACCAAGCTAAACCTTGACCCAGAGTGGTCATTATAGGTTGAAGCCTTTCTCCCGGTAGTCCTTAGTGGGACGTAAGACCAGTTTGCCCGTCAACCCTCTCCATAGAGCCAAGTTGACCAAATCCCAGCCGTCCTTAGTGGGACGTAAGACCAGCTTTCCCGTCAAAATCCTTAAAGGTGGAGTCGACCCAAGTTAAACCTTGACTCAGAATGGTCATATTAGGTTAAAGCCTTTGTCCCGACCGTCCTTAGTGGGACGCAAGACCAGTTTTCCGTCAAACTCCCCAAAGGTGGAGTTGACCCACGTCAAACCTTAACTCAGAATAGTCATTATAGGTTGAGACCTTTGTCCCGGTCGTCCTCAGTGGGACGTAAGACCAGTTTTCCCATCAAAATCCCCTAAGGTGGAGTTGACCCAAGTCAAACCTTGACTCAGAATAATCATTATAGGTTGAAACCCTTCCTTGTAAGTCAACCCTCTCCATAGAGCCAAGTTGACCATGTCCCGCCTCTGACCAGCCGATAGTCATGCCCGTTCTTTTAGGAGAGAATGACAGATATTCCCCTACACCCTAGGAGAGGATGACAGAATCCACCTAGCCCTTAGGTTTGAGTAGCCTTAAAGTTTCTCACCCCAGAACTACGACCGGCTTGATTCCCTCGAATAGGGATACTTAGAAATCCTATACCTTTAGGTCCAGCCATGCAAACCAAAATTGGTCAAGCCGTCCTCCCATCAGATTGGGATGCTTATTTTTATCGACAACCCCGCTTTTCCAAAGCGACGTTTCCGAGGGGCTCTGTAAGTACCCCAATCTGAAATTGACCAACTTTAGAGTAACTCTTAGCACCATTCAGGGATAACCTGATAGGATGGGACCTCACTAGGATAAACCTAAAATTCCAGGACTGCTCTGGAATTAAGCTTGGAAAAATCCAGAAGCTCGCCATGCTGAGCCGTACGGATGGTTTGGACACGGGAGGGGCCTAGTCGTACAGCTGGTTTAGGCACCCTCAGTCCCTATAAGTTGAGACCCTTGCTGATAATTTCAGGGGGGTAGAAACATAGTTTTATAGGTAAAACTCTGCAGAAATACAGTCTGAGAGAAAGACCACCAAATACTTTGAGTGAAAAGAGATGAAGATAGGCCATAACCACCAAAGGTGAAGCCTCCTTCTCCCCATCTTCTCTCCATCTCAAACTCTTTTGTTCTTGTTCATGTTATTTACTTGCATTTCAATCCTTGCCCTTGTCAAGCACCTTTATATTGCAAGTCTTGTCCTTTCAAGCACCTTATATTCTTGTTATATATACCTTGGAACCAAATCATAAAATGATTCAAGGTGCCCTCACATCCAAGTATGTGAAAAGGGGTTAAAACCTAAAGAAGATCATGATTTGTTAATTTCTTGTCTTTAAATAGCTTGATGATCCATTTTTATGGTGAAAGCATGTGTCTTTATGTTGTATTTGGCCATGGTGATCATTTGGAGTGATAAAGCCTCCATCTTTATCACCCAAACCTTGATCTAGCCACTCATTCATCACATTTAGGTCATAAAGGTTCAATCTTTATGTTTCCAAATGTTGATTTTGTTGTCCCTACAGGTTTAATCTTGTATAAAGATCCCATTTTGATGGTAAAGTTTAAATCTTTACTCATCAAAATGGCCATCTTGGCTCAAAGGCCACATTCATCACCTTTTCTAATTCTTCTCCAATGATTGTCTTAATCACACCCAAATCCATGTATTTGGGGTCCATTTAGTGATTAATGAGCATAGGAATGATGTCAATCAAATCTTGTTTGTGAAAATGCAAGCTAAAAATAAACAGTTCAGTCCAGTTTCAGCAGAATGCTCTGTTTTTGCCTGAAACTGGACATTTTTTGGACAAACTGTAAAATCCCCGGGAAGATCTTGTATAGCCGTACGGCTGAGTTGGGTCAGAGGGAAGAGTTTTTATTTTCTGTCTTGTTTTGTCAAGATCTATGCAAATGAACCCTTTTTGTTTTGTTAAAACCGATAACCAGTTAACTTCGCAGTTTTTTTGTTAAATACACACACACACACATGCACTTTTCGTTAACAAGCACAAGGAAGACTCGGCTTTGTCCGAGGCAGCTTGGGTGACGTAAAACTCTTCCCAAGCCGTAACCTGATCTACGAACTCATAAATCTCTAACCATTTTCATTTGTTGGGTTAAAAGTTAACAAATGTGGTGACTCCGTTAAATTTGTTAAGTTACACGTGTTTGGCATTTCTTCCTCGAACGAACCCGTCTCGCCCCGAGGGGGGGATCCTTACAATAGGAAGTAATGGAAATCAACCCCCCCACGATGGAATCCGAAGTAGGGGTGGACACCCAATCCCGATTGGAAGCCCGATTAAAATTTTTGGAAAAGGTGATTAGCGTGATGGAAGACCGGGTCCAGAAAGCCGTAACGGATTTATCAATGTCGTCCAACACCTCCGAGAGGAAATCACAGAAATCCTTCGCGAAAGGGTTGAGGAAGCATGGGGAAAACACAGTAAGAGGCTCAAGGAGGCCATGGAGGAAGAATGCAACCGTAAGTATGAGCTCATGCACAGCCGAGCCGAGTTGACCGACGAAATGGAGAGGTAACACTCGAGGCATACCAGAGAATGCCTTCATAAAATCGTGCAATCCATCAAGGAAATTAAGGAGTCCTCGCAAGGGCCATTACCCCCCACCAAGAGCTACCCCAGTGACCCAATCCAAGGCGAACAAAGGCCCTATGAGCAAGTCCAACCCGTCGCGCTGTGCCAAGGAAAACCCGCAGCTGTCATAGGAGGTTTCTACCCCCAAGGTAAAGGGGCATATTACCATTGGTTCCATGATCTAGGAATACCCAGAGATCAAATTCTAGGCCATCTACTGGAAATCGGGAAGATCGAATTCCTCTGCCGCCATGTAATTTGGAATGAACCTTCCTCCCAACGCCGTGATCAGAAGCAACATTGCAAGTATCACCTGGCCTTAGGTCATTCCACAGAGACCTGCCCAACCCTGAGGAACAAATTCGAAAAGCTCATTGATGAGGGGATCATCACCAAGCAGGGGAACTGTTGGGTTTGAGCCGAATGAAAAGAAAGGAAATAAAATTTGAGGATGTGAGAAAAGAAGGAAGAGGAAAGCGAAAGTGATTAGGAATGGTCTAGTCTCGTAGGATCTAGATATATCAAAAGTCCATTTTGGACATTGTCTTTTATTTTCCCCTAAGCCTTACGAGGCAAGGTTTGTGTAAAAGGCACCAAGGTTGTGTGTAATCGAGTTAAGTCATCGAGTCTGTAAAAAATTGAGTCATGAAATGAGATAGTCATTTTCTTTCTATTCACTCTAGACTTGAGGCATTATTCGCAAAGTACATTAACTCTTGAAATTGCCTTGCTTAGCTTTATCAAATGATTGCTACATCCCCAAAATGATGAGTTGACTTGTAAGCATACTAGTCAATGACGACTCATTAAGGACGAATGGACCTGACACAGACGAAAAATGCTAAATGCAAACAATTAATCTTGATGCGAATAAATGTTGTGATCAATAGACATTAACGGCAAGTTGCCCCTCGATACCCATCCTCGATACACTTTCCACGATACACTCTCCCGATACACCTTTCTGTGAATACGTGTGTTTGAAATTGGGAATATTCATAGTAACACTAAAATATGAGAGTCGCCACGCCGTTTTAATTATAGCCAAAACTTTGAGAAAAAACATGTTTAATGGGTTCGGGGGTCAAATTACAACAAGAGAAGAATATTGAACGTTATCACTCCTATTGCCCGAATGATCGGTCTTTATATCATGATGAATGTGTTAGTAGTATGTTAGTGTTTGAGACCGGATCCGAAGATTGCCTACGTTCCTCTCAATGTGAGAAGCTCAGGTCAGCGTAGTTCGAGAAGAATTTAGAATAGGCAGAAGAATCGGGATCATGCATAATGATGGGGGAAATTACCTAAAGATTAGGGTTTAGAAGTAGTTCCTAGATCATGTTCGGGTTGATGAACCCTAGATCTTCATCGGCTATGAAATAACATGTTAACATGAAGATCGCAACCCTAAACATAGCATAAATAAGGTTTTAACCTATGAATATGATGAATATGCGAAGAACATATTATGAACATATGAATGTCATGAAGAAAATATGAATAAAGATGTTAGGAACATGAATATTATGAAGAACACATGAATAAACATATTAAGAATATGAATATTATGGATCTAAACTAATAATATGACAAGAACATGAAGAAAAAAGTTAGAAAACTTACCTTTGTTGGCAAGAAATAACCTTGGATCTTCTTGGGATTCTTGAGAGTGTTTTTGGAGGCTTGAATGACTTGATTTGGGAGCAAAATCGTCACTTGTGAGCTCTAAATTTGGATTTAAAGCTCTCAAAATCCGACCCTAAACCAATAGCATGGGATTGGTTTATATAGTAAACTGAGAGGAAGATCTGACGGCTGAGATCATCCGGAGCAAAGTTGGCCGCCTGGCCATGACTTAAGCCGGTGACAAGAGTGGCCGCGTGATCGACGCGCAGCAAGGTTGGCCGCGTGGCCAAGGATGCAGGCTGGCGTGATTTTCAAGCTAGGGTTTCTGCATGGTTTTAAGGAAACCATTTTTTACCTATTTTGATAGATTTTGTCATAAATGAGGTATTTCGGGAATCCGGGACAAGTCTTTGCAAGGTTTCTAATTCCTATAAAGTCCTTGTATTTTTGGGAAAGTCCTAATAAACTCATTTTCAGGTCGGGTACTAACACTTTCCTATACAAGTTCCTGATGCACATCAAAGGCATCCCAAGACAATGAAAAGGCGAGGATGTCGTTGCTCAATTGCCAAGACCCGACCGAGATTTCACATGCACAACCAAGCAAGGAGCTTTGTGTGTCAAAACAAGAGGAAAGGTTGTCAAGGAGCCATCATCCAAAGTAGGGGCTAATGTCACTCGTCATTCCCAAAAAAAAATGGAAAGAGGGAAAGGAAATGAATACAAAAAGGAAATGAACACCTGCAAAGGGAAGATTCGCATCACAAAGAGTCCACCATGAGGGGAACGTAGGCAACCTTCGGGTCCGGTCATAACATGAAACAAAACCCTCAAACCTCAGTCCTCTCAAAGATGACCAAGTCCTTCTCCCTTGGTCCCACAGTGACCAACTTCCCAGACAGTACCTTCTTTGGTCGCATCAAAGGCCAATCACCTAAACACACTCCCTTTCTCAATCCTGCCATTGATCGAATCTTAATCTCAATTGATCACAATATTTATACATGTCAAGGCTAATTGCTCGTAATAATTTTGACTTAATAATAAACATGGTCCATTCAAGCAATCATTTTGATGATCTTAACTGAGGCAAATTTCAAATGTCTCGACAAGCCTTCTTTTCTACATCTTAGGAAAGAGGCAAACGCTGATTTCTGTTCATAGGATTCCTTCCTCATAAAAGGGACTCACTCCCGCAAACGCCTATGTCTGTTTTCGTTTGAGAAAGCATAGTATGCTCACGTCCGTGTCATGAGTCGACTAGACCAATCCTAGAAAAGAAAGAACAAAAAACACAGAATGGATACCCGTAAGGGGGCATGCCTGGGAAGTTGATTAGGAGAGAACAGTGTGCGCAAGAGAATCGGCCCCATGACAACAAGTAAGAAAATCCGAGGTATGTCGATAGAGCAATTCTCAGTCAAAGGAAGGCCAGGGCTACTAAATCGTAGTGACATGTTTAAAGTGATCAAAGGAAAGATCACCCCCAAGAAGGGTCGAGGCCTAGGAAATGATTCCCAAATGAACCGGGGCTGTCAAGCCATAACAGCACGTTGAAGGGATTAACGGAAAGGTCATGCTTTGTTAAGCCCAATCTAAGCCAAAACCCAGAGTCACAATCTCCCAATAAAATCCCCAGCTTTTCAAAATTCCCCAGAGGTCCCCAGAAAATTTTGGTCAAAAAATTCAACCCTCTGCGCCAGCCGTACAGATATTTTGTCCCATGTAAAAATTCATATCAGCAACCCATACCAGCAGACTGCCCACAAGTGAAACTCACTTTCACTTGCTCAAAACCTATATTCGAGTCTAAACACACTTTGGGGAGTCCCCAGCAAGTCACGACGTCAAAAAGCCCTCTTAAGGTCTGAGCTATGCATTTAAGTGAGTTTATAAATAAATAATGTTTTGAACATTAATGAAATTACAAGTTCTTTATACACATTGTTTTCAAACAAAGCGAAACATAAAGACGTTTAAACAGGTACATCTACTCAAAATCTGGGTTCGAGTCAACCAGAGGCGAATAGGAAATGCCAGGCCCCCGAGTTGGGCAAACGCTGGGGTCAAAATGGAAAAGGGACTCCGCTAAGCTTATGTCCTCACCGGTAGATGGCTGAAAGGAGCGCCAAGTGGACTGGGAGGAAGTACCCAGACGGTCAGCAGAAGGTGGCCCGGGCCGCTCTAATGATAAGTGAGCAAAAGGATCCGGAGCAATCTCATGGGTGCCCGTGTCCTGGAGCGAACCTTGGAAAGATGATATATCCACAGTACTCATGGACTGACTACGGACATAGGAGGGAGGCAGCTCCACGCTTGATGCCCTCTTGGGAGGTCTCTCCTCGCCGATCATCGAGCTCCTACCCAGTACAAAGTTGTGCTCCATCCGAGTTCCCTTGTACGAACGGCCCGTGAGCTTCCTAAACCATTTCTTGGACCATCCCAGGAAGCCATGCCTCCTCAGCAATACTCACCCACCAACCTACACATGGAAATAAAAATGCCTCAGCAAAAGAGATAAGAATAAGAGGTGTTTGTGCGAAGCAGAGGAGAGAGCATACCGCCCCAATCAGGATCTCTTCAGTAGGGACCCCTTCCCCTGGAGTAGACAAGTGCACCTTATGAACCTTGCCATCAACACTGACATAATAGTAGTCCATCCAAAATGGAGAAGCTACCCCAGAGGCCACCACTTGTGGTGACCTGAGCTGAGTAACCACGAACCACCCATATGGTTAATCAGTGATCAGACCAACTGCATCTGCTCCCATGAGAAGGGGTCATCCCGATGGTCAGAAAGGTATATGCCCTCAGGAGGATCTACTGGTGTCCTCTGCACAAGCTCCAAGCCATGCTGCCATAGAACCCTCTCTCCCAAGTAAAAGGATTCACACCGTAACCCCACCAGCAGCCTCCTCTGGCTCGTCACCCTCCGGGCCTCACTCAATTCAAACCCAATCTCCGGCCTCTCATACCTCGACCATGGGTAAAGGTTGAGCCCCTTTGGTATGGGCCCTCTCAACATCGCCTTCACGTCAGCATATCTGACAGAGGTTCTTCCCTTGGACCCCCTCGACTCTCGGGCACTCCTTGCCCAACAGATCATAGCCAGAAAGTTAAAGTCCCGGTCCAAAGATGTCTTCCACAAATAGCCACCAAATACCTCGTAGTACCAAGCCTGAAAAGAAAGAATAAGGAGGCCTTTAGTACGCGAGAATGAAATAAAAGCCAAAGAAGAAAGTAAAGCAAAGGCAAAAAAAAAAAAAAAAAAAAAGAGGAGAGAGGCATACCTCGAGGGCAAACTGGAAGCAGTCCAAAGATTTGCTCGCTTTCCGGCTGTATTTGTTGAGCTCCATAGATAGCTCGGCGAGCCCCGCTTCCCCCCCAAGCAATGCCCCTGATACCCTCGGGCGTCATCAGTGAGCCGAGAAGGGGAAACATGCATGTAGTATCGGTATTGGCAAAAATGGTGTTGCTAAGGAGGAGCCACACGTAAGAGCGCCCTATCTGCTCAGCCGTCACTCTGCCAGCCAGGTACTCCAGATAGTTGGCCCGAATGGTCCTCTCGACACTCTGGACCAAGATGCCTAAAACCTTGGTAGGGCCCATGAAACCGATAAGCGCCCCAACCTCCACCTCAAGGATCCTATCCCTCCACACAACCGGTCGCCCATCAAAAGAAAGCCCGGTGATCGCCAAAAAGTCAACGGGAGTCACCGTCACCTCCCCCCAGCTCAAATAAAATGTGTGGGTCGAGTCCCACCAATACTCAAAAAGGGCATTGAGAAGTCCCATACTCCTGTTGGTATCCACCAACGTACCCAAACTCTCGATAAATGGTACCAAGCCGGTGCGCTCTACCCACTCCCTCGGACCAGGCTCACCATCAACAGACTCTGGCATAGCCTGCCACAAGGAGAAGCAAGCATCTGGAGACCCCCCGTGATTTGACATCCTTGCCCTGCAGGTAAATACAGCAAAGGTATGAATAACTCATTTTAAAATACCAATGCGTATGATGAATGCAAACCACAAAATAAAAATGTAAAATCATTCTCCGTTCCCTTTCAAATTGCATAGACATTTGAGAGTCATTTTGAAAAATCATACTCCGTCCCCTTTCAAATTGCATACACATTTGAGGGTCATTTTGAAAAATCATGATCCGTCTCCTTTCAAATTGCATAGACATTTGAGGGTCATTTTGAAAAATCATGCTCCGTCCCCTTTCAAATTGCATAGACATTTGAGGGTCATTTTGAAAAATCATGCTCCGTCCCCTTTCAAATTGCATAGACATTTGAGGGTCATTTGAAAAATCATGCTCCGTCCCCTTTCAAATTGCATAGACATTTGAGGGTCATTTTGAAAAATCATGTTCCGTCCCCTTTCAAATTGCATAGACATTTGAGGGTCATTTGAAAAATCATGCTCCGTCCCCTTTCAAATTGCATAGACATTTGAGGGTCATTTTGAAAAATCATTTTCCGTCCCCTTTCAAATTGCATAGACATTTGAGGGCCATTTTGAAAATCATTTTCTTCGAATCGCATAGTCATTTTGAAAAACACCAAAATCCATCCCCATTGTAGGACTAATCTCTCCCAAATTTCTCATGGCATGGATGCACACAAGCGACAAATGACACCAAGAAGCACAAAATCCCAATTTGCATGAACATGAACCCTAGGTTTAGGAAATGCACCAATTTGACACAAATTGAAAAGGTAATGTCTTAGGAATGCTTACCCCTCCATCTTGGCACAAATGCATAGTAGGAGATTTTATAAGTACCCCAATCTGAAGAGTTCCCTATCACGATTGGAGTGCATCAAGGCTCTAAACTTAGTCCCTTTCTCTTTGCCCTGATAATGGACGAAGTGACGAGGTCAATCCAAGATGATATTCCATCGTGTATGTTGTTCGCAGATGATATTGTGCTGATTGATGAGACAAAAGAAGGTGTTGAAAGTAAATTGGAGTTGTGGAGACGCACTTTGGAATCTAGAGGTTTTAGGTTAAGCAAAAGCAAAACTGAATATATGGAGTGTAAATTTAGCAAAGTTGGAAGCAGAGAGGCAGGCAGTGATCACATTCGATGGAAAGATTGTCCAAGCTTCCGAGTTCTTTCGCTATCGTGGATCTATTATCCAAAAAGATGGAGAATTGGATGGAGATGTGGCTCATAGGATTAAAGCAGGTTGGTTGAAGTGGAAGAGTGCCACAGGGTTTCTTTGTGATCGTGGCATGCCAAATAGATTAAAGGGAAAATTCTATCGTAGGGCAATTAGGCCTGCACTGCTTTATGGCACTGAATGTTGGGCCGTGAAATAGTGTCATATTCATAAGATGAATGTAGCGGAGGTGCGTATGCTACGATGGATGTGTGGGCATACAAGAAAAGATCGATTGAGAAATGAGGTGATCAGGGGTAAAGTAGGAGTTGCGCCCATTGAGGATAAAATGAGGAAGCATCGTCTAAGGTGGTTTGGTCATGTAGGACGGAGACCGAGTGATGCACCGGTTAGGAGGCCTGAAGAGTGGAGAAGTGATAAAATGGCGAGGGGTAGGGGAAGACCCAAGCAAACTTGGATTAAGGTGATTGAAAATGATATGAGTTTACTCGGAGTGGATGAAGATGTGGCGTTGAAGAGGCCGGAGTGGAGGGCGAAAATTCATGTGAATGATGGGGGTTGATGTTGGGTTTCGATCAAAGATGCGCAGCGGAATTTAGCATTTAAAATTTTGAAACCCAAAGCCATGGATCCGTTCATACGATTAAATCAAATACAACATAGGAATAAAGGAATAAACTAACCCTTGATGGCTATCAAATTCTCTTGGTCTTTGGTGGAGGTTTGAAGACTTGATCACGATCACAAAGCTTGAACACGAACTTTGAAGATGATGATTTTCACCCTCTAGCGGTATCCACACTTCGAACGAATATCAAAGGAGCTTCTTTGATCTTGGTTGCTAGACCAAATTGTGAAACACTTTTTCACAATCAAAAGAACTATATGGAATTTATTTTGTGTATTATTTTGTTCCTCAACCAAGAATGTCTTGGAACAAAATAAACCCTCTCTCAAACTCTTTGAGACTCACCAAATCATTAGCTTAGAGTGCTGGCCGAATTTGGTCTTTTATACACAATCATGACCTATTCCAAATAGGAAACTTGTGTCAAAATCCGTCCAAAATTCGTTTCCTAATCAAATTAGGAATCTGCCACCCGACAGTACTGTGCGGCCGCCCAAAAACCTCTGTGCGGTCGCACAACTATCTGAAACAAAACTGGTACATTTCTGAGATAATTGTGCGGCCGCCCAGTCCATTATGTGCGGTCGCCCACTTCCCAAAAAGTCCAGAATTTCCAAAATTCCAATGTAGTCCTTTTAAAGATTCGTTCTATTGTGTGTGACCCTCTAGGATTATACTAAGTTGGCAATGGGCTCAAACATGATCCCATAAGATATGATTAGGTTCTAGCAAACCGTCATACCTACCCAAATAGTATAACTAGATACAAGTTCGCATTCCTCTTAGAATATGTCATAATCCCTTTGTCCACGATGTCATTGAACACAAGTCATGGTCAAACAGTCAACTTGTTTTGTTCAATACTTTCTCGATTCCGAATATGTTGATAATTCAAATGCTATTGATCCAATCAATCCACTTGAGTCCGGCCGAACATTTCATCAACATCATTCCTACGAGTGGCCCAAGCTTGACATCTCTCCGAGGAGGGACAAATTCATTTAGCTTATTATTCTTCCCTACGTGAATCCGATTATGCCAATCATACCCTTTATAACCACTCGGTTAAAAGTAGCGTTTGAATATGTCAAACATAATGTTCATCAAGTGGAAGACTATAATAACTTCATGTCTAAGGATTCAAATGACATAACTAATATGAGATATATGTATGACATAGACCATGACATAAATCTCATAGAGCGGGTCATGTCCAGTACCTTGTTCCAAACAAGTACCCATAAATCTAACATGATCATCCTATGATCATTTAGCCTTTATACTAGTGCTTAACAAGTACTAGGGACGGAGATTATTATAAGTAAACATGAACAACAATAATAATCAAAACATCTCTTTATTGATATGAAATAAATGATAACAATTACAACGTTTATTAAACGTGCCTAGGGCACCACTACCAACAGTTGATCGTACTTTTTATTATTATTATTTATTTATGTAATTATTTATTTTATTTTCTCCATCTTTTTCCTCTCGCTCTCGCTCCCTCTCTCTCTCTCTCTCTCTCTCTCTTTCTCTTTTTCTCTCTCTTCCTTTTATCACGATGACATATGAGGATTCATGTTAGCCGACCTCAAATTATTTTGGGACTAAGGCTTTGTTGTTGTTGTTGTTGTTGTTGTTGTATATGTATATTGGAACCAAATCATGGTGATTCAAGGTTCCCTTCATGCCTAGTGTGTGATTATGGGATAAAACCTAAGGATGATCATAATTTGTTAAATTTCATATTGATTTTGTTCGTGTTTGGCCACGAGAGTCATGATTGGGTGATAAAGTTTCAATCTTTATCATCCCAACCATGACCTAGCCACAAATCACCAAGCATGGGACATAAAGATTAAATATTTATGTTATATTTTTGTCCCTAAAGATTTAATCTTTCATCATAAGTCCATCTTGATGGTAAAGTTTCAATCTTTACTCATCAAATGGTCATTTTAGCCCACAGGACTTGTTTATCACCTTTTTTCTTAAATTTCCCCAATGATGGTCTTGATCACACCCAAAACCTTTGTTTTTGGTGTCCAACTAGTGATCAATGACATAGGGATGATTTAATCCATGTTTTTGTTAAAAAAAAAAAACTGAAAAAGACCATCTCAGTCCAGTTTCAGCCAAAACACTCTGTTTTGCTTGAAACTAGACAGTTTTCTGATAAACTGTCAAAAATCCCTGGAATGCCCTCCCCATCCGTACGGCTACTTTGGCCGGGGAGTGAATTTTTCAGTTTCTTCCCTTTCTAGTCAGAATGTTTGCAAAATAACCCTTTTCTATTAAATAATTAACCAGTTTTGTTAAAAGTCAGTTTCTCCCATTTTTGAAACACACACACACACATGCACTTTGTTAACTAATGCTAGGGAGACTCGGTCCTATCCGAGGCAACTTGGGTGACATAAAACTCTTTCCAAGGCGTAACCTGACCTCCGAACTAATAGAATCTCTAACCTTTCCATTTGTTGGGTTAAATAATTAACAAATGTGGTGACTTCGTTATGTTTTGCGTGATAACCGTGTTTGGCGTTTCGCCCCCATACTCGTCGCGTTTCCGCGCGGGGCAGGATCCTTACAGTGGCGACTCCGCTGGGGAGTAAAGTGTTCATAAACTTCTTTTTAGAAAATTTGAGGACACTTTTGTGTGGGTCAAACTCCCGTCCCCCGTTTTCGTTAACTTTTGTGTTTGTTTTGTGTGTACTGAGTTTTTGTTTGAATTTTCTGGAGTGGAAACTGTTCTGGATGTGCAATAAACTGGGGCTTGATGATCAGAAGTTGAAAAACTACAAAAAATAATTGCCAGGATGCTATAGCCGTACGGCAATGTTGGGCAGGGAACAGAATGTTTCAAAATTTACCAATTTTGTGCAAGGCAGAAACATTCTGTGTCCCTTTTGCTTCTGCTTATCCAAGTTCCAAATTTACAGATTTGTTTGTGCACATTACCTTCTTCCCTTTTAGCTAAAACTTGGTTTTTTGAAGCTTGGTTATGCACAAGTCTTTTGGACATAAAATCGGGTTTTTAAGGCCTCCTTGTTCATAACCCGTTTTGTAAAGATTTTGAATCCTTTTATTGTGCACAACTTGTTTTGCAAATGGTTTTCAAAAGGATTGTTTCTTGTGAAGTTTTGATTTCAAAGAATTTTTGTTGTGCACAATTTATTATATGTACAAGTTTTGGCTTTGTTTGTTCATATGACTCTTGCTTGATTGCTTGTGTAAATAGCTTATTCATGCTTGTTCATTTTTGTTGATTATGCTTATTCATGCTTGTTCATGTGTTGATTGTACATTGCTCATAATGCTAAAATGAATCGAAAATTTCTATTTTAACTCAAAAGAGAACATAGAATGGCTTCACACTACGCGCACTTGACCTTGCACGTTCCAAATGCCCTTTAAACCCGGGATGGATGCCACGATGCAGCTTGATTGGCGCTCTTGTGCCCTTCTAGCGCGCACGGGTCCATTCCACCTCCCCTTCCGAGCCGAGTCAACCACACTTGTCCGTGACACACAAATACCGAGACTTTGGTTGGTTTTTGGTCTAGCTCACGTTACCACGTCCCTAATTAGTTTCTAAGGTTAATCATGGCCAAGTTGATGCCCGAGTCACGACTCCTTGTGAAAGCAAGTGTGACCAAGGTCGTCCTCGACCCGGTCCTTGACTTGTGCGTTAATGATAGCCATAATTAACCTAATTCATGTATTAAAGATAGGGTGACACCGTGTTGTCAAGCCCTAATGAATGGTTCATACTAATCATCCTTAAGCCCAAGGATAATATTCGAGAGCCCTCATCAAAGATGAGGTTATACCAGAAGTCCCTTAAGTCCCTAAGACGAATCTCGATCTTAACCGGGGCTTAATCATGATTGCAATGGCCCACGTGTTGGGAGCCTTACGATGCACTAGACCCTAGGTTCATTTCTTTCGGTCGGTGGAAGCCGCTTGCCCTATAGGACCCTTGCCCGAGACAGTCCATCCTTGGGAGTGTGCAAGACAGGTGAAAAACGAGGGGTCTATAGGCGTAGTGATGGCCTCCACTGATCCAGGATTTAGATTAGTTGCGAAAAAGAAGAGAAATCTTTTCCAACCATGTAGGAATAAAAATGCTTTTTAAGTAAACTTGAATGAATGAATAATCACACATTACATGCGTTTGCTCCTTTCTTGCTTCTTGTCTTTGACGCATCGCATTCTTGCGTTAGCAAACAGGATTTTGTTAAGTCTTTGTACGGATCCCCGTTATCCTCCAAGACCTCCGTTAAGGCATTTCGTTAAGTCTTTGGACGGATCCCCATTATCCTTCAAGACCTCCGTTAAGGCATTTCGTTAAGTCTTTGGACGGATCCCCGTTATCCTCCAAGACCTCCTTGTTAAGACATTTCGTTAAGTCTTTGGAAGGATCCCCGTTATCCTCCAAGACCTCCGTTAAGGCATTTCGTTAAGTCTTTGGATGGATCCCCGTTATCCTCCAATACCTCCGTTAAGGCATTTCGTTAAGTCTTTCGACGGATCCCCGTTATCCTCCAAGACCTACGTTAAGGCATTTCGTTAAGTCTTGGACGGATCCCCGTTATCCTCCAAGACCTCTGTTAAGGCATTTCGTTAAGTTTTTGGACGGATCCCCGTTATCCTCCAAGACCTCCGTTAAGGCATTTCGTTAAGTCTTTGGACGGATCCCCGTTATCCCCCAAGACCTCCGTTAAGGCATTTTTTTAAGTCTTTGGACGGATCCCGTTATCCTCCAAGACCTCCGTTAAATCATTTCGTTAAGTATTTGGACGGATCCCCATTATCCTCCAAGACCTATGTTAAGGCATTTCGTTAAGACTTTGGACGGATCCCCGTTATCCTCCAAGACCTCCGTTAAGTCATTTCGTTAAGTCTTTGGACGGATCCCCGTTATCCTCCAAGACCTCCGTTAAGGCATTTTGTTAAGTCTTTGGACGGATCCCCATTATCCTCCAAGACCTACGTTAAGGCATTCCATTTAGTCTTTGGACAGATCCCAGTTATCCTCCAAGAAGCAGGTGAAATCTTTGGATAGATCCCCGTTATCCTCCAAGGCACCCGTTAAATCTTTGGTAGGATCCCAGTTATCCTCCAAGAAGCCGGTGAAATCTTTGGATAGATCCCCGTTATCCTCCAAAGCACCCGTTAAGTCTTTGGTAGGATCCTAGTTATCCTCCAAGAAGCCAGTGAAATCTTCGGACGGATCCCCGTTATCCTCTAAGACCCCCGTCAAACTTTGGATAGATCCCCGTTATCCTCCAAGATGTTCGTTAAACCCTTAGGCGTTGTCCCCTAGGTCCCTGTTGAGATTTCCGTTAAACCCCTAGGCGTCATCCTGTAGGTCCCCTTTTTGAGATTCTCGTCAAATCCCTAGGAGTAGTCCCCTAGGAAGTCAAGTCCTTGGGAGGATCCCCGTTATCTTCTAAGGAGCCGGTCAAGTCTTTGAATGAATCCCCCGTTGCCCTCCAAGAAGTCGCCTACAACCATGGATTCGAGATCCCATTTAATCCCGTTCACCTTTCACCCAAAGGTCTAAGCCTAGCTGTCGTGTCCCATTTGTAGCATGAGCATCCACCCAATGATTACCTGAGCCTAAGTTGCATTCTGTCTCTGTTGCAGCGAGAATGAAGTGGAAAAGAGCACCGTGTCACCTCCTGTTCCGTGTTGAGTCCGAGGGTTCCTCAGTCGCTACAATCCCTCCATGCCGGAACCTTAGAATGACCGGCTCAGAGGAAAATAGTTGGGAAAGCAATGCCGCAAATGGTCAGACCAGCCCAACCAAAGAAGAGTTACTCCAAGCTTTGGAAGCCTCCAGGGCTCGGGAAGAGATTACCAGGAAACACTACGAGGTAGCACGAGACCTGTTTTTCGGGTCAATGAGACGAAAAGGCGTTAAGGTTTTGTTTCAGACGGACGGGTCCTTCGTTGAGGTTTCTGACCATGAGGAAGGGGTCGAAACCACCCAACCTCCAAGTCACAACCAAACTCCACCCCCTCAACCTTGAGAAAACACCAAATCCCCTTACTCTCCGTTTCAACACGTCACCACTCAAAGCTTGCCTCCCACTCAAGCTCCATACACTCCGCCTTACCCCGGAACTAACATTCCCTTTGGGTTGCCTCCCATAAACACCAATTTCTCACCATTCACACCGATCATTCCTTGACCATCACTCCCACGAGGTCTTCCTAATTATACTCCCTCTCAGTTTGAGGTCTCCAATCAAATCCCAAGAACTCAGTCACCATATGTGGATAATTGGCCAACTACTGGATTTTGAGGTGACCCGTATCATTTCTACGGTCCGAGACCTTTTGGACAACAAGTTCATTACGCACCTCCGAGGTACATTCCTGCTAACAACCAGGGTTATGGATATGCCTACACCCCTCCACCCCCGCAGGATCCTCTCAATCATCTATTGGGAAGGAGAAAGCAAATGGAAGTTCAGTATGAAAGGACACTCAATGAGCACCCCTTTTCATTGAATAGTAATGATTCTCATCCCCGCCGCGCTCCGACCAACAATGGAAGAAGAGCCAAACGCCAATCTAGACCCCGTTTCATTAGGTTTGAGGATTTCAGAATGCCTATAAGCAAGGTATTTGAGAGATTGGTTTAAGCAAGGCCTCGCAAATCCTCTTGTCAACTTCCAACCCAAAAACCCTGAGAAGTATCTCGATGTTAACAAGAAGTGTGCCTTCCACAGTTACCATGGACACAATACCGACGAGTGCCCTGCTGTGAAACGTATCATTCTGGGTTTGATTGGGGAAGGAAAGCTTGAACCCCCTCATGCCTCCGCCACATCCAACAGCCCGAGTGTCAACGTGCTTGGGATCGAGAGATCTAATCCTGTGACTTCTCCAAGGATCAACGAATGGAGTGGTATCCGCCACAAGAGAAAGGAGACCGTGGTTGACGGAGTCACCAACCCCAAAGTAGGAGAGCCAGTTTCGGGAAAGTTGACAAATCCAGCAAAGCCAAAGGGTCAATGGCACGGAAAATGTCTGCAGGGCTAAATGCCCCGGGTTGGGAAATTGATGGTGTTGTGGCCACCGTAACAGAGAGCAAAATCTCAAAAACCCATTCCACCGACCTCCCCTCAGGAAAGGTCAAAGTCCACTGTTAGAATGTGTAATAAGCCTTTAGGGAAAGTCAGTTAAGATGTCTGTTAGGTCTAGTTAGAATCTTGACTCCCCGGTTAGTGCTATGTGGTGACCCTTTTAAATCCATTGTCAATTTTCTTAATGAAATTATTATTATCATTACTACATTGTCAAAAGTTTACATAAAAAATGTGTGTGAGTCTTTTACTCAAATAAAAAAATGTGTTTGTGTGTCAATCCTTATAAAAAAAAAATGTGTGAGTCTTTTGCTCAAATAAAAAATATGTGTGTCAATCCTCATTAAAAAAAATGGAGATCGAGTTTTCTTAAAATAAAAGGTCAACTCTTTTCTTAAAGGCTAATCCGCTAATGAGGCGTTCCTCTCAAATCGTGGTTATAATTTCACCTTGAGGTTTAAAATGCTAAAGTCCTTTGTGGTCTTGTCCACCGGAAACATAGACCAAGGAGCCCACATCCGAATTGGCGCCCACATGAACAAGAAGATCAAAACAAGTTGGGACACCGCCCACAAGGAGAGGCCCATGCTTCGAAAGCCCAAGGGTGGGTACATCAAATGGAGAACCGTACTATCACCGAATGCCATGCATGAGGTTACGCACCTCGAAAGGAAGTCGCCAAAAGGAGATGGGCAAAGACGAACTCGGTAATTGCAATGCCAAGCCAAATGGAAGCCTCGCGACACCTTTCCCGATGACACAGAGCCCGAGTTTCCCGTGGAAGACATGGAATGTGCCGCCGACAACCCCTCCAACAATTGAGAAAAAAAAGAGTGATGAGTCTTGCAGCCTCGTAGGATCTAGACTTTCATCAAAGTCCGTCCCGGACTGTGTCTTTTTATTTTTGCAAAGGTCCGAACTTGGACATGTATGTACAAAGTTATCTCAATAAAAGAGTCATTTTCATTCTCTTCTCTCTAGACTTGAGACATTATTTGCAATATACATTTACTCTTGAAATTGCCTTGCTTGTTATGATCAATTGATTGCTACGTCCCTAAAATGATGAATTGACTTCTAAGCATACTAGTCAATGACGACTCATTAAGGACGAATGGACCTAACACGAATGAAAAATGCTAAATGCAAACAATTAATCTTGATGTGAATAAATGTTGTGATCAATTGGCATGAAGAAAACCATTAATGGCAAGTCTTCCCTCATACATTTCCCCGATACACAACCCGATACACCTTTCTGAGACAAATTCCTGATGCACATCAAAGGCATCCCGAGTCAGTGAAAAGGTGAGGACGTTGTTGCTCAACCACCAAGATTCAACCGTGATCGCACGCGCGCAACCAAGCAAACGGCTTCCCGGATCATCAAAATCAAAGCTAGAATCGATAAAGGGCTGCAGGAAAGCCAATGCCCAAGATAGCAAGCTGGGGCTAATGTTTACCTCCTCCCTCAAAAAAAAAAAAAAAAAAAAAAAAAAAAAAAAGAGGGAAAGGAAATGAATGTATGGAAAGAAGGGAAGGAAATGGTGAAAACAAAGTTTGCCTCAAAAGGAGTTCACACCAAAGAGGGTTCACCCCAAGAGGTCCATCTCAAGGAGTTCACCCAAAGCAAAGTGAGCAACAACGTCCTCCGAGACAACAACAAAAGAAAGCCAACTTCAGTAAAAGACGGCCTCATGGCCGAACTACGGCGACCTGATCTCCTCACACTGAGGGGAACATAGGCAACCTTCGGGTCTGGTCATAGCATGAAATGAATCCATCAAACCTCGGTCCTCCCAAAATGACCCGGTTCTCTTCCCTTGGTCCCATCAATGACCAATTTCCCAGATAATGACCAATTCTCCTGAACGCATTTTGATCTTGCCATTGATCGAATCTTAATCTCAATTGATCACAGCATTTGCACATGTTAAGGCTAATTTCTTGTTATAATCTTGACTTAATAATGAACATGGTCCATTCCAGCAATCATTTTGATGATATTAACTGAGGCCAATTTCAAATGTCCCAACGAGTCTTCTTCTCTACATCTTAGGAAAGAGCTAAACACTTGTATTCTGTCAAGCAAGGGCTTCCTCCCGTTTCATGATACATTGTTCATCAACATAAAGAGACTCACTCCCGCCTAAATAAAGGCCCTTGCATGTTTCCTCCAAAAAGATATATTGAGTCCCCGTCGATTCGGCTGGATAACTCATGGAAAAAAAAAAGAGAAAAATAGAAAGAAAGGCACCAAAAAAGTAGCCCGCTAGGTTGAAAACCCGCAGGGGCGGCCTAGGCAAAAAACAGGGTGTGCCATGAAAGACGCAAAAAAGTAGCCCGCTAGGTTGAAAACCCGCAAGGGCGGCCTAGGCAAAAGAAAGGGTGCGTCATGAAAAAGGGATGGGTTCCTAACCTCATTCCAAAGGTCAGAAGATGATATTAGGGCTACTCCGCCATCGACACCGACAAAGACATGGGGCTATGCGACCATCGACGCCAACTAGGACAAGGGGCTACCCCAACATTGATGACTACAAGGACATGGGGCTACCCCAACATCGACGACAAAAGGGTTCTCTACTCCCGATCGCTCCTAAGAAATGGACAAAGCTCCAAAAGACTTTATGCATAACAAACCTCATGGTTAAGTTAAAATCAAAATTTGACTGACATGCTTCATTAAAAGATTCACCTTGATGAATGAGCACTTTGGAAATTTGCCCTTTTGGCATCATGCTTTTGATAAAAGATGTGTTTTTCCCCTTTCAAGTCGCGTCGGGCACTTGAGGGTGTGTTTTGTGAAAAAAATGTGTTTTTTCCCTTTCAAATCGCGTTGGGCATTTGAGGGTGTATTTTGAATATTGTGTCGTCCCCCTTTCAAGTCGCGTCGGGCACTTCAGGGTGTGTTTTGTGAAAAAATTTGTGTTTTTTCCTTTCAAATCGCGTTGGGCATTTGAGGGTGTATTTTGAATATTACGTTGTCCCCCTTTCAAATCGTGTCGGACATTTGAGGGTGTGTTATGTTTTGGTTCGTCCCCTTTCAAATCGCGTTGGGAATTTGAGGGTGTATTTTGAATGTTGTGTCGTCCCCCTTTCAAGTCGCGTCGGGCACTTGAAGGTGTGTTTTGTGAAAAAATTGTGTTTTTTCCCTTTCAAATCGCGTTGGTCATTTGAGGGTGTATTTTGAATATTGCGTTATCCCCCTTTCAAATCGCGTCGGACATTTGAGGGTGTGTTTTGTTTTGGTCCGTCCCCTTTCAAATCGCGTTGGGCATTTGAGGGTGTATCTTGAATTTTGTGTTGTTCCCTTTCAAATTGCATGGGCATTTGAGGGTGTGTAAAAAGAATGATTTTCCAAAACCTTCGACTTTTGCGTCCAACAATGTACCTTAAGGGTCGCCCCTAGGCTTTTCCCGGTATTAAGAAAATGTGTCAACCGTGCCATAGAGTAGTGTTGACCAAATCTAAGCCTCGACACGTAGTGGTCACTTTTAGGCTAGTCCTTGTCCCAGTTTCTCCGTCAACCTCCCGTGAGTTAAAGTTGACCGAAGCGTTTAGGATGACCAAGTAAGAGTCAAACCATTTGGTTGCGCGGGCAGTCCGGCGTGACATAAGCCCATTTGATTTGTAAGGAGTTGTCAGCAGTCCTTCGTAAGTCCAGATTAGGAGTTTGAAAATTGTGAAAGTCCTGGTCGTGCGCCCAGGATGAAATGTGAAAATTGTGAAAGTCCTGGTCGTGCGCCCAGGACGAAATGTTGAAATTGTGAAAGTCCTGATCGTGCGCCCAGGACGAAATGTGAAAATTATGAAAGTCCTGGTCGTGCGCCCAGGATGAAATTTGAAAATTGTGAAAGTCCTGGCCGTGCGCCCAGGATGAAATTTGAAAATTGTGAAAGTCCTGGCCGTGCTCCCAGGACGAAATGTGAAAATTGCGAAAGTCCTGGTCGTACGCCCAGGACGAAATGTGAAAATTGCGAAAGTCCTGGTCGTACGCCCAGGACGAAATGTGAAAATTGTGAAAGTCCTGGTCGTGCGCCCAGGATGAAAATTAAGGATTAAGTTCCATAGGTTTGAGTAGCCTTAAACTCTCTCACCCGAACTACGTTAGGCTTGATTCCCCACGAGGGGATACGTAGGAATCCTATACTTCTAGGTCCAGCCATAGAACCAAATTGGCCAAGCCTTCCTCCCATCGGATTGGGATGCTTATAGGTTTGAGTAGCCTTAAACTCTCTCACCCGAACTACGTTAGGCTTGATTCCCCACGAGGGGATACGTAGGAATCCTATACTTCTAGGTCCAGCCATAGAACCAAATCGGCCAAGCCGTCCTCCCATCGGATTGGGATGCTTATAGGTTTGAGTAGCCTTAAACTCTCTCACCCGAACTACGTTAGGCTTGATTCCCCACGAGGGGATACGTAGGAATCCTATACTTCTAGGTCCAGCCATAGAACCAAATCGGCCAAGCCGTCCTCCCATCGGATTGGGATGCTTATAGGTTTGAGTAGCCTTAAACTCTCTCACCCGAACTAGGTTAGGCTTGATTCCCCACGAGTGGGATACGTAGGAATCCTATACCTCTAGGTCCAGCCATAGAACCAAATCGGCCAAGCCGTCCTCCCATCAGATTGGGATGCTTATTTTGTCGACAACCCCGCTTTCTTCAAAAGCGATGTTGCCGAGGGGCTCTGTAAGTAACCCAATCTGAAATTCACCTACATTAGAGGAATTCTTGGTACCATTTAGGGATAAACCAATGGTCTAGGACCTCACTAGGATAAATCTAATATTCCAGGACTGAACTGGAATTGAACTTGGAAAAATCCAGAAGCTCTCCAAGTCGAGTCGTACGGATGGTTTGGGCACATGAGGTCCCTAGTCATACGGCTATGTTGGGCACCCTCAGCTTCTATAAATTGAACCCCATGCTGATCATTTCAGGGGGAGAAAACGTTTTGTGAGCTGATACTCTTCCAGTTTGAGAGGAGAAAGTGAGTGATACATACATTTGAGTGAAAAGAGAGGAAGATAGGCCATAACCATCATAGGTGAAGCCTCCTTCTCCCCATCTTCTTCTTCATATCAAACTCTTTCATTATTGTTCATATTATTTCTCATTCTTGTGTTATTTCTTATTATTCTTGCAAGCCTTGTCCATTTAAGCACTTTACATTTCATTAAAAGTCTTGTCCATTTTAAGCACTATATATATGTTATATTATACAAGTCTTGTCCTCTCAAGCTATATATTATGATTATATATGTATATTGGAACCAAATCATGAGGTGATTCAAGGTTCCCTTCATGCCTAGTGTGTGATTATGGGATAAAACCTAAGGATGATCATGATTTGTTAAATTTCATATTGATTTTGTTCTTGTTTGGCCATGAGAGTCATGATTGGGTGATAAAGTTTCAATCTTTATCATCCCAACCATGACCTAGCCACAAATCACCAAGCATGGGACATAAAGATTTAATATTTATGTTATATTTTTGTTTTTGGTGTCCAACTAGTGATAAAATGACATAGGGATGATTTAATCCATGTTTTTGTTAAATAAAATAACTGAAAATGATCATCTCAGTCCAGTTTCAGCCAAAACACTCTGTTTTGCTTGAAACTAGACAGTTTTCTGATAAACTGTCAATAATCCCTGGAATGCCCTCCCCATCCGTACGGCTACTTTGGCCGGGGAGTGCATTTTTTAGTTTCTTCCCTTTCTGGTCATAATGTTAGCAAAATAACCCTTTTCTGTTAAATAATTAACCAGTTTTGTTAAAAGTCAGTTTCTCCCATTTCTGAAACACACACACACACACATGCACTTTGTTAACTAACGCTAGGGAGACTCGGTCCTATCCGAGGCGACTTGGGTGACGTAAAACTCTTCCCAAGGCGTAACCTGACCTCCGAACTAATAGAATCTCTAACCTTTCCATTTGTTGGGTTAAATAATTAACAAATGTGGCGACTCCGTTATGTTTTGGGTGATAACCGTGTTTGGCGTTTCACCCCCATACTCGTCGCATTTCTGCGCGGGGTGGGATCCTTACAGATTTGTAAAAACCCGCTCCCGCATCCATGATATCAACGGTGTAGCCACGAAAATTCCGAACCATGTCGATCCTTTTGTCCGCTCCTCTAGGGTAACCCGCTCGTGCCCGTCCCGCCATGATCAAACTTAGGAAATTTAGGAAATAAATCCAAAAATTTATGGAGTTTCCCTCTCAATTTTTAGCCTGGAATTGGTAAACTGAAAGAACAGCCGTAAGGCTGCTGCGTTTTTGAAAAAAGGGGAGACGACCTAGCAACCATACGGATGGTTTGGGCGAGAAAAACTCCTGCCCAAAATTTACACTATGGCCCCTGGCGCCTTGAACAATATTTTCCCTAGGTTTCTAAAATTAGAACTTAGGCCCCCTTTTTTAAGAGGTGCTAAAAAATTCCCCCACTGAAAATTGTGTCGTCCCGGCGGTCTTTGACGTAAGCCCATTAAAAATTGTGAAAACCCCTAGGTGGTCCCAGCGCGACATAAGCCCATTGTTGATAAAATCCCCGGCAGTCCTTAGTCGGACGTAAGACCAGTTTTCCCGTCAAACTCCCCATAGATGGAGTTGACCCAAGCCTTGACTCAGAGTGGTCATTTTTAGTTAAAACCTTTGTCCCCGGCGGTCCTCAATATGATGTAAGACCATTTAGGCCTATTTGCCTTATTTGCAAATCCCGACTTTGACCAAATAAGAGTCAAGTCCATCCTTAAGTCAACCCTCCCCCATAGAGTCGAGTTGACCAAATTCCCGACTTCGACCAAATAAGAGTCAAGTCCATCCTTAAGTCAACCCTCCCCCGTAGAGTTGAGTTGACCAAATTCCTGACTTTTACTAAATGAGAGTCAAGTCCATCCTTAAGTCAACCCTCCCCGTAGAGTCAAGTTGACCAAATACGGACTTTGACCAAATGAGAGTCAAGTCCATCGTAAAATCATTTCTAGGAGAGGATGACAGATATCTACCTAGGTTTAGGAGAGGATGATAGATATCCACCTATCAAACCGTTTCTAAGAGAGGATGACATATATCCACCTAGGATTAGGAGAGGATGACAGATATCCCCCTATCAAAGCATCAAAGGAGAAGACAAAAGATGTCCCCCTTTTCTGGGTGAGCCCCCGCTAAACAGCTCCCGTGTCCCGAAAAACTTCCTTTCTGAACTACGTTAAGGCTTGATTCCCCGCAAACAGGATACGTAGGAATCCTATACCTCTAGGTCCAGCCATGCAACCAAATCGGCTAAGCCATCCTCCCATCATAGGCAGATTAGGATGCTTTTTAGGTCGACAACCCCGCTTTCCTAAAGTGACATTGCCAAGGGGCTCTGTAAGTACCCCAATATGAACTAAAACCAACTTAGAGGTATTCTTAGGACTATTCAGGGATAAAACTGATAGAGTAGGACCTCATTAAGATAAACCAAAAATCTTAGGACTGTTCTGGAATTAAACTTAGAAAAATCCAGAAGCTCGCCAGGCTGAGCCGTACGGATAGTTTGGGTACTAGAAGGCTCCAGCCGTACGGCTGGTTTGGGTTCCTTCAGTCCCTATAAATTTAGGTCCTTGATGATCATTTCGGGGGGGGGGGGGGAGAAAATGGTTTTGTATTTAGAACCTCTGCTAAAATACGAGCAGAAACATAAACATTGTGAGAATTGAGTGAAAGAGAGGAAGATAGGCTAGAATCAAACATTGGTGAGGCCTCCTTCTCCCCCATCTCTCCTTCACTTCTCTTTATTTAGTTGTTCATGTTCTTATTTATTTAATGTCTTTATATTTCTTGTGAATACTATCAATTGGAACCAAGCCTTGAAATGATTCATGGTTCCCTCATGCCTTGAGTATGATTAAGGATTACAAACCAAAGATGATCATGGCTTGTTATGATTAATGCAATTTACTTTATGTCATTTACTTCTATGTCATTTATATTTATTTCATTTAATTTAATGTCTTTACTTTTGGCTTAGTGATCCATTGCACATTTGGAGAGAGCCCTTGCATATTTATATTTATATTTATGTTTATGTTATGATAATCAAGTTTAGGTGGTAAAGTTCTAATCTTTACCATCCAAACTTTGATTTAAGCCTTAATAATGTCCCTTTGGATGATAAAGACTCAATCTTTATCCATCCAAAGGTTGATCTTTGGTGTTTCAAGGCTTTGTCTTGGATCAATCATCCATTTGGGGGGTTAAAGTCTCCATCTTTAACCATTCAAATTGTAGTTTTGGCTCAAAAGCCATGTTCATCAACTTTATCTTTATTTCCCCAATCATTGCCTTGAACATGCCCAAAACTATTTGTTTTGGTATCTAATTAATGATCAATGGCATAGGGATGTTGTTATGCATGTTTTTGTACCACCAAATAATCTGGAAAAAGTCTCATTTTGTCCAGTTTCAGCAAGATGCTCTGTTCTTGCCTGGAACTGGACTGCTTTCTGATAAATCTGTAAATTCCCAAGACAGCCATCACCAGCCGTACGGGTGGTTTGTTTGGGGAGTTGTCTTTCCAGTTTTAACCCCCTTTCTGGTACGATTTTTGCAAAGAAACTCTTTTTGTTAAACTTTTAACTGTTCTCTGTTAAAGTCAGTTTCTCCCTTTTAAAATACACACACACACACTTGCACGTTTTTTGTCAACAAACTTAGGTAGACTCGGTTTTCCGAGGCGGATTGGGTGAACCGTCAAACGTTCTTCCCAAAACGTAACCTGACCTCCGAACTCATTTTTCTAACCTTTTTTCGTTAAAATTGAGTTTAAAATTAATTTAACGCGGTGACTCCGTTTTCTTGAACATAAAGTTCCGTGTTTGGCTTCTCGAGGGGAAAACTTTCGTTTTTTTCCCGCGGGTACCTTACACAAGTATCACATAAATCGAAAGTCTTTCTGAAAATGTAGTACTCCCGTCCTGAAATATGGTTCTTAGTTTGACTTTACACAGAGACTAAGAAAAAAATAAATATTGTGAGTATAAAAGTAAAGGGAGGGGCTATTGCCACTACATTTTTTGCTTTTTCACTACAAGATGTTATAAATTGACACATTTATCCATTCTTAGTTTTATAAATATACATAATTGTCCTTTGGTTTTATAAGGAATTAATGAAACATTCTATATAATAGATCGTACACTACAAGTTTTACTTGTATACTATAATTAATTGACAAAAACTTGTATGAGATCATGACTCGTCTCAAATTAGAGACGGGTCATTTTTTACCCATGACCCGGATCCATGACTCACAGGCCACATTTTTTTTGTTTTTTATTGTTTTTTTTTTAATTTTTATATAATTATTTTTGGTTTTTTTTTTCCGGTTTGTCAAAAGTAATAGTTACTATAACTAAATGTAACAAACGTGTGTGGATACCCCGGGAGAGCCCACTACTTGGCTAGAGCGGTGGAAGGATCCTATGATGTCTAATTGATTTTAATTGTAGAGTCGTCACCTATGTTATTGAGGGAACATAAGAAAAACCTAAAGAAATAACCTATTTTAATATTACGAAACCAAAGATTCGGGAAAAGAAGGGTTCGGGGGTTAGGTGACGGAGTGGGAAGTACTTAAACACCCACTCTACCCCGCTTACGCAGGTCTTGCTACTATTGGTGTTCTAATGCTAAATGTCCTTCTTTTATTGAATAGTGCTAGCAATTATAATGTAAAGAAAATGGGAAATAAAAAAGAATTGATTTATTGATTAATTGCTAAAGATTACATGTAACAACTATGCTAGCAATTACATTAATAAATGAAATGGAATTTAAAATAGTGTTTGAAATGTTGGAAGATAACCTTGACCAAACTTCAATAGTGAAGTGTCCTTTTTGGTTATGTTCCTTTTTATGGAGATTGCATACACATTAAAAGAGATGAAAGATGAAGAAAGCAAATAAAGAGTTTAGAAGGTGAAAATGGGCATTGTACCTTGTGCTTGAATAGGGAAGAGCCAATTTGTCTATAGTAACCACTCTTTGAAAATGGACTTTTGAGTTTTAGAGAGTTTTTGAGTCAAGAATTCTTCCTCCTTTTCCATGGTGGAATGAAGAGGTATTTATAAGTTTTAGGGAAGTGTTTATGGTCACAAAGATGGCCCTTCCCCGGATCAAGCTAAGGCATAATGGCCTTGGGGGTTACTGTAGACACCCCACCTTGGACCTCTCACCCCGATTGCATACATAGTATTTTTACTTTACTTGTTTTTGTTAATTTTTGTTAGTTCGGTTAAGTTCCTAACTGATTCCATCAGTTTGGGACTAAACTGCATAACAGAGTTAACTTTCTAGTCCATTCTGTCAAAATCGCCATTTCAAAGTCGCTCGCCTCCGCCCTTTGAGGCCAGAAGCGCGCGCCTCCCGCCGACTATACGGGATGCGCGCGTGTCTGGGTGTGTCAGTTACTGATTTCTGTCCAAAAATCTCTCCCTTGCTCATTTTATATGATTTTGCCCGGGAAACTGATCTTTGTGACTCCGTTTTGCCACCAAAAACATCCTCTTTCAACTATAAAAACCCATCCAATCCACCATTAGAGGGGGTCTCTTTTTCATCTCTTTTTGGGGTCTCTTATTCATCTTTTTTTGGGGTCTATTTTTCATCTCTTTTTGGGCCTCTTTTTCATCTCTTTTGAAAATAGATCAAAAAGAGATGAAAAAGAGGCCCAAAAAGAGTCTGGGTGTGTCACTATTGAAGTTTGGCCAAGGTTACATCCCGACATTCCAACATTAATTTAATTCCACTTCATCTCTTAATGTAATGGTTTAGCAAATATTCAACATGTAACCATTAGACATTCAATCAATAAAATCATTTAGCTTTCATTCTCCCCTTATCTTTACTTTGTAGTTGTTAGTATATTTTATCAATTGAAGGACACGTAAATATAAGAACACCAAGAGTAGCAAGACCCGCGTAAGCGGGGCGGAGTGAGTGTTTAAGTACTTCACACTCCGTCACCTAACCCCCGAACCCCTCATCTCAAGAATCTTTGGTTTCGTAATCAATAAAAAAGGCTATTTTCTTAGGTATTCTCGCGTTCCTCTAAAACGTGGGTGGCGACTCTTAAAATCAAGTAAACATCCTAGGTAATTCACTGCTCTAGCCAAGCCGTGGTTCCCCGGGGTATCTACAGTGTCGACTCCACTGGGGACATAGAGGGTTAAACTTGCATTTTCTGCTTTTGGTGTTCTTATATCTGTTATCTGGGCATTCTGGTAAAAAAGGTAGGAAGCGCGCGCCTCCGGCCTTCTTGGCCTAAAGCGCGCGCGTCTGGCCCTTATTACCAGAATCGCCCACCTTCCATCTTGTCCTTCAAATTTCATATTTCTATGCTAACAAGTTTCTGCAGGGGAAAGTTACATAATTTGGGACCAGGGCAATCCCCTGAGTCCGCGGTTTCTTCTGACATTCTGACAGGTACCCCAGATGCGTGCGCCTCCCACATTCATGGCGCAATGCGAGCGCTTCCAACGTAACTGTCCTGAGACGCGCGCTTCTGGGCCATTTTCCAGAACAGAACAGTGAACAGAATGGGCAGTTTTGACAGTGTGTGGGCACCGGGCCTACATACACCCCCTTTTTACTTTTGTTTATTCATTTTTATCGGTCACACGGGTGATTCGAAAGTTGTAAATTACGTGCTTATTTGTTTTTTTTTATTTCCTTTGAAAAAAATAAATATTTTGTCACTCGTTAGACCTCACACTACGCGCACAATTCTTATCAACTGCTCACTATCGAGTCGCACAAGTCCAACCCCAAACCCGTCGAGGCCCGTCCTAGGAAGTTTCAAGCTCCACCCGACCTTGAATATTCCGAAGCGGTAAACCTCAGCCCGTGGCGTAGTTCACGACTACATGTCGGGGGTGACCTTTAAGCCTCTCTTTAGCCGAGCACAAACCACACAATTCTAGTTAGGGTCTAACACTCCGTGACTCAAGTCGGCTTCCATGTGCCGAGATTTCCCTAAACTAATGTCTTCAAATCATACATGCCACTCGTTGTTTTGGACGAAATAAAACTCCGTCCCCAAGTGGTTATTATGGATGAAAATAAAAATCTGTCCCCGCATGTATGCTTTACTACATTAATTTAGTTTAATCCCAACACATGTAGGATTCACAAGCGTGGTGGAATCCGATGAGTATATGGGACCACGAGAAGGTCTATATACTATTGTGACGATTCCACTATTTTTCTAGAAACCCCAAAAAGGACCACGTCCTTCCGACTGTTGTAAATAAATAAATAAAAAAAAGAGTCATTTTTCTTATGTGGTTGAGTCTTTTTCCTTTGTTTGTCGGTTAATTATTTTACTCAAAATATGTTTGTGGGGCCAACCTAAGATCAACCGTGTTCTCTCAATAGGTCCAATGGCTTCCAACGGCAACAACAACAAGGGTGAGAACATTTCCGTGTCCAACGAAGGGTTACTCAACATGGTGAAAGTATTGAAAGGGCAAATTGATACACTAGCCGAGGATGTTCGCCGCAAGGATGATTTATAGCGAGCCCGTTACGAGCATGTGGAAATGGCCCATAAAAGAGAAGTATCCAAACTCGAGTACCAATTGAAGGGGCTCACGAATGAAAGAAAGGTCCAAAGCATTGATACCGGTTTGGTCAACACTGTCATGTCCTACATTGACCAAAGGCTTAGTGGGCTAAATTTGCACAAGGGCCCAAGCACCGATCTTCATCAAGCTTCTCTCCTCATGAACACAATGGAGGCTCTTCCCAAAAAATTCAAGATGCCCGATATTGGCAAGTTCAACGGTAACTCTTGCCCCGACGCTCATGTTGACTCCTACATTTGGGCCATGCTACAAAAGAAAGTGTCTCTTCAAATAATGGCACAATGCTTCACGCTTACTCTCGGGGGGGGGGGTCGCAAAAGATTTGTATATGGGTCTTCCAGTTTCCACCCGCCTCAATTGGGATGTCGCTATGCTTGCCTTCAAGTCACAATATCAAGGCAACTCCATATTCCGCCCCACCAAGAAGGAATTGGAGAGCACCGTGCAAATGAGTGATGAATCATTTGGGGACTTCTATCGCCGTTGGAATGACAAGCTAGCCGAGATGGTTGATAGGCCTTCCAAGAAGGAACAAATGGACATCTTCTTGAAGTGTTTGAAAATGGACTACCGCACTCATCTTAGTGGGGCTTTTCACTTCGACTTTTCAAGCATGTATGATGCGGGGGTTAGAATTGACAATTTGCTCCGAGAAGTGAGCGAGTCCTCCTATGACACAAGCTTCAACGACAAAGGGTTCCCAACCAATGACATGGAAGAATGTAGTGATATGGAAGACTACAACGACAATGAGGACTACAACGACATGGGGGATGACGACAACAATCTCCGTTTCTCTTTCTCTACCTAGAAATAGGATTAAAAAAAAGAGTCAAAAGTCCTCTTAAGTGTGCATTAATGTTTTCTCTCGTCCAATGTTAAATTTTGAGTCAATCATTAAATAAAAGTCGTTCTTGTCCTCATACACTATTCCAAGTTGTTCAATTTAATTCTTGGCAAAATGATGAAAAGATGTCTAAACAAGTTTTAGAACGAAGGCCATCGCTTGAACGCCTAGGGGCTAAACATCGACGACGGCATCAACAACGAAGACATCAAAACATCAACGGCGAGATCAAGCCAAAGAAAGGTGAAGCAACAACCATGGAGAAAAATCAAGCAATGTTTCAAAGGGGGATTCAAAAAAAAAAAAAAAAAAAAAAAAAAAAACTCGCTAGGTTGAAATCCTCAAATCAACCTAGGCAAAAGTTAGAGCACAAAAAAAAAATCCCCCTTCATTCAAAGAAGTTCACAACAACAACAACATCGACAACAATCACGACGAAGCAACAATTCATCACGGCGAATGGAGCATCCACACGAACTACGGTGACCTGAGCCTCTACACTGGAGGAACGTAGGCAACCTTCGGGTCCGGTCTCATGCAAGAAAGAAGATATGTTTAGCCCTAGCGCGTTATGGTGATCGGCCTTCATCTGAAACTTGTCAAGACATCTTTGTACGATTCATTTGCCAATGAATTAATCACCTCAAGATTGAACAACTTTCCTAGATTTGGAATCACTTTCCGTTCCTTGTCGAGTCTAGGGCTTCTATTCTTTCTGCATACTCCCAATTTCTTGCAATCAAATTGGGGCTTCCCTTCTCTTCTCTCTTAATGACTTACTTGCCGTCGTGAGTCATTCAACAAATATATACAAAGTCAATACTAGGGACACTTCCCTAGTCGAGTCAATGTCACTCATCTTTAGTGACAAAAGGTCTCCACCGCAAAATCACATGTCTTATCTCCTCAGCCAGAGTCAATGCACACTTCCTCATTAATCGAGTCAAAAAAGTGAAGACGCAAAAGAGATGCCCGCTAGATTGAAAACCCGAAAGGGCGGTCTAGGCAAAAAAAAAGGGTGCGTCATAAAAAAAATGAGAGAGTGAGAGAGAGAAGGGAAAGAGAAATGGAGATCTCCGGCCTCTAAGGAAGACAACTGCACAAGTTCAACATTGGATCTCCTCAGCAATTCAATTCCCCACCGAGTCAACTTTGAGATTGCAAAAGGCTCGACAAGATATGGCACCATCGAAGGTTGTTTTGGGTTATTGGCATCATTCTCCAGCAGTGTGCATTTTTTGGTTCATGAAAAGAAGGCCCGTGGTAACCAAGACCCATCTGAGAACGAGCCCATCATAAAAGGGCATGAGGTTGCACAAATAATCCCTAGCTAGTCAATTGGCTTGGGTAGCAAATAGCAACAACATGTGTCTCATTTTTCAAAGCTTCTTCAAGTATGTGTTTCTAAAGTACGCCGAAAGGCTCCCAAGAAATGGAGTAGCTCTTGCCATGTCCTCTCATGTTTTTTGTCTCGCACGAGGATGAGTCACTCTTGCTTTGCTCAACAAATGGTGACGCCCTAGGGGCTATGTGACTCAAGAACAAGAGATTCTTTTGCTTCATTTGACAATCAATAAGCCCTAGGAGCTATGCTCGAGAAAGATGTGTGAGACTATCCTCAAAGTCTCTCAAAAGGGATGTCAAAAAACCCTCTTGTCATGTGTGCCCGTACTCGTTCCCCCAATCAAGGATGGACCTTTCTCGCAATCAATGATGGCACTCTAGGGGCTACAGTCAAGTCTTAAAGGCTCCCTCGCAAGAAGCAATTCACTTCAATGTCCCCAGCAACATTTGAAGCTTCTCAAGGGGTTTCGCAATCTATAAATCTTTTGGGCCACGGCTTTACAAGCAATTCAAGCAAAGGGCAATATTGGGGCTTCGCGACCGACAGTCCTTTGGGGACAAGAATGCTTGACCAATGCAATGTAGAGTAGCCCTATGGCTCCATGAAAGAGATCAAACTTCAATGGTCCCTCAACACTTCCATTCAAAAGGCCTCTTGGTTTTAAATGAAGGCTCTGATGATATGAATGAATTTGATGATTCTTGTTAGAACTCACAGCGAGATTATAAAGGAAGTCTTAGAGAAAAGGAAAAGGATTCAATATGCTAGACTCACCCGGCTGAGTTATAGCGGGCAATGCCAATATGTTAACTCTATAAGCAGAGTTACGTCCAATCCCAATGTTTCTGCAATACAGCACCCCCTTCTCCAATATCAAAAGCACAGGCTGCATCCGAAGATCCGCCGTCAGTTCAATTCAAGAAGACTCGAGCAAACATACCGTTCGAGACTTTATCACACCAAGACCTTATCATCTGCAACAACATCACCATCTCCCACGAGACGTCTCCCGAAGACCGTACTACATTTTCAACATGGACCTTTCTCCATTCGGGTATCAACCACAAAAGGGGCCATCCATCTCCAAGCAAGAGAAAGAAGGAGATCGCCTTCAAGAGTTCTTCCCAATAGCGCCATCCGCTCCCAACATAATGCTAAGCCGATTCCAAGAAAATTTGAGGCTTCACACCGAAAGGTCTCCACATCCCGCCATCTACAAACTTGATAAACCCATGATATTTGGGGCTTAGCAATCTCTCAAAGCTTGGTATCAATGATCTTCTCTTGGGGCTTGCCCACGTCGACAACAAAAGACAGTTTATTTGAATGGGCTAAGAGTTGATTCATCTTGGGGCTTCATAAGCCACTCAAAGTTCAGCATTCGAGGGGCTTTACAATCAGCAACCCCTTGGCATCTCGGCATCAATAGTCCTTTTGAAGCCCCATAAACGACAAATCTCTTGGGGATAGACATCAATTTTCGTTGGACACCGCGGCGACAACATTCAAGCAAGGCAATCCGGACTTCGCTCGAACATGACTTGATCTTGGGTTGGCTTTACAAACACACAATGGTCAAAATGGTTAACCCACGAACTAAAAAAAAAAAAGTCCTTTTCCCACATGTGTACATATTCTATTCCTACAAAAAGACAAAAAGAATTTTCTTTTTCTTTTTTCCTTGTCCCCTTTCTTGCGCAAAATTATGTGTTTCCTTTTTGCTTTGCTCCTAGCATTCTCCCCCAGCACTCTCCATCATCCTTGAACTACGCTGGTCTGATTCTCTTAAAGGGATACGTAGGCAGCCTTTTGGCACGACCAACCCATCACCCAGAATACCATCTCGCCAACACTCCATCAAAGGCAAGAACAATTCATCATCACCAACATCATTATTCTCCATCCAAAGCATGGACATTCTTCATCAAAACCATCAACATCCTTCAGCAATCCATCTCCAATCAAGCGGCAATGGTAAGTGAAGGTATGAATACATCCGAGGCTTTCCTCAAATCGCACCGCACACAAAATCACTTTCTCCATTCTTACAAGAACTCTCTCTCATGCAAAGCTGCTTTCAAATCACATTGCACCACGAGCACAATTTCTCTCTTCATTTCACACTTCATGCATCTTCTTGCACAAGCACATATACCTGCAAAGCACACACTTAACAGGTACCACCACAAGGTCAACAGCATCTACAACTCAAGGCACTTTATCCCCAGCAGAAAGTGATCCGCCGTCAACTACGCCTGCATCCCACAGAGTCAAACAATTACAGTTCAATGACAACAACTCGGTCCATGGTGAGCCGCAAAATCACCACCTTTCCATCAAGTAACACAACAATATCACATATAGGCAGACGGAGCCTCGGATCCCACATCAGCAAACGGATCCCGCATTCAGCAAACGGATCCCGCCTCAGCAAACGGATCCCATATCAGCAAATGGATCCCGCATCAGCAAACGGATCCCGCATCAGCAAACGGATCCCGCATCAGCAAACGGATCCCGCATCAGTAAACGGATCCCGCATTCAGCAAACGGATCCCGCCTCAGCAAACGGATCCCGCATTCAGCAAACGGATCCCACATCAGCAAACGGATCCCGCTTCAGCAAACGGATCCCGCATCAGCAAACGGATCCCGCTATCAACAAACGGATCCCGCTTCAGCAAATGGATCCCGCTTCAGAAAACAGATCCCGCATCAGCAAACGGATCCCACATCAGCAAACGGATCCCGCATTCAGCAAACAGATCCCGCCTCAGGAAACGGATCCCGCATTCAGCAAATGGATCCCCCATCAGCAAACGGATCCCGCTTCAGCAAAACAGATCCCGCTATATCCTTTCTATATCAATTAAGCCGCTCACACAGGGAGTGCACTCCTATCCTTTGTAATTTCAAATTCCTGCTTTATCGAGTCTTTGTTTTCTCTTGTCGATGTCCTCGGCGGTTGTCTTTCTTTCGTCGACGCATTTTGCTTCGCAATCCACATCGCCGAGGGGCTCGGTAGACACCCCACCTTGGACCTCTCACCCCGATTGCATACATAGTATTTTTACTTTACTTGTTTTTGTTAATTTCTGTTAGTTCGGTTAAGTTCCTAACTGATTCCGTCAGTTTGGGACTAAACTGAATAACAGAGTTAACTTTCTAGTCCATTCTCTCAAAATCGCCATTTCAAAGTCCCGCGCCTCGCCCTTTGGGGCCAAAAGCGCGCGCCTCCTGCCGACTATACGGGATGCGCGCGCATCTGGGTGTGTCAGTTACTGATTTCTGTCCAAGAATCTCTCCCTTGCTCATTTTATATGATTTTGCCCGGGAAACTGATCTTTGTGACTCCGTTTTGGCACCAAAAACATCCCCTTTCAACTATAAAAACCCCTCCAATCCACCATTAGAGGGGGTCTTTTTTTCATCTCTTTTTGGGGTCTCTTTTTCATCTCTTTTTGGGGTCTCTTTTTCATCTCTTTTTGGGCCTCTTTTTCATCTCTTTTTGATCTCTTTTCATCTCTCTTTTACCTTCTTCTTAGACTTGAAACTTTTCTTACACACACACTATACACAATTATATTCAAAAATTCTCCCTACAAGAGTTCTTCGTGACAAGACTCTACACAAATTGTTTTACAACAATTTCTCCACAACAAAACTCTTTTCAAGTCCAAGTTCAAAGTCCCTTTTCTAAAGGTACCACTTTTCTATTCTCTTATTTTATTTGTGTCCTACTAGTATGCAATCTCCATAAAGAGGGATACAACCAAAAGGCCACTTCACTATTGAAGTTTGGCCAAGGTTACATCCCGACATTCCAACATTAATTTAATTCCACCTCATCTCTTAATGTAATGGTTTAACAAATATTCAACATGTAACCATTAGACATTCAATCAATAAAATCATTTAGCTTTCATTCTCCCCTTATCTTTACTTTGTAGTTGTTAGCATATTTTATCAATTAAAGGACACGTAAATATAAAAACACCAAGCGTATCAAGACCCCCGTAAGCGGGGCGGAGTGGGTGTTTCAGTACTTCCCACTCCGTCACCTAACCCCCGAACCCCTCATCTCAAGAATCTTTGGTTTCATAATCAATAAAAAAGGCTATTTTCTTAGGTTTTCTCGCGTTCCTATAAAACGTGGGTGGCGACTCTTAAAATCAAGTAGACATCCTAGGTAATTCACTGCTCTAGCCAAGCCGTGGTTCCCCGGGGTATCTACAGTTACAAATCAACAAAGAAGGGAAATTTGACAAAATCTGGGATTCTGGAGGTGGGAAGCGCGTACGTCCCACCCACCCTATAGGAGGCGCACGTCTCTCAAAAAGGAGGGCAAAGGCGCGCACGTCTTACCTTCATAAAATTCATATTTTAGCCCAAAAGTTAACCCCGTTATGCAGTTCGAAACTAACAAAATCAGTCAGAAACTTAACGAACACCACGAAAGTCAACAAAAACAAAGTAAACAAAGACTCAAGGTTGAATTTGTCACTTATTCAAATCCAAGACTAACGTAATAAGTCAAGAACTTAATGGAAAGTAACGAAAGTTAACAAAAAGTAACAAAACTTAACAGAAAAGAGGAAGACAGAGAATGTATATGCAATCGGGACATGAGAGGTCCAAGGCGGGGTGTCTACAGATCCCCACGGTGACATGGATTTCAAAGCAAAACGCGTCGACGAAAGAAAGACAACCGCCGAGGACATCGACAAAGAAAAAGAAAGAAGAGAAAGAAAAGACTTAATGAAAGCAGGAATTTGAAATTGCAAGAGATAGGGGTGCGATCCCTGTGTGAGCGGCTTTTGTTGATAGAGGACGTGGTATGATCCGTTTGTAAATCTGTTGGCTGAATTCGTTAGTGAATCCGCTTGATGAATCCGTTAGTGAATCCATTGAATGAGTCCGTTTGTGAACCCTGTTGACGAATCCGTTAGTGAATCCTCTTGATGAATCCGTTGGTGAATCAATTGAATGAATTCGTTGGTGAACCCTGTTGAAAAATCCGTTATTGAATCCGCTTGATGAATCCGTTAGTGAATCCATTGAATGAGTCCATTGGTGAACCCTGTTGACGAATTCGTTAGTGAATCCGCTTAATGAATCCGTTGGTGAATCCATTGAATGAGTCCGTTAGTGAACCCTGTTGACAAATCCGTTAGTGAATCTGCTTGATTAATCCGTTGGTGAATCCATTGAATGAGTCCGTTGGTGCCCTGTTGACGAATCAGTTAGTGAATCCGCTTGATGAATCCGTTAGTGAATCTATTGAATGAGTCCGTTGGTGAACCCTGTTGACAAATCCGTTAGTGAATCCGCTTGATGAATCCGTTAGTGAATCCATTGAATGAGTCCGTTGGTGAACCCTATTGACGAATCCGTTAGTGAATCCGCTTGATGAATCCGATAGTTGGTGAACCCTGTTGATGAATCTGTTAGTGAATCCGCTTGATGAATCTGTTGGTGAATCCATTGAATGATTTTGTTGGTGAACCCCATTGACGAATCCGTTAGTGAATCCGCTTGATGAATCCGTTAGTGAATCCATTGAATGAGTCCGTTTGTGAACCCTTTGCTGAATCCGTTTGTGAATCCATTGGTCGAATCCGTTTGTGAATCTGATGGTTGAGTCTGTTTGTGAACCCGGTGGCTGAATTCGTTTGTGAATCCATTGGCTGAACCCGTTTGTGAGTCCAAATGCTTGTACCTGTAATGTGTACGCTTTGCAGATATGTCGCACCCCAGACCCGTGGTCCTACTTGGCCCCACGCTCGGGACACGAGTGGAAGACGTTATAAAACACTTTTAGAAAAAAATTTCGAAATATACTTTCATAAAGTTTAACAAAATCCACACTCGAAGTTCAAAGACTTCATTTAACTTTCAAACAAACTCTTTCACAAACGAAAGTACTTAGCCCGAAGGCTTACAAACTTTTATACAAATGTACATACACCAACATTATCCAAAATAATGGTGTTACAAAATGATGAAGTCACGGAAACTCTACCCAAAAGGTATTACATCTATGTAATGTAACCTTTACAAAACAAATCCCAACTCTTACCACTTTAACGTCCTCCCATGCCAAAGTGTCCTATCCCCTGGACTCGCCTTTATCTAAAACAGTAAACAAATAAGGGGTGAGAATGAATCTCAGTAAGCTACTAAAATGCAACTACGTTACATGCTGAAATGATACTCGGAATTGAACAATGTCAATAAACATTCACATAGCACATAACATGATAGGTAAAGACAACTCATCTTTCCACACGTAAGGCGGAATAAAACACTCATAAGTGGATACTTAGTCAAGGTTTACCGAAAGAACATTAGCCAAGGTTCTCGAATCAGACATATAACCATATGAGAGGTATCAACTGAGCAGCATCAAAGAGCTGAAGCTGGGATCCCGAAAACCAAACCATAACCATAAGAACCAAAGTAACAACGGGAAAAATATGACACAAAGTCATAACCCAAATGCTCACTCGAGGGAGCTAACTCATCCCATCCAAGGCCAATCTGGACTGGGGAAAAAGGCCTAGTGGAAAAGCCTTATAGTGAACTTGGCTGTGTGCCACTATAATTCTTTCCACCTCCACTCGATTACAAAAAAGGTCCAGTGAAAAAGCCTTATAGTGAACTTGACTGTGTGCCACTATAATCCTTTCCACCTCCACTCGATAACACAAAACCAGCTGGACTTTCAAACAAAGCACTGTAATATATACTTGCTTAAACAACAACCGAGGCAATGATTCCAAAGTAGGGAACCAAGCCAAACACATCACAAAGATGAACCAATCCAAACCACACCAAAAGATGTTCAACCAGATCCAATTAACATTTAGTCAAATTTCACAACTCTTACGTTCACAAAGGAACCAATTTCAAACACTAGGGTGTTCCACAACAACCCTCTAGGTACTCTAGGATATCACCTAAGACCTAGACCAAGATTGAACTTTAAATCACTTGAAATGGAACAACTCAACTTTTCAGCATTTATGGGCGGTCGCCCAAAACCAGACTGGGCGGTCACCCGAAGCACTCTGTCCCAGACCAAACCTTTCAGTAGTTGTGGGCGGTCGCCCAAACCCATTCTGGGCGGTCGCCCATGAGCCAGACTCAAAATTCCCAAATTTCTCCTGCAAGCCAAATTCATCTGTCCCACGCGTAGGAGTATAACTTACTAACACTTATACTATTACCAAGAGTGCAACAACCACCCCAAAACATTACTTTCAATTTAACTCTTCATTCCTATACAGAAGGTGAATACTCCCTTTGTCCCAAAATTACAAGTATCACAAAAATTATCCAAATCACAAAATTAACAAGTACAAGTATCAAGTATAACATATATGACCATTTTAACATTTAAAGGGGAATTAGTAACTTACCTATTTCCGGAAAAAGTATCGCAGCAATAATATTTGATCGGGTAGAAATGACCTATTCAACGCCCTGATCATTTTTATATAATTAGATTTTAAAACGGAGAAGTAATTAAAAATATATAAATCGAAATAGGTGAACTTACCTTTTTCTCATAACCTAGGAAGAACGAGAGAGATGTTCTGGGTTTGCACACAGAGGGAGAGAAGGATGGATAAACATGTTATATTAAGGATTTTACCCACTTTTCTACTTAAGTCACCCAAGTTCCATTTTTAACACTTTAACCCCTGAACTTATATTTTCACAAAGGACCCTAAAGTTTCAACTTAATCAATTAACTCCCTTAATCATTGTTATTACAAACTAAGTAAATAACACAAATAATCAAGTAAGATGTGCAAATCATAAATTATGATGCAACACATAAAATGCACACATAATGTCAAATTAAAATTCCCAAAAATTATAAAATAAATAGGGACGGGTTTTGGGGTCGTTACAATCACTCCCCCTTAAAAAAAAATTGTCCCGAATTTTAGGGTTTACTTACCTCGACCCTCAAACAACCAAGGATAAATTGGGTTGTTAATATCCTCTAAAACTTTAGACATACATGAGAAGAATCATAAACAGATTTGCGTAGCATCGACACATGGAACACATTATAACCCTTGTCAAGAGAAGGAAGTAACACAAGATAATAAGTCCAATCTCCAACTCTTCCCAAAATCTCAAAAGAACTGATATATTAAGCAAACTCCACGAGAAGTAAAGGTATATACCACGAAATCTAAGAATCAACTGAACAGGTTCTCCACATGTCCTCAAGAATCTGAATGGTTCTTCCTAACTGATCATCTGTCTGAGGATGAAAAGTCGTTCTAAATCCCAATTCTGAATTCAAAGCCTTCTGAATTGCTTACTAAAATCAAGTTATAAATAAGGAATCCATATCTAATACCATGCTCGTAGGCATCCCATGAAATCGAACTATCTTCTTAACAAATAAGTAACAACTGGAATTAACATTTATACCTTCAAAATAGATAAGGTGAGGAAACTTGGTAACCAATCCGCTATCAATCAACATCATTGTTCTCAACTATTCAGTGTAACTCCTTCAATGAAACCTTTCGTAATAGATTCATATCCACTCAAAAATCTCAAAGGCTTGTCACAAACCAACTGATCACTGATATTTTACTTCCAGATTATTCGCAGCTCAAGGACTTAGTTGAATGCTTAGAATTTCTCGTGTCAAACAAATCAAATGTAACTCTTCAAATTTATCTCCATACTCTACATTTACTCGGATTCATAATTAAATTGGTCTTATGTATCTCTTCAAGTACCTGTAGTTGAATTCCGTTATGCATGTTGGTTCCACTAAGTGTCGACTACATACTCTGTTACAAAAGTTAAAGTTCCATCACTAGCAACGAACAAAATCGTGTTGTCTATCATCGTTCATTCCACTAGTAATTTTCTATAGTTGAAATAATTCAATAGAGTAGAAACTTAAAGCTTTCACAATCGCAAAATCATCACATGTCTCGACTCATAAGGACTCCAAGATGTCAATTCCTCTAACCTTCCCCCATTTAGTGTTATCAAACATGAACTATAAGTCAAGGAATCCTCTAATATATTTGTCTTTCCTGAATGATATAACATAATACTCTACTTGCATTGTCTCAAGTGTAGCTCTTCTGAAGAAAACGATTACTTCAACTCTCATGGTCGGTAGACACTTCAAATATGGCTCTCCAAAAGTCATTTACTAATGCAATGAATGTATAATCGAAATCAACCTCAAGTTATGGTGAGGATAACTTTGTTCATAAGGAATCAATCTTCTCGAAGCATACATAACTGCCATACAATTCTGAATGGATAAACATCTCAATCATTCTTCGAGGCATCACCATGAACAATGAGTTGATTAGATCCATTATAATGGTAAAACTCAACATATCCACTAGGAAATAGTAACACGGTCATACCCTCTTGACAATTGTAATACTAATCAAATCCACTAAGCAATATAAATGCTGAAGTTGTTATTAACCCCCGTTTCCACAATTAAAAACTCGTTTCACTCTTACCAATCCATCGAGGAAGTGTATCTTTCTGTGTCAATTAGTTAACAGTGTAGCTACCTTAGAAATTCATCAATAAATCTCTAGCAATATCATGCCAATCCCAACAAGCCGCGTACATACTGTAGCTTTCGTAATTAAATGACCAATATCTATGCCTGTATTGAAACTTCCTCAAAATAATATATCCGCTAATAAGAAGACATAATACCTTGATTTCACAACCCGTTGCTTCTCTCAAGCAATCCAATCATGATTACAGATATAATTCAGAATATCCAACAATACCACTGGAGCAATTGTTAATTCAAACAATATAACCACAAATTTATGATGCCCATACCTGGTATGAAAAGCTGTCTTTGAAATATACCCATCTCAAATTTTCAACTGATAATAATCACTTCAAGTCAAACACTGAATAAACCACTGATCTCTGAAGTTGATAAAATATATCACCCAATTTTTTCCTCAAGTAACATGTACTACTCAATAAAGAATATATCTGAGATCTCACAAAGAAATGATCAATCCTCCAATTTAGATGTAGACGTTCTACTACCAACCACATAAACTAAATACCCAGCACAACCTTCTGATAACAATTTTCAGACTTTATGCATAAATAACATGAATGCCCAACACATATATCTACCATGCTTAATTAAAGCACACTAACATATAAAACTCCTCCACAATAATATCAAAATCTTGCTATAACAAAATAACTAAACCATCAAGTAAAACATGCTCATAAATTTGCACATCACAAGTGCGCAACACTCTATCAATCACCAAACACTCCCCCTTAGAATAGACACCTCTAACACATAAGGTAGAGACTCAGAAGACAAATGCAACCGAGAAGCAAAATGCACAGACACATAAGAATGCGAAGAACCAGGGTCTATGTAACACCCATCCTATTTCTTGTTAAATATTTGACATACTTGTTAAATACTTGAACTTGCATATTATGTGTTAGTTTTACTTGGGTTAAAGTTTTAACTGCTTTAAATAGTTAAGGTGGTTAAATGTCTAGTTTTGACTTTTGGGTCATTTGTGAAAGTTGGACTTCAGGGGTCTTTTTGTTAAAAGTGAAACTTGAGGGGCCTAAGTGCAATTCTTTGAAAGTTTAAGTTTATCAAGTGGGGGTTTGCCTGGGAGAATCATTTCTTCCCCAATTTCTTTACGCACACTCCCTCTGTTTTGAAAAGCTAGGTTTAGGGTTTTGCCTATTCCCGACTCCTCGAGTTTAATTATCCCTCCATTCTTGATTCCGATCCCGGATTAATATTCATGGCGTTGAATAGAGCGTTCCAGGCCGAACAGAAATAAGTTTTGGTCAACTTGAATTTTGACTAGGTAAGTTATTAGCTCCCCCTTACTTGTAATAACATGCATAAATGTTATTCTTAATACTTGTGATTGCTAATTTTGGGTTTGGGGTGATTTTTGTGGTATTTGTAAATTTGGGACAAAGGGAGTATGAAACCCTCTGTGTAAGAAAGCAAAAGTATCTTGAAATGGGAAATTTAGTTTGGGTTACATTTTAGAGTTGTTAAATTGTTAGTAAAAAAGTTACTCCTACGTTTTGGGACGGACAATTCTTAAACTGGGAAAGAAATGGAAATTTCGCATTTTAGTACACTGTGCGACCGCACAAAATTTAGTGTGCGACCGCACATCTTTCTGAAGGATTTTTCAAAGAAATTGACATGCTTGTGTGCGGCCGCACAGTCCATTGTGGGCGACCGCACAGTTGTCTGAAAAACAAAGATTTTGTTTAAAGTTTGTATAAAGTTGGAAGTAACCCTAGTTAAGGTATATAACCTTAATATAAGATGTCCTAGCAAGTGTTGTGATACTTTAGGGGCATCAAACTTGGTCTTAACCATGTATACTCATTGAATTAAAATGAGAACATAAGTATAAGAGTAGTAACTCTTCTTTATGTATTGAAAGTGCTATGACCAAGCACTAATGTGTTATACTTGTTGTGAATCCAATGATTGTACACCTTAGAGGCATTAGCATAAGGTCTTAGACTTGGAACATCCTAAGAATAGGATTGGAATTTGGTAAGAGTAAATGTATAACTCTTATACTTGTTTGAATGTCCAAAGATTGGAAGTTATAACTTGAAGTATAAGATAATAAAATCTTGTACATGGCTTGACACCAATACATATGTATGGTAGTGAACTTGAAAGTGCTATGAACAAGCACTAACGTGTATGAGACATGTTCTTGTTGTGTATGTGCAAACATTGCATACATTTTCTTGATACAAGGTGACTTCTTGAGTACTTGAAGCATGTTCCTTGTTGAGCTAGTCCACTACATTTGGATTAGTTCCTCTCCCATTGTTCAAGTAAATATCTACTTGTACTTTCTTGTGTGAGTCCAGCTGGTTCTCCTTGCTTGTTCGAAAATGTATAGGTTCACGCTTGTCGCGAGAGCTGGGGTTTAAGTGACAATCGGGTCCCTATGTATTTCCGCCCGACCCCTTACTACCGGCCATAGTAAGGGCATAGCTTCCTTAGTTGGAGCAATAAGCCTGACTAAAGTGAATGCTAATTTCCCGTCCCGAACACCTCATGAATAATCATGAGTACTGATATTGAGAATGACACTGGTTACCGGGTCTTCTGATATACTGAATAATCAGTTCCTGTTATTGATCGTGATGTCAAAGTAATACAAGCTTCGACAACAATGGTATTCTTGGGAGGAATAAGGAAGGAAGCAATATCCTTATAACTTGCTTGGTTAGCTTTATGTGCTACTGGATGAGTGGATTATCCTCTCATATACTTGTTACTTGATGATACTTAATATATGATTACTTGAGTATCTACTTGAATTGCATGATAGCATGTCATGTAGTTGCATCTAATAGCTTACTGAGATTTATCTCACCCTTTATTTGCTTCCCCCCCCCAGGAAAAGAAGGATAGTGCGCAGTGAGGCTCGACATAGTTGGGAGCTTGCTTCGCAGGTCGTGATTATTTTGGGGCTTGTGTCCTTTTACACTTGGTGAGGACGATGTATTATGGGTTTTGTAACTCCTTATTTTGGGGTAGACAGTCTTGTTTAATTCTTGTTGTCACTAGACATCTTGTATAGTACTCTTAATGCCAGCTTATGTGCTAGGCATGTTTCCGCTGTGTATGTATTAAGTTTGGTTTTAAAATTTCTTGTATAGAACTCGTGTTGTGAGCTAGTATAGCTCCTTACTCTAGAGTATATATATCATGTCAATTTGTTAAACAAATGTCATTAAGTTTCTTGTTTCCCGTTAGGCACTCCCATCCTGGTTCGAGGTTCTATTAGGGAATCCCGGGACCTGGGGGCGTGTCAGTCTATAAGTGCTCGTGCTCTCAAACTAGACACAGAAATCGTACCTCCAATCACATTAGCAGAATCAGAGATATGTTGTTGATTGATGGAAATATCACGATCCTGCACCTTAAGCTTCCCTGAAGAATCCCTCTTCTGGCCCTGAGAAGACCTGACAACACTTCCCAATGCCTTATTCTTCAGTCTTGGACAATCCTTCTGAAAATGACCCAACTGACCACATCTCATACATTTACCTTGCTTCTTCCAACATTTCTCCTCTAAGTGTCCTTCCCTCCAACAATAACTACATACTCGTTTAACTTGACTTCTGATTTTCTGTGGTCCTTGAGAAGATCCTCTAAGTTGTGAAGATGTACTCTGAGATCCTCTATTATCGCCATACTGATGTTGTGGTTTTGGCTGTCCTTCTTGTCTTGTCACATCTGAAGCTTCAACCTTGCTTTCACGCTCAACTATGTCGTCAATTTCTTTCATTGCAGTTTTAAACATACCTTGGAACATCATTCGAACCTCTTCTCTAACATTACCCTGCCCTGAAGGCCCAGACTGATCTCCTTTTGTCCCAACCATTTCAATAAGTACCTGCATAAAACCCTCAACGTTACTCATTCTCTACACAACTACCCTCCTAGGTCACATAGTCATTCTAGACCATCTACAACCTAGCTCTGATACCAACTGTCGCACTCCAGACCCGTGGTCCTATTTGGCCCCACGCTCGGGACACGTGTGGAAGACGTTATAAAACACTTTTAGAAAAAAATTTAGAAATATACTTTCATAAAGTTTAACAAAATCCACACTCGAAGTTCAAAGACTTCATTTAACTTTCAAACAAACTCTTTCACAAACGAAAGTACTTAGCCCGAAGGCTAACAAACTTTTATACAAATGTACATACATCAACACTATCCAAAATAATGGTGTTACAAAATGATGAAGTCACGGAAACTCTACCCAAAAGGTATTACATCTATGTAATGTAACCTATACAAAACAAATCCCAACTCTTACCACTTTAACGTCCTCCCGTGCCAAAGTGTCCTATCCCCTGGACTCGCCTTTATCTAAAACAGTAAACAAATAAGGGGTGAGAATGAATCTCAGTAAGCTACTAAAATGCAACTACGTTACATGCTGAAATGATACTCGGAATTGAACAATGTCAATAAACATTCACATAGCACATAACATGATAGGTAAAGCGAACTCATATTTCCACACGTAAGGAGGAATAAAACACTCATAAGTGGATACTTAGTCAAGGTTTACCAAAAGAACATTAGCCAAGGTTCTCGAATCAAACATATAACCATCTGAGAGGTATAAACTGAGCAGCATCAAAGAGCTGAAGCCGGGATCCCGAAAACCAAACCATAACCATAAGAACCAAAGTAACAACGGGGAAAATATGACACAAAGTCATAACCTAAATGCTCACTCTAGGGAGCTAACTCATCCCATCCAAGGCCAATCTGGACTGGGGAAAAAGGCCCAGTGGAAAAGCCTTATAGTGAACGCCACTATAATTATTTCCACCTCCACTCGATTACAAAAAAGGTCCAGTGGAAAGGCCTTATAGTGAACTTGACTGTGTGCCACTATAATCCTTTCCACCTCCACTCGATAACACAAAACCAGCTGGACTTTTAAACAAAGCACTGTAATAAATACTTGCTTAAACAACAACTGAGGCAATGATTCCAAAGTAGGGAACCAAGCCAAACACATCACAAAGATGAACCAATCCAAACCACACCAAAAGATGTTCAACCAGATCCAATTAACATTTAGTCAAATTTCACAACTCTTATGTTCACAAAGGAACCAATTTCAAACACTAGGGTGTTCCACAACAACCCTCTAGGTACTCTAGGATATCACCTAAGACCTAAACCAAGATTGAACTTTAAATCACTTGAAATGGAACAACTCAACTTTTCAGCATTTATGGGCGGTCGCCCAAAACCAGACTGGGCGGTCGCCCGAAGCACTCTGTCCCAGACCAAACCTTTCAGTAGTTGTGGGCGGTCGCCCAAACCCATTCTGGGCGGTCGCCCATGAGCCAGACTCAAAATTTCCAAATTTCTCCTGCAAGCCAAATTCATCCGTCCCACGCGTAGGAGTATAACTTACTAACACTTATACTATTACCAAGAGTGAAACAACCACCCCAAAACATTACTTTCAATTTAACTCTTCATTCTTATACAGAAGGTGAATACTCCTTTTGTCCCAAAATTACAAGTATCACAAAAATTATCCAAATCACAAAATTAATAAGTACAAGTATCAAGTATAACATATATGACCATTTTAGCATTTAAAGGGGATTAGTAACTTACCTATTTCTGAAAAAAGTATCGCAAAAATAATATTTGATCGGGTAGAAATGACCTATTCAACGCCCTGATCATTTTTATATAATTAGATTTTAAAACGGAGAAGTAATTAAAAATATATAAATCGAAATAGGTTGAACTTACCTTTTTCTCCTAACCTAGGAAGAATGAGAGAGATGTTCTGTGTTTGCACACAGAGGGAGAGAAGGATGGATAAACATGTTATATTAAGGATTTTACCCACTTTTCTACTTAAGTCACCCAAGTTTTATTTTTAACACTTTAACCCCTGAACTTATATTTTCACAAAGGACCCTAAAGTTTCAACTTAATCAATTAACTCCCTTAATCATTATTATTACTAACTAACTAAATAACACAAATAATCAAGTAAGATGTGCAAATCATAAATTATGATGCAACACATAAAATGCACACATAATGTCAAATTAAAATTCCCAAAAATTATAAAATAAATAGGGACGGGTTTTGGGGTCGTTACAAGATATATGTGCTTGTGTGAGAAAATGTGTGAAGTGTGAAATTGTGCTTGTGGTGTGATGTGATTTGAAAAGCAGAGATTTGCAAGAGAGAGAGATTTTGCAAAGATGGAGAAATTGCTTTTGTGTGCGATGTGATTTGAAAAGAGCTTTGATGGATGATGTTCATACCATCACTTACCATGGCCGCTAGATTCGGGATGGATTTCTGATGTTGTGGAGGATGCTTTGATGGAGAATGTTGCTGTCATGATGATGATGATGAGTTGCTTTCACTTTCGATGGAGGCATGATCGCTTTTGATGATGGGTTGGTCGTACCAAAAGGCTGCCTACGTATCTCATGAAGAGAATTAGACCAGCGTAGTTCAAGGATGATGGAGAACGCTGGGGAAGAAGCTAGGAGCACAGCAAAATGAAACACATACTTTTTATACAAGTAAGAAAAAGAAAAAAGAAAAATCTTTTTTTTTATTATTATTTTTTTTAGTACGTGGGTGAACCATTTTAACCATTGTGTGTTTGTAAAGCCAACCCAAGATCAAGTCATGTTCGGTCGAAGTCCGGATTTCCTCGCTTGAATTCTGTTGTCGCTGCTGTGCCCAACGAAGATTGATGTCTAGCCCGAAGAGATTTGTCAGTTATGGGGCTTCAAAGACTTTTGATGCCGAGATAAGGGGTTGCTGATTGTGAAGCCCCTAGAACTCCTTCGATGCCAAACTTTGAGTGACTTGCATAGCCCTAAGATAAATCAGCTTTTGGCCCATTCAAATAAATCTCCTTTCGTTAACGTGAGCAAGCCTCAAGAGGAGATTATTGATACCAAACTTCGATAGATTGCTAAGCCCCAAATATCATGTACTTGTTGTTTGCGGGCTTGAAGATGGTGGAATGTGAATACCTTTCGCTGTCAAGACCCAAATTATCTTGGAATTGGCTTGGCATTGAGAGCGGGTGCAATGTCGAGTGGAATTCCTGATAGAGATCTCCTTCTTACTCTTACTAGGGAAATGAATGCCCTCATTGTGGTCGGTACCCAAATGGCGGAGAGTTTATGTCAAAAGATGCAGTAATGTCTTGTGGTGTCGTCGAGATCGCGGATGATAAGGTCTTGGTGTGATAAGGTCCCAAATGGGTATGCTTGCTTGAGTCTTATTGAGTTGAACTAAAGACGGAACTTCGGATGCAACTAGTGCTTGAGGTGCAAGAGCCACACTTTTTGCTTTTGATCTTGGAGAAGGGGGTACTGAATTGCAGAAACATTGGGATTCGCCAAGGCATTTCCCGCTATAACCCTGTTTTGATAGAGCTTAGCATATTGAATCTTTTTTCCTTTTCTCTAAGACTTTCTTCATAATCTCGTCGTAAGTCATAACATAAGAATCATCAAATTCATTCATAACATCAGAGCCATCCTTTCAAACCAGAAGACCTTTGACGTGAAGTACTAAGAGATTATTGAAGCTTGATTGCTTTCATGAAGCCATAAGACTACTACCAAATTGCATTGCTCGGGTATCATCCCCCAAAAAGATTGTCAATTGCGAATCCCCAATATCACCCTTTGCTTGGATTACTGTAACGCTGTAGCCCAAAAGATTGTAGGTTACGAAACCCCTTGAGACCTTTGGTGCCAAATTGATAGAAGAAGCTTCAAATGTTGCACATGACTTTCCTAGGGCCATTGTTGGGAGGTGACGTGAATTGCTTCTTGCTGAGGGAGCCTTTTAAACTTGATTGTAGCCCCTAGAGTGCCACCATTGATTATAAGTGGATCAAGAAAGGCCTATCCTTGATTGGGGAACAGGCACGAGCACAGATGATAAGAAGGTTTCTCGACATTCTTTTTGAGAGACTTTGAGGATAGTCGCACACATCTTTCTTGAGCGTAGCCCCTAGGACTCCTTAAATAAAGTAAAAGAAGCTCTCATTCTTGAGTCACATACCCCCTAGGGCATCATTATTTGTCAAAGCAAGAGACTCGTCCTTGTATGGGAGGACACAGCAAGAGTTACTCCATTTCTCGTGAAACCTTTTGACATACGGTAGGGGCACATGCTTGGAGAAGCTTGAAAACTGAGTCACACGTTGTTGCCATTTGTTGTCCAAACTAATTGACTCACTGGGGACCATTTATGAAACCTCGTACCCCTCAATGATGGGCTCTTTCTCAGATGGATCTTGGTTACCACGGGCCTTCTTTCTCATGAACCCAATAATGTATATTGTAAGAACAACCTCTCTTATGCCAATAACCCAAAACGACATTTGATTGTGCCGTATCTTGTCAAGCCTTTTGCGATTCTGAAGTTGACTCGGTGGGGAATTGCCTTGCTGAGGAGATTCAATGTAGAACTTGTCTTCTTTAGAGGCTGGGGATCTCCATTTCTCTTTCCCTTCTCTCTCTCACTCTCTCATTTGTTTTTTATGACGCACCCTGCTTTTTGCCTAGACCGCCCTTTCGAGTTTTCAATCTAGCGGGCATCTCTTTTGCTTCTTCATTTTGACTCGATTAATGAGGAAGTGTGCATTGACTCTAGCTGAGGATGAGAGACATGCGATTTTGTGATGGAGACCTTTTGTCACTAATGATGAGTGACATTGACTTGACTAGGGAAGGGGTCCCTAGTATTGACTTCATGTATTTGTATATTTTTCGAATGACTCATGAAGGCTAGTAAGTCATTAAGAGAGAAGAAAAGGAAATCCCCAATTTGATTGCAAGAAACTGGGAGCATCGCTGAAAGATAAGAAGCCCCTAGACTCGACAAGGAACGTGAAATGATTTCAAATCTAGGAAAGTTGTTCAATCTTGAGGTGATTAATTCATTGGCAAATGACTCGTACAAAGATGTCTTGACAAGTTCGAGATGAAGGCCAAACACCATAATGCACTAGGGCTAAACATATCTTCTTCTTTGCATGAGACCGGACCCGCAGGTTGCCTACGTTCCTCCAGTGTAGAGGCTCAGGTCACCGTAGTTCTTGTGAATACTCCATTCTTCGTGATGGTTTCTTCGTCCTTCGTTGGTGGATGATGATGTTGATTTTGTACTTATTTGATTGAGGGGGGTTTTTTTTTTTTAACTTTTGCCTAGATTGTTTTGATGATTCAACCTAGCGAGCTCTTTTTTTTTGTTCCCCCTTGAAAACTTTGCTTGATGTTGCTCCACCTTGTTTTGCTTCTTGGTTTCGTCATTAATGTTGTTGCCTTCGTTGCGATGTTTAGCCCCTAGGCGTTCAAGTGATGGCCTTCATTCCAAAACTCGTTTAGACATCTTTTCATCATTTTGCCAAGAATTAAATCTAACAACTTGGAATTGTGTATGAGGACAAGAACGACTTTTATTTATTGAAGACCGACTCAAACTTTGACATTAATGAGAAGGAATAAAACTTAATGCACATATTAGAGGACTTTGATTTTTTTTTAATTCCTATTACTAGGTAGAGAAAGAGAAACGGAGATTGCTGTCGTCATCCTTGTCGTTGTAGTCTCCTTGTGGCATGATCTCTTGTTGAAGCTCCATTTCAAACCTGAGCCTCTTCCTTGATGAGTTGCTCTTCACCCAAGGTAAATTCACCATTGTCGATCAAATCTTGGATGATGTTTCAGAGAAGGAAGCATCCTTCGGTAGTGTGGCCGCTATGCTTGTGGTAGTTGCACCATTCACCAAATGCATGATTCTTGGGTATCATCTTCGACTTGTACCCTTACAAAGGCTTGACCTTTCCACTCGCCACCAAAGTATCAAATGCTTCGGTTTGGTTTACTCCTAGGAGAGGAGTGAAAACTCGCTTGTTGGCGGCACCTTTGTGGCTTTTGTGGGGAGGGCCACTTGAGCATGTTTTACCGTTGGCCTTTGCTTTGTTGTCGGTGAGTTCTTGCAGATGGGCCTTAAGTTTGGAAACCTCTTCTTTGTGAATCCTCATCTCAAGATCAAAACGGGCTTGCCACAAATCGTCTTTACGGCGGGCATCCTCGGCAAGTCTATCTATATGTTCCCCATGGCTCTCATTATGTTGACAAGCCTTTCGTTGGACACGGAAATGTTCTCACCCTTGTTGTTGTTGCCGTTGGAAGCCATTGGACCTATTGGAAGAACACGGTTGATCTTAGGTTGGCCCCACAAATACCTTTTGAGTAAAATAATTTCACCCACAAACAAGAGAAAAGACTCAAACACATAGGAATATATATATATATATATATATATATATATATATATATATATATATATATATATATAATTTATTTATTTACAAAAGTCAGAAGGACGGAGTCCTTTTTTTGGGTTTCTAGAAAAATAGTGGAATCGTCACACTAGTATATAGACCTTCTCACGGTCCCATATACTCATCGGATTCCACCATGCTTGTGATACCTACATGTGACGGGATTAAACTAAATTAATGTCATAAAGCATACATGCGGGGATGGAGTTTTATTTCGTCCATAATAACCACTCGGGGACGGAGTTTTATTTCGTCCATAATAACCACTTGTTTCTTTTGGAAATGGCATGTATGATTTGATGACATTAGTTTAGGAAAATCTCGACACACGAAAAACCGACTTGGTCACGGAGTGATAGATCCTAACTAGAATTGTGTTGGCTTGTGCTCGGCTAATGAGAGGCTTAAGGTCACCCCCGGCATGCAGTCGTGAACTACGCCACGGGTTGAGGTTTACCGCTTCGAAAGAGTCAAGGTCGAGTGGAGCTTGAAACTCTCTAGGACGGGTCTCGACGGGTTTGGGGTTATGAACTTTGTGCGACTCGATTGTGAGCAATTCATAGAAATATGTTCATGTAGTGTGAGGTCAAGCCAAGTGACAAAATATATATATTTATTTATTTTAAAAAACAAAAGAAAAAACAAATAAGCACATTATTTACATCTTTCGAATCACCCGTGTGACCGATAAAATTAAACAAAAATTAAAATCATTCATGTGCAGGCCCGGTGCCCACACACTGTCAAAATTGTTCTGTTTCTGTGCACTGTTCTGTTCTGGAAATGCGCCCAAAAGGGCGCGCATGGGGATGCCTGTGCGGAAGGCGCGTGCGTTAGGAGGAGGCGGGCAGAGGCGCCCGCTTCTGGGTGAAAAACCTGCAAATACGTGGGTTCAAGGGATTGCCTTGACCCTAAATGAAAAAAATTTCCCCTGTAGTAATTGTTAGCACAGAAACATAGAATTGAATGACGAGATGAGAGGCGGGCGATTCTGGTGGTGAAGGTCGGAGGCGCGCGCCTTAGGCCAAGAAGGCTACAGGTGCACGCTTCCCACCTTTTTCCACCAAAATGCCCAGAATGCAGAAATAAGAACACCAAAAATGAAAACGCAAGTTTAACCCTCTAAGCAGTCCCCAGCGGAGTCGTCACTGTAGATAACCCGGGAGAGCCCACTACTTGGCTAGAGCGGTGGAAGGATCCTAGGATGTCTAATTGATTTTAATTGTAGAGTCGCCACCTATGTTATTGAGGGAACATAAGAAAAACCTAAAGAAATAGCCTATTTTAATATTACGAAACCAAAGATTCGGGAAGAGAAGGGTTCGGGGGTTAGGTGACGGAGTGGGAATTACTTAAACACCCACTCCGCCCCGCTTACGCGGGTCTTGCTACTATTGGTGTTCTAATGCTAAATGTCCTTCTTTTATTGAATAGTGCTAACAATTATAATGTAAAGAAAAGGGGAAATAAAAAAGAATTGTTTTATTGATTAATTGTTAAAGATTACATGTAACAACTATCCTAGCAATTACATTAATAAATGAAATGGAATTTAAAATAGTGTTTGGAATGTTGGAAGATAACCTTGACCAAACTTCAATAGTGAAGTGGTCTTTTTGGTTATGTTCCTTTTTATGGAGATTGCATACACATTAGAAGAGATAAAAGATGAAGAAAGAAAATAAAGAGTTTAGAAGGAGAAAGTGGGTATTGTACCTTGTGCTTGAACAGGGAAGAGCCAATTTGTCTATAGTAACCACTCTTTGAAAATGGACTTTTGAGTTTTAGAGAGTTTTTGAGTCAAGTAATCTTCCTCCTTTTCCATGGTGGAATGAATAGGTATTTATAGGTGTTAGGGAAGTGTTTGTGGTCACAAAGATGGCCTTTCCCCGGATCAAGCCAAGGCATAATGGCCTTGGGGGTTACAAATCAGAAAATGAGGGAAATTTGGCAAAATCGGGGATTCTGGAGGTGGGAAGCGCGCACGTCACCCCCCCTATGGGAGGTGAACGCCTCTCATAAAGGAGGGAAAAGGCGCGCACGTCCTACCTTCAGAAAATCCATATTTTAGCCCAAAAGTTAACCCCGTTATGCAGTTAAGCCCCAAAACTAACAAAATCAGTCAGAAACTTAACGAACACCACGAAAGTCAACAAAAACAAAGTAAAAAAAGACTTAAGGTTGACTTTGTCACTTAGTCAAATCCAAGACTAACGGAATAAGTCAAGAACTTAACGGAAAGTAACGAAAGTTAACGAAAAGTAACAAAACTTAACAGAAAAGAGGAAGACAGAGAATGTGTATGCAATCGGGACATGAGAGGTCCAAGGCGGGTGTCTACAACGTGTTACTTATATGTAACAGTTTACATAAAAGTAATACATATATACAGAAAAGTAACAGTGTTTTTTTTTTTTTTATGTTTTCTTCGTTTTCCAAAAGTAATACTTATTACAACTAAAATGTAATGAACGTGTTACTTATATGTAACATTGTTTATACATAATTGTAACACATATGTATAGAAAAAGTAATAATTCAACCATTTACATTTTTAGAGCTAAAAACACTTGATTAGTATTACATGTAAAAGTATTACATTATCTATAGAAATATGTTATAATTTCTTTTATTAAATTGTTACATTTACTTGTTCAAACAATTACATTCATGTATATGAGTTGTTACTTTTTAAATGTTACTTTCTTTCAAAAAAGTAAATCAATATACACAATATTTTACATTTTGCAAAGCACTATTACATTTTAGTATAAATGATAATTACATTTAGATATTGTTTGGGTTACACGTAATTATAGTTAGTATTACATTTGAAAAAAATGGGTAAAACGAGTTTTTGTAAAACAGATGTTACGTTAATATGTTTACTTATGAACAATGTTACTTTATATGTATACAGTCATTACATTAAGTTATGGCAACTATTACTTTTGGTAAACGACGGAAAAGCCGGAAAAAAAAATGGCCTATGTGTAAGTACCCCAATCTGAAATGACCAAATTAGAGGAATTCTTGGTACCATTCAGGGACAAACTGATAGGCCAGGACCTCAGTAAGATAAATTTGGAACACAAGGACCTTTCTCAAAAATTGGAAAAATCCAGAAGGCACCATCCCTAGCCGTACGGCTACTTTGGGAGGTCACAGGGCCTATAAATTGAAGCCCTTGCTGATCATTCCAGGGGGAAAAAACGATTATTGTTAGTGTTACTCTGCTAAAATTGCTCCAGAGAGTGTTTTGAGAGTGAAAGAGAAAGTAAGATTGGCCTAACTAAACATAGGTGAAGCCATCTTCTCCCCCATCCTTCTCTTCATCTTATCTCTTTTGTTTGTTCATATTATTGTTGTTCATCTCTTAATTCTTGCAAGTCTTGTCCATTCAAGCAACTTAATTTCATTGCAAGTCTTGTCCTTCAAGCACTTTAATCTTAATCTTATTGCAAGTCTTGTCCTTCAAGCACTATATATATATATATATTGTTATACATTATGGTCCAAACCATGGATGATTCAAGGTGCCCTTCACACTTTGTGTGAAAGTGGTTCTAACCTAAGGATGATCATGGTTTGTTGAATTTCTTACTTATAACAAATTAATGATCTATTTTAATGAAAAAGGCACATGTTTTGGTTGATTATGTTGTTTATTGGTAGCAAGGATGGTCATTTGGATGATAAAGTTTCAATCTTTATCATCCAAACATTGATCTTCAAAATCCCCTTTGGGGTCATAAAGATCAAATCTTTATGTCAAATAATGTTGTTCCAAGGTTGTATTTGGCTTAACGATCCACTCTTGTGGTGAAAGTCCAAATCTTTATGTTGATTTTGTTTTGATTTGGCAATGATAATCATGTGTGATGATAAAACCTTAGTGTTTATCATCTTCCCCTTTTGATTTAGCTTTGAAATCCCATTTTGGGTCATAAAGATTGAATCGTTATGCAACAATTTGGTCCCTAAGAGGTTAATAATGTATAAAAATGTCATCTTGTTGATAAAGTTTCCATCTTTAATCATTAAATGGTCATTTTGTCTCATTTGGCCATGTTCATCGCCTTTGTGTGATTTTCTCCAATGATTGCTTTGATCACACCTAAATACTCGTTTTGGGGTTCAATTGATGATCATTAGGCATAGGAATGATTTTGTTTAAGTTTGTTGTGTTGAAATAAAACTGGACTCAGAACTGTTTAAGTCCAGTTTCAGCAGAATGCTCTATTTCTGCCTGGAATTGGATTGTTTCTGAACAAACTGTAAAATTCCAGGACGATACATCTTGAGACGTACGGCTACTTTGGATCCAGAGGGAAAAATGTCTATTTTGCCCTCTGATCCCTGTTTTCTTAATAAAAGACCCCTTTTCAGTTAAATTTTTGAATAAAAGTTAAAATAGACTCTTTTTCGTTAAATACACACACACACATGCACTTTTGTTAACCGACATTAGGGAGACTCGGACTCATCCGAGGTGAAAGGGGTGACGTAAAACTCTTCCCAAGGCGTAACCTGACCTCCGAACTAATAGAATCTCTAACCTTTTCTTTTGTTGGGTTAAATAATTAACAAAAGTGGCGACTCCATTATTTTTGGCGTGTTAACCGTGTTTGGCGTTTCGCCCCCAAAACTCGTCGCGTTTCCGCGCGCGGGGCGGGATCCTTACAGTGGCGACTCCGCTGGGGATATAAAGTGCTTTCAAACTTCTCTTTGGAAGCTTTGAAGGCACTTTTGTGTGGGTCAAACTCCCGTTTCCGTTAGTTGACTTTGTGCATATTTGTGTGTGTTTGCTGTTTCTGTTTGAACTGTTTTGAGTACATACGTTCTGGAAATGCAATAAGCTGGAGTATGATGAACAGAAGATGCAGAAACTGAGAAAAATCTCAACCCCATGGTTCTAGCCGTACGGCTAGTTTGGTAAAAGGGTCAGAATGTTGCAAGTTAACAATTTTGTGCAGGGCAGCAACATTCTGAATGACCTTCTGCTTCTTCTTGTCCAGGTTCCAAATCTACAGCCTTACTTGTGCACATTACCTTTATTCTTTTGGCCAAAACTTGGTTATGCATGATCTTTTGTCAATAAAAATGGTTTCCAAAATCTCATTGTGCATACCCCTTTTCTGTAAAAATTTCTTGACTCTTCTCGTTGTGCACAACTTGCTTTGTACAAATGGTTTCAATGAGAAAATTGTTCTTTTGCAAAATGTTTGATTCAAAATCCTTGGTTGTGCACAACTTGGTACATATACAAGTTTTGGTCTTTGTTTGTATTCTTTGACTTATTGTGTATAAATTGTTTACTCCCTGCTTGTTCATACTTGTTCATATCTTGCTTATGACATGATCATCATGTTGAAAAACAAAATAAAAATCTCTATTTTGACTCAAAAAGGGAATATAGAATTGACTTCACACAACGCGCACTTGACCTTGCACGTTCCAAATACCCTTTAAACCCGGGATGGATGCCAGATGTAGCTCGATTGGCGCTCTTGTTCCCTTCGAGCGCGCACGGGTCCATTCCACCTCCCCTTCCGAGCCGAGTCAACCACACATGTCCGTGACACATAAATACCGTGACTTTGGTTGTTTTTGGTCTAGTTCACATTGCCATTGTCTTTAAGCACGTGTCCAAAGTCAATTGTGGCCAAGTTAATGCCCGGGTTACGACTCCTTGATGTAATGCAAGCGTAGCCTAACCCGCCTTTAACCCGTGTGTTAATGACGACCACAATTAACAAAGGTCATGTGCTAAAGATAGGGTAACACCGTGTCGTTAAGACCTAATGAACGAGTCATGTTAATCATCCTTAAGCTCATGGTAGAGGATTGAGACACCTCATTCAAAATGAGGTCGTGCCGGAATATCGGTGCAGCCTTCGGAACAGTCTCGATCCCGACTGGGGCTTAATCATGATTAGGATGACCCGCACATCGGGAACTTTGCGACGCACTAGACCTTAGGATCATTTCTTTCGGTCGGTGGAAGCCGCTTGCCCTATAGGACCTTCGCCCGGGACAGTCCATCCTTGGGAGCGTGCAATACAGGTGAAAAATGAGGAGTCTATAGGCGTAGTGATGGCCTCCACTGATCCAGGATTTAGAATAGTTGCGAAAAAGAAGAGAAATCTTTTCCAACCATTTAGGAATAAAAATGCGTTTTAAGTAAACCTGAACAGCCAATTAATTGCGCGTTGCATGAATTCGCTCCGTCTTTGCTTCTTGTCTTTGACACATTGCATTCTCTCGCTAATAAGTGTCATCCCGTTAAGTCTTTGGACGGATCCATGTTATCCTCCAAGACCTCAGGTAACCCCGTCAATATTTGGATAGGTCCCCGTTAAGATTCCCATCAAGACCCTAGGCGTTGTCCCCTAGGTCCCCGTTAAGATTCCCGTCAAGACCCTAGGCGTTGTCCCCTAGGTCCCCGTTAAGATTCCCGTCAAGACCCTAGGCGTTGTCCCCTAGGTCCCCGTTGATATTTCACGCTAAGATTCCCATCAAGACCCTAGGCGTTGTCCCCTAGGAAGTCGGTCAAGTCCTTGGGTGGATCCTCGTTATCTTCCAAGAAGTCTGTCATGTTCGTCTTTCCCTCTTAAGATTCTAAACCCACTCGAACTACAATGACCTGAGCCTCTCATCGCGTGGGACCCCCTCCCTCGTAGTGATGGGAACGTAGGCAACTTCGGCCCAGTCAAATATCCCGAAAGGGAATCACATGCATCTTTAACCCAAGCACTCATCCAAATTTTACCCGAGTCTAAACTACCTCTTTTTCTTCCCCGTATGCTCAGATGAAGTGGAAGAGAGAATCATGCCACCGCCTAGTGCGTGTGGAATCAGAGAGTTCCTCGGTCACTGCAACTTCTCTAACCCAGTACCTCGGAAAGACCGCTTCAATGGATGGTAGTTTGGGAAACGACGTTGCAGACAACCTGGATAGCCTGACGAAAGGAGAGCTGCTCCAAGCTCTAGAAGCCTTCGGGGCTATGGAGGAAGTCATCACGAAGAGCCGTAAAGAAACACAGAACCCGTTCGATGAGTCGATGAGACAAAGAGATGTCACAACTGATGGGCCATTCACCAAAGTGACCAACCACAATGAAAGGGTGGAAGCTACCCGACCTCCGGATTGTAACCAAAGAATGCCCCCTCCATCTCACCAAAATACCGAGACCTCCATTTCTTTGCCCCAACACGCCGTCATCCACAACGAGCCTCTCACTCAAATCTTCCTCACTCCGCCTCATCCCAAATCCAATATCTCCCATGAGACACTTCCTATAAAACCCCAAGCACGATCCACTCAAAAGGCACGTAAACTGCCGTTCACACCGGTTACGCCTTAAGCATCATACTCACAATACCATACCCTTTCTCAGTTTAATGCCATCAACCAAGTCACCGGGGTTCAGTCACTGTTTAGACCATATGTGGATACCCGACCATGCATCACTAACCGATTTCCACCGGATTTCCCGATAAGATTCCATGGTGACCCGTATCATCCCTATAATCCAAGACCTTTTGGACCACAAGCTCCTTACATGCCTCCGACACATACCCCTGCGAGCAACCAAGGGTACGGGTATGCCTACGCCCCCGCGCCTCCACAAAATCCTCTCAACCATCCGTTGGGGAAGAGAAAGCAAATGGAAGCTAAGTTCAAAAGGACACTCAATGAGAACCCTTTTGCATTGAGAGACAGGGATTGTTGTCCCCAGCACACTTCAGTCGATGATGAAAGAAAAGCCAAATGCCAAGCCAGACCCCGTTTCACAAGGTACGAGGATTACGAAATGCCCATAAGCAAGGTATTTGAGGAATTGGTTAGGCAAGGCCTTGCGAAGTCTCTCGTCAATTACCAACCCACAAACCCCAAGGGGCGTCTCAACACAACTGAATGGTGTGCCTTTCACAACTACCATGGGCACGATATAGACGATTTCATCGCTTTAAAACGCGTCATCTGGAAGTTAATCGCGAAAGGAAAGCTTGAACGCCCCGGTTTGTGAAATTGATGGTGTTGTGGTTGCCGCGACAGAGGATGAAATTTCAAAACCCTTTTCATCAACCTCCCCTTAGGAAAAGTTAGATTCCATTGTTAGGATGTGTGATAAGTCTTTAGGAAAAGTCGGTTAAGATGTCTGTTAGGTTTAGTTAAAGTCTTGACTCCCCGGTTGATGCCATGCGGTGACCATTTTGGATCCATTGACAGTTTTCTTAATAAGATTATTATTGTCATTATTGCCTTGTCCAAAAAAAATGTGTGCGAGTCTTTCACCCAAAGCAAAAGTGCGTCTTTAAAAAAATACCGAGATCAAGTTTTCTTAAAATAAGAAATCAAATTTTTTTCCTAAAAGGATAATCCGCTAATGAAGCATGCTTCTCGAATCATGGTTATAATTTCACCTTGAGGTTTAAAATTCTAAAGTCATTTGCGGTTTTGTCCCCCGGAAACATCGACCAAGGAGCTCACATCTGAATTGGTGTCCAAGGCAACCGTCCACATGAGGAAGAAAAGTTGGAATACCGATTGCAAGAAAATGCCTGTGTTTTCGGAAGCCCAAAGGCGGCTACATCAAATGGCCATACCCTCGCTGAATGCCATGCACGAAGGTTACGCCCCTTAAAAAGAAATCACCAAAAGAAGATGGCCAAAGATGAGCCCGGTAGTTACAACGCCAAGCCAAATGGAGGCCTCGCGACATCTTTTCCCGATGACACGGAACCCGAGTTCCCCGTGGAAGACATGGAATATGCCGCCGACAACCCCTCCAACAACGGAAGAAGGAAACAGACCATCGCACTTCATAGGGGCCCATCCCTAAAAAAAAATAAATAAAAAATGAGTCTTCCAGCCTCGTAGGATCTAGATTCTCACCAAAAGTCCGTCTTGGACTGTGTCTTTTCATTTTTACAAAGGTCCAGCCTTGGACATGTATGTACAAAGTTATCTAAATAAAATAGTCATTTTCATTCTCTTCTCTCTAGACTTGAGACATTATTTGCAATATACATTTACTCTTGAAATTGCCTTGCTTGTTATTTTCAATTGATTGCTACGTCCCCAAAATTATGAATTGACTTCTAAGCATACTAGTCAATGACGACTCATTAAGGACGAATGGACCTAAACACAAATGAAAAATGCTAAATACAAACAATTAATCTTGATGTGAATAAATGTTGTGATCAATTGACATGAAAAAACCATTAATGGCATGTCTTCCCTCATACACATTCCCGATACACATTTCCGATACACAACCCGATACACCTTCCCGAGACAAATTCCTGATGCACATCAAGGGCATCCCAAGGCAATGAAAAAGCAAGGATGTTATTGCTCAAATTCAACCGACAAAGGACTCCCCGGATCTTCAAAGTCAAAGCCGGAAGTAAGGACGTTCCACCAAGGGGCTACAAAGGAGCCAAAGCCCAAGAAAGCGAGTTGGGGCTAATGTTTCCCCTCTCCCTAAAAAAAATGAGAAGAGGGAGAGGATGAATATATGGAAAGAAGGAAAGGAAATGAATGCATGTGAAAAGGAAGTTCGCCTCAAAAGCGCACCGCAAAGTCCACCCCCAAGGGTTAGCAAGAAAGGGAGTCCATGTCAAAAGACAACCAAGAAGGAACTCACTTCAGAAGGCCCGTTCATCCGAAAGAGGGTCCATCCCAAGGAATCCACTACAAAATGACACAAACCTCGGTAAAGACGGCCCCCATGGCCGAACTACGGCGACCTGAGCTCCTCAAACTGAGGGGAACGTAGGCAACCTTCGGGTCCGGTCACAGTATGAGAAAGAACGGTCAAACCATGGCTTTCCCAAAATATCCAAGCCTCTCCCCCTTGGTCCCATCAATGACCAATTTACCAGACAAGGACCAATTCCCCATAAACACCTTTTGATCTTGCCATTGATCGAATCTTAATCCTAATTGATCACAACATTTATACATGTTAAGGCTAATTGCTTGTTATAATCGTGACTTAATAATAAACATGGTCCATCCAAGCAATCATTTTGATAATTTTAACCAAGACAAATTTCAAATGTCTCGACAAGTCTTCTTCTCTACATCTTAGGAAAGAGCTAAACACTTATGTTCTGTCAAGCAGGGGCTTCCTCTTATTTCATGATACAATTGAGGGACTCTCTCCCGCCTAGATAAATGCCCCTGCATGTTTTCTCCAAAATACATCTTAAGTCCCCGTCCCATCGAGTCGGCTGGATCACTCATAAAAAAAAAAAAAAAAAAAAGGCACCAAAAGAGTAGCCCGCTAGGTTGAAAACCCATAAGGGAGGCCTAGGCAAAAGACAGGGTGTGCCTGTAGACACCCCGCCTTGGATCTCTCACCCCGATTGCATACATAGTATTTTTACTTTACTTGTTTTTGTTAATTTCTGTTAGTTCGGTTAAGTTCCTAACTGATTCCGTCAGTTTTGGACTAAACTGCACAACAAAGTTAACTTTCTAGTCCATTCTGTCAAAATCGCCATTTCAAAGTTGCGCGCCTCCGCCCTTTGGGGCCAGAAGCGCGTGCCTCCCGCAGACTATACGGGATGCGCGCGCGTCTGGGCGTGTCAGTTACTGATTTATGTCCAAGAATCTCTCCCTTGCTCATTTTATATGATTTTGCCCGGGAAACTGATCTTTGTGACTCCGTCTTGGCACCAAAAACATCCCCTTTTAACTATAAAAACCCCTCCAATCCACCATTGGAAGGGGGCTCTTTTTCATCTCTTTTTGATCTCTTTCCATCTCTCTTTTACCTCTCTTAGACCTTCTTCTTAGACTTGAAACTTTTCTTACACACACACTATACACAATTCTATACAAAAATTCTCCCTACAAGAGTTCTTCGTAACAAGACTCTACACAAACTGTTTTACAACAATTTCTCCACAACAAAACTCTTTTCAAGTCCAAGTTCAAAATCCATTTTCTAAAGGTACCACTATTCTATTCTCTTATTTTATTTGCACCTTACTAAGTATGCAATCTCCATAAAAAGGGATACAACCAAAAGGCCACTTCACTATTGAAGTTTGGCCAAGGTTACATCCCAACATTCCAACATTAATTTAATTCCATTTCATCTCTTAATGTAATTGCTTAGCAAATATTCAACATGTAACCATTAGACACTCAATCAATAAAATCATTTAGCTTTCATTTTCCCCTTACCTTTACTTTGTAGTTGTTAGCATATTTTATCAATTGAAGGACATGTAAATATAAGAACACCAAAAGTAGCAAGACCCGCGTAAGCGGGGCGGAGTGGGTTTTTAAGTACTTCCCACTCCGTCACCTAACCCCCGAACCCCTCATCTCAAGAATCTTTGGTTTCGTAATCAATAAAAAAGGCTATTTTCTTAGGTTTTCTCGCGTTCCTCTAAAACGTGGGTGGCGACTCTTAAAATCAATTAGACATCCTAGGTAATTCACGCGCTCTAGCCAAGCCATGGTTCCCCGGGGTACCTACAGTGGCGACTCCGCTGGGGACATAGAGGGTTAAACTTGCATTTTCTGCTTTTGGTGTTCTTATTTCTATTTTTTGGGCATTCTGGTAAAAAGAGTGGGAAGCGCGCTCCTCTGTCCTTCTTGGCCTAAAGCGCGCGCGTCCGACCCCAATTACCAGAATCGCCCGCCTTCCATCTTGTCCTTCAATTCCATGTTTCTGTGCTAACGTTTACTGCAGGGGAAAAAGTTCTATAATTTAGGGTCAAGGCAATCCCTTGAACCCGTTGATTTGTAGGTACTGCCCAGAAGCGGGCGCCTCCACTTCTCTCAGTCTAACGCGCGCGCCTCCCGAGTAGGCATCTGAATGCGCGCGCTTCTGGGAATTTCCCATAAACAGAAACAGTGAACAAAATGGACAGTTTTGACAGTGTGTGGGCACCAGGCCTGCACAGAACAGCTTTTATTTCCTATTCATTTTTATCGGTCACACGGGTGATTCGAAAGTTGTAAATTACATGCTTATTTGTTTTTTTTTATTTCCTTTGAAAAAAAAATATTTTGTCACTTGTTAGACCTCACACTACGCGCACAATTCTTATCAACTGCTCACTATCGAGGCCCGTCCTAGGAAGTTTCAAGCTCCACTCGACCTTGACTCTTCCGAAGCGGTAAACCTCAGCCGGTGGCGTAGTTCACGACTACATGCCGGGGGTGACCTTTAAGCCTCTCTTTAGCCGAGCACCAACCATACAATTCTAGTTAGGGTCTAACACTCCGTGACTCAAGTCGGTTTCCATGTGCCGAGATTTCCCTAAACTAATGTCTTCAAATCATACATGCCACTCGTTGTTATGGACGAAATAAAAATCCGTCCCCAAGTGGTCATAATGGACGCTAATAAAAAATCCGTCCCTGCATGTATGCTTTACTACATTAATTTAGTTTAATCCCGACACATGTAGGATTCACAAGCATGGTGGAATCCGATGAGTATATGGGACCGCGAGAAGGTCTATATACTAGTGTGACGATTCCACTATTTTTCTAGAAACCCCAAAAAGGACCACGTCCTTCCGACTTTTGTAAATAAATAAAAAAAAGAGTCATTTTTCTTATGTGGTTAAGTCTTTTTCTTTTGTTTGTGGGTTAATTATTTTACTCAAAATGTGTTTGTGGGGCCAACCTAAGATCGACTGTGTTCTCTCAATAGGTCCAATGGCTTCCAACAGCAACGACAACAAGGGTGAGAATATTTCCGTGTCCAACGAAGGGTTATTCAACATGGTGAAAGCATTGAAAGGGAAAATTTATACACTAGCCGAGGATGTCCGTCGCAAAGATGATTTATGGCGAGCCCGTTACGAGCATGTGGAAATGGCCCATAAGAGAGAAGTAGCCAAACTCGAGAACCAATTAAAGGGGCTCACAAAGGAAAGAAAGGAGGTCCAAAACATCGATACCGGTTTGGTCAACACTCTCATGTCCTACATTGACCAAAAGCTCAGTGGGCTAAATTTGCACAAAGGCCCAAGCTCCGATCTTCATCATGCTTCTTTTCTCATGAACACTATGGTGGACCTTCCTGAAAAATTCAAGATGCCCGATATTGGCAAGTTCAACGGCAACTCTTGCCTCTACGCTCATGTTGACTCCTACATTTGGGCCATGCTACAAAAGAAAGTGTCTCCTCAAATAATGGCACAATGCTTCCCGCTTACTCTCGAGGGGGTCGCAAAAGATTGGTATATGGGTCTTCCAGTTTCCACCCGCCTCAATTGGGATGTCGCTATGCTTGCCTTCAAGTCACAATATCAAGGCAACTCCATATTCCGCCCCACCAAGAAGGAATTGGAGAGCACCGTGCAAATGGGTGATGAATCATTTGGGGACTTCTATCGCCGTTGGAATGACAAGCTAGCCGAGATGGTTGATAGGCCTTCCAAGAAGGAACAAATGGACATCTTCTTGAAGTGTTTGAAAATGGACTACCGCACTCATCTTAGTGGGGCTTTTCACTCCGATTTTTCAAGCATGTATGATGCGGGGGTTAGAATTGACAATTTGCTCCGAGAAGTGGCCGAGTCCTCCTATGACACAAGCTTCAACGACAAAGGGTTCCCAAGTAATGACATGGAAGAATGTAGTGACATGGAAGACTACAACGACAATGAGGACTACAACGACATGGGGGATGACGACAACAATCTCCGTTTTTCTTTCTCTACCTAGAAATAGGATAAAAAAAAAAAGAGTCAAAAGTCCTCTAATGTGTGCATTAATGTTTTCTCTCGTCCCATGTTAAATTTTGAGTCAATCATTAAATAAAAGTCGTTCTTGTCCTCATACACTCTTCCAAGTTGTTCAATCTAATTCTTGGCAAAATGATGAAAAGGTGTCTAAACAAGTTTTGGAATGAAGGCCATCGTGTGCATTAATGTTTTCTCTCGTCCCATGTTAAATTTTGAGTCAATCATTAAATAAAAGTCGTTCTTGTCCTCATACACTCTTCCAAGTTGTTCAATCTAATTCTTGGCAAAATGATGAAAAGGTGTCTAAACAAGTTTTGGAATGAAGGCCATCGCTTGAACGCGTAGGGGCTAAACATCGACGACGGCATCAACAACGAAGACATCAACAACGACGAAATCAAGACAAAGAAAGGTGGAGCAACAATCATGAAGCAAAGTTTTCAAAAGGGGAAAAAAAAAAAAAAAAAAAAAAAGCTCGCTGGGTTGAAATCCTCAAATCAACCTAGGCAAAAGTTAGAGCACAAAAAAAAAAAAAAAAATCCCCCTTCATTCAAAGAAGTTCACAACAACAATATCATTCCACCAAACGAAGGATGAAGCAACATCGACAACAATCACGACGAAGCAACAATTCATCACGACGAATGGAGAATCCACAAGAATTACGGTGACCTGAGCCTATACACTGGAGGAACGTAGGCAACCTGCGGGTCCGGTCTCATGCAAGAAAGAATATATGTTTATCCCTAGCGCACTATGGTGATCGGCCTTCATCTCGAACTTGTCAAGACGTCTTTGTACGATTCATTTGCCAATGAATTAATCACCTCAAGATTGAACAACTTTCCTAGATTTGGAATCACTTTCCGTTCCTTATCGAGTCTAGGGCTTCTATTTTTTCTGCATACTCTCAATTTCTTGCAATCAAATTGAGGCTTTCCTTCTCTTCTCTCTTAATGACTTACTTGCCTTCGTGAGTCATTCAACAAATATATACATGAAGTCAATACTAGGGACACTTCCCTAGTCGAGTCAATGTCACTCATCTTTAATGACAAGAGGTCTTCACCGAAAAATCACATGTCTTATCTCCTCAGCCAGAGTCAATGCACACTTCCTCATTAATCGAGTCAAAAAAAAGAAGACGCAAAAGAGATGCCCGCTAGATTGAAAACCCGAAAGGGCTGTCTAGGCAAAAAACAGGGTGCGTCATAAAAAAATGAGAGAGTGAGAGAGAGAAGGGAAAGAGAAATGGAGATCTCCGGCCTCTAAGGAAGACAACTGCACAAGCTCTACATTGGATCTCCTCAACAAATCAATTCCCCATCGAGTCAACTTTGGGATTGCAAAAGGCTCGACAAGATATGGCACCATCAAAGGTTGTCTTGGGTTATCGGCATCATTCTCCAGCAGTGTGCATTTTTGGGTTCATGAAAAGAAGGCACGTGGTGACCAAGACCCATCTGAGAACGAGCCCATCATAAAAGGGCACGAGGTTGCACAAATAATCCCTAGCTAGTCAATTGGCTTGGGCAGCAAATAGCAACAACATGTTTCTCAGTTTTTAAAGCTTCTGCAAGTATGTGCTTCTAAAGTACGCCGAAAGGCTCCCGAGAAATGAAGTAGCTCTTGCCTTGTCCTCTCATGTTTGTTCCCTCGCGCGACGATGAGTCACTCTTGCTTTGTTCAACAAATGGTGACGCCCTAGGGGCTATGTGACTCAAGAACAAGGGCTTCTTTTGCTTCATTTGACAATCAATAAGCCCTAGGGGCTATGCTCGAGAAAGATGTGTGAGACTATCCTCAAAGTCTCTCAAAAGGGATGTCAAAGAGCCCTCTTGTCATGTGTTCCCGTGCCCAATCAAGGATGGACCTTTCTCGCAATCAATGATGGCACTCTAGGGGCTACGGTCAAGTCTTAAAGGCTCCCTCGGCAAGAAGCAATTCACTTCAATGTCCCCAGCAACATTTGAAGCTCTATACCGAAAGGTCTCAAGGGGCTTCGCAATCTACAATCTTTTGGGCTACGGCATTACAGTGATACAAGCAAAGGGCAATATTGGGGCTTCGTAATTAACAAGCTTTTAGGCAGTGGTACCCGAGCAATGCAATTTTGGAGTAGTCTTATGGATCCATGAAAGGGATCAAACTTCAATGGTCCCTCAACACTTCCAGTCAAAAGGCCTCTTGGTTTTAAATGAAGGCTCCGATGATATGAATGAATTTGATGATTCTTGTTAGAACTCACAGCGAGATTCTGAAGGAAGTCTTAGAGAAAAGGAAAAGGATTCAATATGCTAGACTCACCCGGCTGAGTTATAGCGGGCAATGCCAATATGTTAACTCTATAAGCAGAGTTATGGCCAATCCCAATGTCTCTACAAGTACTGCACCCCCTTCTCCAAGATCAAAAGCATAGGCTGCATCCGAAGATCCGCCGTCGGCTCAACTCAAGAAGACTCGAGAAAACATACCGTTCGAGACTTTATCACACCAAGACCTTATCATCTGCCAAGCACACACATAACAGGTACCACCACGAAGTCAACAGCATCCGGTACTCAAGACACTTCATCCCCAGCAGAAAATGGTCCACAGTCAACCATGCTCGCATCCCCACGATAAAGTCAACAGCAACTGCAGCTCTAGACATCAATTTGGTCCACGGTAATCCCGCAATTAGCAAAAGGATCCCGCCATCAGCAAACGGATCCCGCTTCAGCAAACGGATCCTGTCTTCAACAAACGGATCCCGCTTCAGCAAACGGATCCCGCATCAGCAAACGGTTCCCGCATTCAGCAAACGGATCCCGAGCAAACGGTTCCCGCATTCAGCAAACGGATCCCACATTCAGCAAACGGATCCCGCATCAGCAAACGGATCCCGCTTCAGCAAACGGATCCCGCAATCAGCAAACGGATCCCGTAATCAGCAAACGGATCCCGCACCAGCAAACGGATCCCGCATCAGCAAACGGATCCCGGATCAGCAAATGGATCCCGCATTCAGCAAACGGATCCCGCCTCAGCAAACGGATCTCGCTTCAGCAAACGGATCCCGCCTCAGCAAACGGATCCCGCTTCAGCAAACGGATCCCGCATCAGCAAACGGATCCCACCATCAGCAAACGGATCCCGCTTCAGTAAACGGATCCCGCTATATCCTTTCTATATCAATTAAGCCGCTCAAACAGGGAGCGCACTCCTATCCTTTGTAATTTCAAATCCCTGCTTTATTGAGTCTTTGTTTTCTCTTGTCGATGTCCTCGGCGGTTGTCTTTCTTTCGTCGACGCGTTTTGCTTCGCAATCCACATCGCCGAGGGGCTCTGTAGACACCCCGCCTTGGACCTCTCACCCCGATTGCATACATAGTATTTTTTTACTTTACTTGTTTTTATTAATTTCTGTTAGTTCGGTTAAGTTCCTAACTGATTCCGTCAGTTTTGGACTAAACTGCACAACAAAGTTAACTTTCTAGTCCATTCTGTCAAAATCACCATTTCAAAGTCGCGCGCCTCCGCCCTTTGGGGCCAGAAGCGCGCGCCTCCCACAGACTATACGGGATGCGCGCGCGTCTGGGCGTGTCAGTTACTGATTTCTGTCCAAGAATCTCTCCCTTGCTCATTTTATATGATTTTGCCCGGGAAACTGCTCTTTGTGACTCCGTCTTGGCACCAAAAACATCCCCTTTCAACTATAAAAACCCCTCCAATCCACCATTGGAAGGGGGCTCTTTTTCATCTCTTTTTGATCTCTTTTCATCTCTCTTTTACCTCTCTTGGACCTTTTTCTTAGACTTGAAACTTTTCTTACACACACACTATACACAATTCTATACACAAATTCTCCCTACAAGAGTTCTTCGTAACAAGACTCTACACAAATTGTTTTACAACAATTTCTCCACAACAAAACTCTTTTCAAGTCCCTTTTCTAAAGATACCACTTTTCTATTCTCTTATTTTATTTGCACCCTACTAAGTATGAAATCTCCATAAAAAGGGATACAACCAAAAGGCCACTTCACTATTGAAGTTTGGCCAAGGTTACATCCCAACATTCCAACATTAATTTAATTCCATTTCATCTCTTAATGTAATTGCTTAGCAAATATTCAACATGTAACCATTAAACACTCAATCAATAAAATCATTTAGCTTTCATTTTCCCCTTATCTTTACTTTGTAGTTGTTAGCATATTTTATCAATTGAAGGACATGTAAATATAAGAACACCAAAAGTAGCAAAACCCGCGTAAGCGGGGCGGAGTGGGTGTTTAAGTACTTCCCACTCCATCACCTAACCCCCGAACCCCTCATCTCAAGAATCTTTGGTTTCGTAATCAATAAAAAAGGCTATTTTCTTAGGTTTTCTCGCGTTCCTCTAAAACGTGGGGGGAGACTCTTAAACTCAATTAGACATCCTAGGTAATTCACGCGCTCTAGCCAACCGTGGTTCCCCGGGGTACCTACAGTGCCATAAAAGACGCAAAAAAGTAGCCCGCTAGGTTGAAAACCCGCAAGGGCGGCCTAGGCAAAAGAAATGGTGCGTCATGAAAAAGGGATGGATTCCTAACCTCACTTCAAAGGTAATGTTGGGTCTACGCCAACGCCAAAGGTCAAAAGATGATATTGGGTCTACGCCAGCATCAAAGGTCAAAGGACGACATTGGGGCTACCTCCACACCAACGACCACAAGGGCATGGGGCTACCGCCACAAAGACATGGGGCTACCTTCAACATCAACAGCGAGAAATACATGGGGCTACCCCAATATCAATGACAAAAGGGTTCTTTATACCCGATCACTGCTAAGAAATGGACAAAGCTCCTAGGGACTTTATGCATGACAAACCTCATGGTTAAGTTAAAATAAAAAATTTGACTAACATGCTTCGTTAAAAGATTTTCCTTTAGGAATAAGCATTTTTAAGCTTGCCCTTTTGGCCTCATTTATCAAAAAACAATGTTTCAAGCAAAATGCTTTTGATCTTCTCTCAAAATGATTGGACTTTTTTCATCCGCAATGTGTCTAAAAGGTCACCCATAGGCTTCCCTCAGTGTCAAGAAAGTGTGTCAACCTTCCCGTAGAGTTGAGTTGATCAAAGTTCAAACTTTGACCAAAGAGGTCAAGTTAAAATTTTCCCGGTCAAACTCCCCAAAGATGGAGTTGACCCAAGTCAAGCCTTGACCCAGAATGGTCATTTTAGGATAAAGTGTTTGTCCCCGGCAGTCCAAAATGACGTAAGACCATCCTTGTTAGTCAACCATCTCGTAGTTAGTGTTGACCAAACCTTTAGGATTGACCGAATGAAAGTCAAATCTGGTTGTTGTCCCGGCAGTCCAAAATGAAGTAAGACCATCCTTGTTAGTCAACCATCTCATAGTTAGTGTTGACCAAACCTTTAGGATTGACCAAGTGAAAGTCAAATCCGTTGTTGTCACGGCAGTTCAAAATGACGTAAGGCCATCCTTGTTAGTCAACCATCTCGTAGTTAGTGTTAACCAAACCTTTAGGATTGACCGAGTGAAAGTCAAATCCGTTGTTGTCCCGGCAGTCCAAAATGACGTAAGACCATCCTTGTTAGTCAACCATCTCGTAGTTAGTGTTGACCAAACCTTTAGGATTGACCAAGTGAAAGTCAAATCCGTTGTTGTCCCGGCAGTCTAAAGTGACGTGAGACCATCCTTGTTAGTCAACCATGTCGTAGTTAGTGTTGACCAAACCTTTAGGATTGATCGAGTGAAAGTCAAATCCGTTGTTGTCCCGGCAGTCCAAAATGACGTAAGACCATCCTTGTTAGTCAACCATCTCGTAGTTAGTATTGACCAAACCTTTAGGATTGACCAAGTAAAAGTCAAATCCGTTGTTGTCCCGGCAGTCTAAAGTGACGTAAGACCATCCTTGTTAGTCAACCATCTCGTTGTTGTCCCGGAAATCCAAGATGACGTCAGACCAGGCACTTAGTCAAACCTCTCCCATAGATCAAAGTTGACCAAGTCCCGGCAGTCCAAAATAATGTAAGACCATCCGTGTAAGTCAACCCTCTCCATAAGAGCCAAGTTGACCAAGTCCCTGCAGTCAGACCATCATTTTAGTCAACCTCCCATAAGTTAACGTTGACCAAATCTTAGCCTCTGACCAAATGAATGTCATGCCCGAACCCTAGCCTCTGACCGAATGAGTGTTATGCCCGAGTCCTAGCCTCTGACCAGATGAGTGTCATGCCCGAACCTTAGCCTCTGACCAAATGAGTGTCACGCCCGAACCCTAGCCTCTGACCGAATGAGTGTCGTGCCCAAATCTTAGCCTCTGACCAAATGAGTGTCATGCCCAAATCCCTGCCTCTGACCAAGTGAGTGTCATGCCCAAATTCCTGCCTCTGGCCAGATGAGGTTCATGCCCAAATTCCTGCCTCTGACCAGATGAGTGTCATGCCCAAAGTCCATAGCCTCTGACCGAGTGAGTATCATGCCTAAATCTCTAGCCTCTGACCGAATGAGTGTCATGCCCGAGTTCTCCACCCGACCTTTACGGTCACCCTTAGGCTTGAGACGCTAAGTTCTCCACCCTACCTTTACGGTCACCCTTAGGCTCGAAAACGCTAAGTTCTCCACCCGACCTCGACGGTCGCCTATAGGTTTGAGTAGCCTTAAAATCTCTCACCCCTCTTCCGAACTACGTTAGGCTTGATTCCCCACGAACGGGATACGTAGGAATCCTATACCCCTAGGTCCAGCCATCTGAAGCAAAATCGTCCCTAGCCGTCCTCCCATCAGATTGGGATGCTTTATGTATCGACAATCCCGCTTCTCCAATGTGACGTTGCCGAGGGGCTTTGTAAGTACCCCAATCTGAAATGACCAAATTAGAGGAATTCTTGGCACCATTCAGGGACAAACTGATAGGCCCGGACCTCACTAGGATAAATTTGGATCACAAGGACCTTTCTAGAATTAAAAATTGGAAAAATCCAGAAGGCACCATCCCTAGCCGTACGGCTACTTTGGGAGGTCACAGGGCCAATAAATTGAAGCCCTTGCTGATCATTCCAGGGGGAAAAAACGATTATTGTTAGTGTTACTCTGCTAAAATTGCTCCAGAGAGTGTTTTGAGAGTGAAAGAGAAAGTAAGATTGGCTTAACTAAACATAGGTGAAGCCACCTTCTCCCCCATCCTTCTCTTCATCTTATCTCTTTTGTTTGTTCATATTATTGTTGTACATCTCTTAATTCTTTCAAGTCTTGTCCATTCAAGCAACTTAATTTCATTGCAAGTCTTGTCCTTCAAGCACTTTAATCTTAATCTTATTGCAAATCTTGTCCTTCAAGCACGATATATATATATATATATTGTTATACATTATGGTCCAAACCATGGATGATTCAAGGTGCCCTTCACACTTTGTGTGAAAGTGGTTCTAACCTAAGGATGATCATGGTTTGTTGAATTTCTTACTTATAACAAATTAATGATCTATTTTAATGAAAAAGGCACATGTTTTGGTTTATTATGTTGTTCATTGGTAGCAAGGATGGTCATTTGGATGATAAAGTTTCAATCTTTATCATCCAAACATTGATCTAGCTTCAAAATCCCCTTTGGGGTCATAAAGATCAAATCTTTATGTCAAATAATGTTGTCCCAAGGTTGTATTTGGCTTAAGGATCCACTCTTGTGGTGAAAGTCCAAATCTTTATGTTGATTTTGTTTTGATTTGGCAATGATAATCATGTGGGATGATAAAACCTTAGTGTTTATCATCTTCCCCTTTTGATTTAGCTTTGAAATCTCATTTTGGGTCATAAAAATTGAATCGTTATGCAACAATTTGGTCCCTAAGAGGTTAATAATGTATAAAAATATCATCTTGATGATAAAGTTTCCATCTTTAATCATCAAATGGTCATTTTGCCTCATTTGGCCATGTTCATCGCCTTTGTGTGATTTATCCAATGATTGCTTTGATCACACCTAAATACTCGTTTTGGAGTTCAATTGATGATCATTAGGCATAGGAATGATTTTGTTTAAGTTTGTTGTGTTGAAATAAAACTGGAATCAGAACTGTTTAAGTCCAGTTTCAGCAGAATGCTCTGTTTCGGCCTGGAATTGGACTGTTTCTGAACAAACTGTAAAATTCCAGGAAGAGACATCTTGAGCCGTACGGCTACTTTGGATCCAGAGGGCAAAATGTCTATTTTTCCCTCTGATCCCTGTTTTCTTAATAAAAGACCCCTTTTCAGTTAATTTTTTGAATAAAAGTTAAAACAGACTCTTTTCCGTTAAATACACACACACACATGCACTTTTGTTAACCGACATTAGGGAGACTCGGACTCATCCGAGGCGACTTGGGTGACGTAAAAATCTTCCCAAGGCGTAACCTGACCTCCGAACTAATAGAATCTCTAACCTTTTCTTTTGTTGGGTTAAATAATTAACAAAAGCGGCGACTCCGTTATTTTTGGCGTGTTAACCGTGTTTGGCGTTTCGCCCCCAAAACTCGTCGCATTTCCGCGCGCGGGGCGGTATCCTTACACTATGGGTGGTTTCCACGTGGCAGGTTATGCCCCCATGGGTCATAGATCCGGTTTAATGGGTCGGGTCGGGTGGGTCAAAAGCCCGTCTCATAGAAGAGACGGATATAGGTGTTCTCATGGGAGACTAGCTCTAATTAATTCAAAAATATCCACTACATATATAAATAAAATATTAATTAAGTATGATTTTCCTTGAAATATTGATCTTGCACTATAAATAATCAAAATTTCAATAAGAAATTATATTTAAATTTATTTTTCAAGATAATTTTTAGTTTAGCCAAAATCTTGTCTAAAACGTGTTTTTCCTATGTCTTAGGAAAAACTTGTTTCGGTGGCATTTTTGTAAATGTATGGAACTTCATTAAAAAAACGTGCGGTGGCATTTTTGTAAATAATCGGAACTTCTCGAACGGTTCTGGATATCAATATAATGCCTTCTGGATATGAGATTGATAACCAGAACCTTTGAAAGTGATATCCAGAACATTTGAAAGTGATATCCAGAAGGGTTCTGAATATGAATATAAAGCCTTCTGGATGTAATTTTTTAAGCACATTTGAAGAAGGTCATGACCAACAAACCTTCTGGATATCAACATCAAATTATTCTGAATATATATATAAAATCATCTGGATATGATTTTCAAGCACATTTTAAAAAAGTCTTGGCCAAGAAAAATTCTGGATATCAACTTCAAATGGTTTTGGACATCAATAATAGAGCCATCTGGATATGATTTTAATGATATTTGAACAAAGTCATGACTAACAAACCTTCTGGGTATGAAGCTTAAGTGGTTTTGTTTAGAAATAATAAAAGTTATGGATAGTGGTTTTTATTGTGCAAGTGAGAAAAAAAAAATAAAAAAAAAAATATATATGATTTTTTTTTAGTTAAAATGAGAGTATTTTTTAGTGTCAGTTCTAGTGTTTTTGATAGCTAGTTGTAGTTATTCTGATAGCCAGAGAGCATATTGAAAGAACCTTTAAAGCTAAAAAGAACCTTTGAGACTAATAGCCAGAACCTTTGAAAGTGATGTCCAAATGGGTTTTTTTGAAAGAAATTTTGAAGAGAAACAGAAGTCATGGGCTTTGCCCCCTGATTCCGTGTTTAAAATCGCCAAAAGACGTCGTTTAGGCCTTTAAATTGTCATTTGAAGTTTTTTTCCAGCAATATCGCGCCGTTTTTGTGAAACACGTTTTTTTCTAATCACTTGGTAAAACGCGTTTTACGGGAGACCAACTCTTTAGTTTATTTAAAATTTGTAATTTTTTATCTTTATTTTTTATGAAAAAATAAATAAATTATATATGATCCATAATTTTATATCTATTATTTACTGAAAAGAAGACTTGAAAATATTTGTCATTATATTTAAAGTGCTAATGAATGTTGTTAACGTGACAACGTGTTGTTTACAATCAATCCACTTCTCCTTGTTACCTTTAGTTTCGCCAATTATTTTTATAGGGTATACTCCCTCCGTCTCAGCAGAAGTGACACCAACTTTAGGGATACGGAGATTAAGAAAAGATAGTAGTTGTGTGGTAGAAATGAAGAGAGAGAATGAGTGGGGTAAATAGTAATGTTGGTTGAATAAAACGAGTGGTGGAAAATCAAGAGAGAGAATGAGTGGGGTTAAATGGTGAGATTGATTGAATATAAATATATTAAAACATTTCCATTTTAGGTAGTGTCACTTGTGCTGGGACAGACCGAAAAGAAAATAAGTGTCACTTATGCTGGGACGGAGGGAGTATATATTTATGAGTAAATAAGTATTATATATATATAAAAAAAAAAAACTCTTAACACTAAAACAAATAATGTTCTAGGGATTTAACGCTCCACAATTTAATTACCAATGCCATTCTATCATCTAACTTTCTTTGAAATTATTATCTAACAAATATGACATTTTAAACTAGATTTAATACTAAAACTTATAATTAACCCGTCTCTGTTTACGACTTCAAATAATAAAATTGTGATATTAACAATTTTTTTAAACATAAATCTGATTATATTACTGTATAAAAGAAATGAAAGGTTAATACTTCTCTTTCATTACAATATTTTTTAATCATTTATAATTTATTTCATAAAAAATACTATGCGTTTATTTTCCTTGGCATGATTGCAAGAATTAAAGGAAAGATAAGAAGAATAAAACAAACTTACCAAAAAAACAGGAAACTACCATGAATAGTTAGGAAGTGTTTGAAGGGCAATTAAGTCAAGAGATAAATCATTTTAATGAATGTAGTGGATAAGCAAAAAATGTAGTGGCAATAGCCCTTCCCAAAAGTAAAATAGAAGAAAGTAGATTTGTTGTGAGAATGATAAGTAGGTCCAATTGTCCATTTTAGATAATAAAGCAACTAAGAACATTAGTATGAGACAAACCAAAAAGGAAAGTAAGAACCTTAATCTGGCCGGATGGAGTATATTACTCCAATTCTAAATAACTAAATAATTCTACTGTGTTGTGGCAGATAGATCATTAACGATTGTTCATTTTTGTACAAATATTTACTTTTGGGATGAGTGGAGCACCATCTTCTTAATCTTCTTAACTTTTATTAATGTAATTAATGTATTGGTTGCTAAAAAAAGAAATACTGCTGGCAATTAATGCAATTATTTTAATTAAGAAAAGTTTATTGAAACAGTTTTAGTTTAATTTTATATATGGTGTTCCAAGCATTATACAATACTATCTCCGTCCCACCCGAATTAGGATTTTTGGGTTGGACATGGGGATTAACGAAAAAATGTTAGTAGAGTAGGTGTTGTGAGTATGAAAAGTAAAGTAGGAGAGAGAAAGTAGGGTAGAGAATAATGAGTGAAAGTTGTTGTGAGTGTGAATGTGGTTCCCATTAAATAAAACATTTCCATTTTTTGATGGTCCTAATTCCAATAGGACACTTAAAATAGAAATTTATCATAATTCAAGTGGGGCGGAGGGAGTATACATACATTTAAATCACACACTTCGACAATTTGACAATTCACCTTAAAGAAACAAAGATTAATAAGTCACGTGACATTTACTAATCATATTTTTGAGAAAATTTTGGAGGAAACTAGTTTCTTCATAACTTATAAAAAGTCCTGTTTTTATAGGGGTTAAAGTTTAGGGTTTAGGGTTGGACACGGGGATTAAAGAAAAAATGTTAGTGGAGTAGGTGTTGTGAGTATGAAAAGTAAAGTAGGAGAAAGAAAGTAGGGTAGAGAATAATGAGTGGAAAGTTGTTGTGAGTGTGAATGTGGGTCCCATTAAATAAAACATTTTCATTTTTGGGTGGTCCTAATTCGAATGGGACACCCAAAATAGAAATTTGTCCTAATTCGAGTGGGACGGAGGGAGTATACATACATTTAAATCACACACTTCGACAATTTGACAATTCACCTTAAAGAAACAAAGATTAATAAGTCACGTGACATTTACTAATCATATTTTTGAGAAAATTTTGGGGGAAACTAGTTTCTCCATAACTTATATAAAGTCTTGTTTTTATAGGGGTTAAAGTTTAGGGTTTAGGGTTTAGGCCTTTTAGGGTTTAAGAAAGGTTAAAAAACATGACTTTTTATAACTTATGGAGGAACTAGTTTCCCCCAAAACCAACTCCATATTTTTTAGTTCGTCTTAATATAAAACAAAATTTTAGTCCATTTTTACCTATGTATATAAAAAAATGTTTATTATTTGAAAATAGTAAAAAGTTGAATTCAATATTTATTATAGGACGGATGAAGTAGATACAAAGCTTATGTGCAACGAATGTGCATTATTTGATGAGTAAATTGGTATTTTTAAACTATCAAATAAGTAGATTAATTGGTTGGTGAGATTGCTTAAAATTAGTTAGAGGTCACGGGTTTAAGTCTTTCAATGCTTAATAAACAAGAGTTTTACCGCTTTTAAAGCGTTCCCAGCTGGAGTTTAGAAAACTGAACGGCTAGAAAAACAATTGATACTTATTTAATGTTAACATTAGAATTTTAACGTGATGATACTCTGTGTTGGTATGATAAATTAAGATTATGGTTTATACTTTATAGGTTAGGTGTGTTTGTTTGATTTTTTTTTCTCGAGATGGTGTGTTTGATTAAGGATTAAGATCTGAGGTTGATACATCTGTCTAGGTACAATGAATCAACAATGATTGTCTCGGAGAGGAAAGAAAACAAAGAGAGCAAAACTCCAATGGAAATGAGTAGGGGGAAACAATAGGGATGAACCATTTGATTTAAATATGTCTAGTACAACGTATCATTGGTGGAGGGAGCATCTGAGAGCTTCATTCACTTTGGTTGGTTTTTGAAAGGATTTAAGGCTTCTTTCCCAAAACGATAACCCATGCTTTTTGTCATCCAATTCTCAACTCCTTGTGGACCCTATGGTGGTTTTGGAATACCTACGTAAATATGAAGGGAAAAAACAATAATCCCTCCGTCCCAAAATACTTATAGTACTAAGGCCTTGTTTGTTTTTTTTCATTCAGATCTGAATGGAGTCTGAATGTCTAGCGAATCAGAGCTTCTCCAATTCAGATTGTTTTTTTCTTTTCAGCTTTCATATCTGAATAGAGACTTTTGATCTGAATGGAGTCTGAATGAATCAGACCTAAAATGAAGTCCGATTAGAGTCTGAATGGTGTCAGAAGCAACAATAATTAAAATGCTTTTTCACTTTTCTTTTAGCAAATAAAAATCCATTATTATCCATTAATTCTCATGCTTATACATAATATTTCAAAAGGTTAACACTTAAAAAAAAAAACAATTCAGATGTGAATTCAGATGAAAAAACAAACAGCTTGAATAATTCAGAATTCAGTCTTCAGACGCTGCCTCTTATTGATTCAGATGTGAATTCAGATTTCAGGACTTAACACTTAAAAAAAACAAACGCCACCTAAGTTTTTCACACAAATTAAGAAAAACGATTAATGCATGTTTAATGGATTAAATTGCCCTTGAAACATTTCAAGTAGCGATAAAATTAAATGCTTTTACAATGACAATTACCATCATAAATAAGGGTATATTTAACAAACAAACAATGCAAAAAATGTTTAGATAAAAGCAAAGAGAAAATTACCATAGGGTCCCCCATCCTAAGCCTAACTACCACCTAGTCCAACCTAATATTTCCATCTACCATCTAGTCCAAGCTAATATTCTTATTTACCACCTAGTCCATTAAAATTATTAAATCCCGAAACTACCCTGCTATACATAAAACCCTACCCCCTCCTCCCTTTCACGCAGTCACACACGCACCGGCGCTTGCACTCTCTCTCTCTAGCCTTCCACCACCGGCGACCTTACCCCTCCCTTCTCAACCACCGGCGACCTTACCCCTCCCCTAACCCCGGCGACCCACACCTCACCTAGCCCCGACGACCTTTCTCCCGTCACCGGCGCACCCTTTCTTCTCCGTCACCGGCGAACATTCCCGCGAGTCGATTTCAACAGATCTGATTCTCCCCATGTCCCTCCCTCGCTTCTCTCTCTCTCCCCCCCTCTCTAATTTCTCTCTCTACCCTACCCATCTCCGGCGCACCCCACTCCCCCGTCTCCGGCGACCCCTCCCCTTCTCAAACCCAGTAACCCCTCCCCTTCTCAAACCCCGGCGACCCCACCCCTCCCTTAACTCCGGCGATCCTTTCCCAGAGTCGAAAACGAAAATAGCATCCTAGAAGCCGGAAGAACTTTTTTGTGCAGATCTGGTTGTTTTCTTCCATCACCGGCACAAGCTTTTCGGCAAGACCTGGTTGTTTTTGTGTAGATCTGGTTGTTACTCTGATGATTGAACCGAGTTTGACTCTTTTTATTAGAGGCCTAGTGTTGATTGTTAGAGATATTGGGAGCTTGAATGTTGCATTGTCAATTGAGTGTGACTGTGCTTAGACTTGAACAATGAAGTGGAAAATTAGACCTGGTTGTTTTTCCATTCTTCCCTTTTTTCTTGAATTTTGATCTTTAATTTTGAGGATTTTGTATATTTGTGTTCTAAAAGTTTTAATTTTGTATTGACTAGAACAATGAAGTGGAAAATTTGAATTTGATGTTTGATTTTGATTATGGTGGTAGTTTGGTGGCGGTCACGGTAGGACAGCGGTGGCTACGGTGGTGATGGGGTGTTATGCAGGAATGGTGAATGTTTGGTGGGGTAGCCATGGTGGTTTCATAGTGTTGAAGAGAGAAAGTGAAAAATTTGCAATTGTTCCAATAACAAATGTGAATTTACAATTGCGAACTTACAATTGCAAACTTGTTTTTGGAACAAGTACGAACTTGTTATTGGAACAATTGCGAACTTGCAATTGCGAACTTGTTCTTGGAACAAGTGCGAACTTGTTATTGGAACAATTGCGAACTTACAATTGTGAACTCACAATTGTGAACTTACAATTGCGATCATACAATTGCGAACTTACAATTGTGAACTTACAATTGCGATCTTACAATTGCGAACTTGTTTTTGGAACAAGTGCGAACTTGTTAATGGAACAATTGCGAACTTACAATTGCGAACTTACAATTGCTAACTTACAATTGTGAACTTACAAGTGCGAACTTACAATTGCGAACTTATAATTGCGAACTTGTTATTGGAACAATTGCGAACTTACAATTGCGAACTTACAATTGTGAACTTACAAGTGAGAACTTACAAGTGCGATCTTACAATTGCAAACTTACAATTGCGAACTTGTTTTTGGAACAAGTGCGAACTTGTTTTTAGAACAAGTGCGAACTTGTTATTGGAACAATTGCGAACTTGCAATTGGAACAATTGCGAACTTACAATTGCGAACTTGTTCTTGGAACAAGTTCGCCGGAAAAAGTCGTCGGAAAATGGTGGCCGGAGGTGGTCGCCGGAAATGTTACCGGAAAAGGTCGCCGGGAAAAGGTGGCCGGAGGTGGTCGCCGAAAAAGGTGGCCGGAAAATGGTAGCCGAAAAAAGTCGCCGGAAAATGATGGTCGGAAAATGATGGCCGGAGAAAGGTGGCCGGAGGTGGTCGCCGGAAAAAGGCGGGCGGAGGTGGTCGCCGGAAAAGAGTGACCGGAAAATGGTGGCCGGAAAATGGTTGACGGAGGTGGTCGCCGGAGGTGGCCGCCGGAAAATAGTGGCCGGAGACGGCCGCCGAAAAACGGTGGTCGGAAAACGGTGGCCGGAAATGGTCGTCGGAAAATGGTGGCCGGAAAATGTCACCGGAAAATATTGCCGGAAAAGTGGCCGGAAAAAGGTTGCCGGAGGTGGTGGTCAGCCGGAGGTGGTGGCCGATCGGTCAAAGTTGTTGACCGGTGAGAAGGTGAAAGGTTGAGGAGGGAGGGGTAATCATGTAATTTCCAGTCATTTTGTAAGGGCATTCATACCCTTTTAATATCCCTTGGACTAGGTGGTAATATTGAAAATACCTTGGACTAGGTGGTAGTTTAGATTCTAATGAGGGACTAAATGGGAGTTGCCCCAAAAGCAAAATTACAAACATTTTAAGACAAACTTCTGTTGGAAATATTGTACTAAGGTGCTTTTTGAGTGAGTCCATTTATTATTGGTTCTCAAGGTAGTTGACCAAAGTCAATATATATATATATATATATATATATATATATATATATGAGTTCTAAGTTACTATGGTAAACTGGATTATATGCTATTTCTTAGTTGAAATCCATAGTTCAAATATTGCAAATTGAAGACTTTCGAAGCTAAATATATGTAAATGATTGTTACTTACTAGTGTCTCAAATAAATATTTATTTATTTTGGTGATTCTAAAAGTATTGTCATTTATATTTTATTTGGAATAGTTTATTCGCATAATTAAGAATTAGAAAAGGTTTGCTATGAAGAGTTGGTTTTGGGGGAAACTAGTTCCTCCATAAGTTTAAAAAGTCATGTTTTTTAACCCTTTTTAAACCCTAAAAGGCCTAAACCCTAAACCCTAAACTTTAACCCCTATAAAAACAGGACTTTTTATAACTTATGGAGAAACTAGTTTCCCCCAAAATTTTCTCTACTATGAATTGTTATTTAACTTGTAATTAATCCTAATAGAATGATTATACGTAGTTAAATGAGGACTTCTAGTTGACATTAGCTATATCAGTCAAATAGAAAGTCAATATGGCTCATATTGGTATTAGATTTCAATTCTTCTTTATGGTATAATATCCCACCTAGGATTCTCACCTAGGTATTGAAAGGAGATTAATATAACCTTGTACTACCTCCGTCCCAGCTCAATGTGCACTGTTTGATATTTGTGGTCAACTTGACTGAACTTTGACCTTAATTTTATGAAAATCTATATATCTCTATGCAATTTTTGAAAGATGTTATTGATACTATTTTTAACAATAAAACAATAACAACTTTTAAAATTCTATAATAATAGCTAGATTTTCACAAAATAATGGTCAAAGTTCGAATGAATTGACCATATGAACAGTAAAAGTGCATATTGAGCTGGGACGGAGGTAGTATTTGACAAGAAATATAGATCACGGCAGTAATAAAAACCAAGGAAAATATCATGCGTTAAAAACGTGAAGAGTTACAGCCGCATGCTCGGCCTGTAAGGAGTTCGGCTCCGAGTTTCCTCATCTTCTGGCCAGGCCGGTCCTAACATTTTGGGGGCCCTGTTCATAATTTACAATTAGGCCCTACCTAAGAATAATTATAAAAATAAAACACAAAGTATTCTTATACTAATATAATTAATATTTATTTTTCTATAAATGAAGTACCAAAATCTCTAAACCTACAAATAATTATCAAATTTATTATTTGAGAAATATTGCTTGTCTAACATTTAATCTTTGCAAAATCTTTAATCAAATTATGGAGTTAGGAATTTCAAAATAAAATAAAATTAAAGGAATGTTTAAGATTATTGATTACTTAAAGTAATAGATTACAAATAGGATACTATAAATTATTTACTCCATCCGTCCCAAAATAATCTTTCCATTTGGCTATTCAAACTTTTTAAGAATATTAACACTTGCTTCACTAGACATATTTTGTTTATGCACTTTTAAACTTAAATTGTAGAAACTGAAAGAATTTTTTGGGACAATAAAAAATAACAAATGGGAAGATCATTTTGAGACCGAGTGAGTACTACTTAATTGGATTAAAGTTGCCCAATTGAATTGAAATTACATATCTAAATAAAATACTAATTATTAATTTAGAAACTACTCCCTCCGTCCCAGAAAGATAGTCCACATTTTTTTCGTTGTTACTACGACGGAACTTTGAGCAGTTATAAATGCTACTTATAATTATGTTAATGTGAATCTAAAAATTGATATTAATAGTATTTATAATGGTGTATCAAGAACAGTTTCAAAAATTTCATTAGAATAATTAAAAGTAGCATTAATTATTACTCAAAATTCTTTCGTAAAACCCATGAAAATAGGGGGACTATCATTCTGGGACGGAGGGAGGAGTAGAGGGAGTATAAGATACTCCATTTGTCTTAGAATAATGTTTTCACTTTTGTTTTATATTTGTGGGGATGAACTTTCAGTAATGATTTCAGATTAGTTAAATTATGATAATTAAAATATAAAATTTATTATGGATATACTATTATAAATACTATGAATAACAAGTTTTATACATTTATTAAAATTATTACTCCCTCTGTCCTTAAATGGGTGTCAATTTTCAGAAAAATTTTGTCCCAAAATGAGTGTCCATTTTGATCATAACATTGTCCCTAAATATTTTTTTTTCGAATTTTTTTTCACTGGTCTCTTTATACTTACAAAAACTAAATGTTTGTAAAGAGAATTACAAGATATTATATGAATTTTGCCACCAAATTATGCAAAAAGTTTTGTCCCTTAAAATAAAATTTGGACACTCATTTAGGGACAGAGGTGGTACTCTATATAAAAATTAGTGCTCAATGTTTTTTTCTTATTAATATTTATTTATTGAATGATTTTTTTTACTAATATTAATAAAAAATAAAAATAACATTTTGAGACGGAGAAACTATAAACACATTAACAAAGGAAGAAAAAAAAAGGAGGCCCTCTGAAATTAAGAGGCCCTGTGCAAAGGCTCACCTTGCACGGGCCATAAACCGGCTGGCATGTTATTCTTGGTGTTCTCTTACCCGTCTAATGTCATCTATATTATATGGTTGTTATCTCTATTTCAATGGAATTCCAATCTTTAATTCATGATAAAAATATGTGAGACTCAGGCGAAGTGGGATAGCAACCACAAGTAGATCTGTACCCGTGTGCGTAGTTTTAGGTACCGATCTTGAGATCGTTTTATCTTCGGAGGAATATGCATGTATCTGAAATCCCACGAGTAGGAGGCAATAGTTTCTCTTAGGAGAGTTATATTCAGGCGACTCGATCTACCCGATAAGTGTTCTCACTTTATCTTTGATTTTTTTATTGTCAAGTATGCTTGATTCTTGTACCGTTATTTGCTGGTTTGCTACTATTATACTTTTGATTACGTGATTGCCCATTTGATTACTTGTTTAATCAACTCATTGCGTAACTTAGGTTCCAACAACTCCAACCCCTTAAACTACAAGTATTTGGGACGGAGGGAGTAGTATAAACTTGAATAAAAATTATACAGATTATTTATGTGATATTTATGTGGTTCCACTACTAATAATGTGTTACTCTCTTCGTCTCAAAAATCTTAAAATATTTATTGTTTTAAGAGTTTAAGTTGTCTCTAAATATTTAGAGGTGGTCTCTTGTGAGAACACCTAGATCCGTCTCATAGAAGAGACGGGTAGACCCATGTGTTGGGTTTCGATCTAACATGCGCAGCGGAAATTAGCAATTAAAATTTTAATAAAAACCAAAGCCATGGATCCGTTCATATGATTAAATCAAATACAACAAGATGAATAGAGGAATAACTAACCCTTGATAGCTATGAATTTCTAGCTTTTGAACTTGGTGGAGATTTTGAAACTTGATCAAGAACGCGAACCTTGAAGATGATGAGCTTCACCCTCTAGCGGTATCCACACCACGAACGAATATCAAGCAACTTCTTGATCTTGGTTGCTAGACCAAATTGTGAAACACACTTTCACAATTGCAAGAACTATATGGAATTATGAATATTCTTGTTCTTCACCTTTTGGATCTTAGAACAAGAAAAATAACCTCTCAAAACCTTATGGAGGCACTCACACTATTATGTCTAATGGCTGGTGAAAAGATGCTTTTATAGGACCTAGTCATTAACTCTTAATGACCTAGGATTCCTAAATCCCGTCACCTTAATTAAGGCAAGTCCTTATTCTGCCAGGAATTCTGGCACGGTCGTCCCCCTTTATTTGGCACGGTCGTGCCAAATGGGTCGAACCTGCCAGACCTTCCCCAAATATTGGCACGGTCGTGCCCCTATTTTTGGCACGGTCGTGCCAAACGGACCGAACCTTTGCCTTGGTTTGGATTTATGGCACGGCCGTGCCATTTTAAGGCGCACGACCGTGCCAGAGCCAAAACCTGACATTTTTCCATAATTCCAATTCAGTCCTTTATGATTCGTTCTATTTGTGTGTGACCCTCTAGGATTACACTAAGTTGGCAATGGGCTCAAACATGAACTCATAAGATATGATTAGGTTCTAGCAAACCGTCATACCTACCCAAATAGTGTAACTAGATACAAGTTCGCATTCCTTTAGAATATGTCACAATCCCTTTGTCCACGATGTCATTGAACACAAGTCATGGTCAAACAGTCAACTTGTTTTGTTCAATACTTTCTCGATTCCGAATATGTTGATAATTCAAATGCTATTGATCCAATCAATCCATTTGAGTCCGGCCGAACATTTCATCAACATCATTCCTTCGAGGGGCCCAAGCTTGACATCTCTCCGTGGAGGGACAAATCCATTTAGCTTATTATTCTTCCCAACGGGAATCCGATTATGCCAATCATACCCTTTATAACTACCGTGTTAAGGTAGCGTTTGAATATGTCAAACACAATGTTCATCAAGTGGAAGACTATAATAACTTCATGTCTAAGGATTCAAATGACATAACTAATATGAGATATATGTACGACATAGACCATGACATAAATCTCATGCAGCGGGTCAAGTCCAGTACCTTGTTCCAAACAAGTACCCATAAATCTAACATGATCATCCCATGATCATTTAGCCTTTATACTAGTGCTTAACAAGCACTAGGGACGGGGATTATTATAAGTAAACATGAACAACAATAATAATCAAATCATCTCTTTATTGATATGAAATAAATGATAACAATTACAACGTTTATTAAACGTGCCTAGGGCACCACTACCAACAATCTCCCACTTGCCCTAGGCCCAATCTCCCATGTATCTAATACCCATGGACCTAACATGACCATCATGTTTAGCTTGTGGAAGTCCCTTTGTTAGCGGGTCCGCAACATTGTCATCAGTAGGTACTCTGCATATATTTACGTCTCCCCTATCAACGATCTCTCGAATGATATGAAAACGCCTAAGTATGTGTTTGGATTTCTGATGTGCTCTTGGTTCCTTTGCTTGAGCAATAGCACCATTATTGTCGCAATAAAGGTCTATTGGACTAGCAATACTAGGAACCACTTCAAGTTCAGTTATGAACTTCTTAATCCAAACAGCTTCCTTTGCAGCATCCGATGCAGCAATATACTCAGCTTCTGTTGTAGAATCAGCGGTTGTACTTTGCTTGGAACTCTTCCAGGTTACAGCTCCACCATTTAACATAAACACAAAACCCGATTGCGATCGGCTATCATCTTTGTCGGTTTGGAAGCTTGCATCCGTGTAAGCATTTACAACGAGATCATCTTCCATTCCTCCATAGACCAAAAACGAGTCTTTAGTCCTTCTCAAGTACTTAAGAATCGCTTTTACGGCTATCCAGTGATTTTCGCCAGGGTCGGATTGGTATCTACTTGTCATGCTCAAAGCATAAGATACATCCGGCCTAGTACAAATCATGGCATACATGATGGACCCAATTGCCGAAGCATATGGAACATCATTTATTTTCTCACGCTCATCTTTTGTCTTAGGACATTGAGTCTTGCTTAGAGAAACTCCATGTAACACGGGCAAGGTTCCTCTCTTAGAATTTTCCATACGGAATCTTCTAATGACCTTGTTAATGTATGTACTTTGGCTTAAACCAAGTAGCCTCCTTGTTCTATCTCTATAGATCTTAATGCCAAGATTATATGCGGCTTCACCCATATCTTTCATTGCGAAGCACTTTCCTAACCAAGTCTTCACAGACTGAAGTGTAGGAATGTCGTTTCCAATGAGTAATATGTCATCCACGTATAAAATAAGGAATAGCACTATGCTCCCACTAATCTTCTTGTATACACAAGGCTCATCTTCGTTCTTGATGAAGCCAAACTCTTTGACCGATTCATCAAAACGGAGATTCCAACTCCTTGAAGCTTGCTTCAATCCATAGATGGATCTTTGCAATTTGCATACCTTAGAATCTTGTTCAAAACCTTCTGGTTGTGTCATATACACATCCTCTTGGAGTTTTTCATTTAGGAAAGCGGTTTTGACATCCATCTGCCATATTTCATAGTCATGATATGCGGCAATGGCAAGCAAAATTCTTATAGACTTGATCATTGCTACGGGTGAAAAGGTCTCATCATAGTCAATACCATGAACTTGCCTATAACCTTTCGCTACAAGCCTAGCTTTGTAAGTATGCACCTTCCCATCCATGTCAGTCTTCTTCTTGAAGACCCATTTGCATCCTATGGTTTTTACACCTTCGGGCGCATCAATCAAATTCCAAGCTTGATTGTCTTGCATGGATTGCAATTCGGATTCCATGGCTCCAAGGCACTTGTCCGAATCAGGAGAAGACATCGCCTCTTGGTAGGTTGACGGTTCATCATTCTCAATGATTTCTACCTCATTACTATCCGTTACGAGAAATCCATATCTCTCGGGCTCGGATCGTAACCTACTAGATTTGCGAGTTGCTTGTGTACTTTGAACAGGTTCCACAACTCCTTGTGGTTCTTGTTCTTGTTCCACTATTGGTTCAATGTTATTTTCTGGGTCTCGAATTTTTTCAAGATTTATTTTACTCCCACTGATTTCTTTGGAGAGAAACTCTTTCTCTAGAAAGACACCAGTTCGGGCAACAAATACTTTGTTGTCCTCTTGGTTGTAAAAGTAATATCCTTTAGTTTCCTTAGGATATCCCACGAAAATACATTTATCAGATTTGTGTGCAAGTTTGTCTGAGATAAGTCTTTTGACAAAAACTTCACAACCCCAAATCTTCATGAAAGATAGACAAGGCTTCTTTCCGCTCCACATCTCATATGGAGTCTTTTGAACCGATTTAGTTGGAACACGATTTAGTGTGAAAGCAGCGGTTTCTAGAGCGTAACCCCAAAAGGATATTGGAAGATCAACTTGACTCATCATTGATCGAACCATGTCTAACAAAGTCCGATTCCTCCTCTCGGACACACCATTCCATTGTGGTGTTCCCGGTGGAGTCAATTGTGAAACTATTCCACAATTCTTTAGATGATCATCAAATTCTTGACTTAAGTATTCTCCACCTCGATCTGATCGAAGTGCTTTTATACTTTTGCCAAGTTGTTTTTCTACTTCATTTTGAAATATTCTAAATATCTCAAATGCTTCACTTTTATGTTTCATTAGGTAAACATACCCAAATCTACTATAATCATCAGTGAAGGTTATGAAGTATTGAAATCCTCCCCTAGCATTGCTACTTAATGGTCCGCATACATCGGAATGTATCAACCCCAATAAGTCGCTTGCCCTTTCACCCAACTTGGCAAAAGGTGTCTTAGTCATTTTTCCAAGAAGACACGACTCACAAGTATCATATGACTCTAAGTCACATGAACCCAAAAGTCCGTCCCCATGGAGTTTTGAGATACGCTTCTCATTAATATGACCAAGACGGCAATGCCACAAATAAGTATGATTTACATCATTAGGTTTAGATTTCTTATTTACATGATAGACATTATTTTCATTCTTGACATCTAAGATATAAAGGTCATTAAATGAATTAGCAATACCATAAAGCACATCATTTAAATAAATAGAAAATTTTTATTCTCAATAAGAAACTTAAAACCTTCATTATCCAAACAAGAAATTGAAATAATATTTCTGCTTAAATCCGGAACATAATAACAATTGTTCAAAACAAGAATTAATCCGGAAGGTAAAGTGACTTCATAAGTCCCTACGGCTAATGCAGCAACTCTTGCTCCATTTCCCACGCGTAGATCTACTTCACCTTCTTTAAGCAGTCTCCTATTCTTTAGTCCCTGCACATTTAGACAAATGTGAGAACCACATCCGGTATCCAATACCCAAGAATCAGTGGTAGAAAGGAGAATATCTATCATATAGATACCTGAAGTCGACGCAGCCTTGCTGCTCTTCTTCTTCTTTTGCTCTTCCAAGAAAGCCTTGCAATTACGTTTCCAATGACCAATTTCTTGACAATGGAAACAAATTGCATCCTTTTGTGTATCGGGTTTTGCCTCAGAAGCCTTGGCAACCTTTGCCTTGCTTATCTTGGGTTTGACAACTTTTGCCTTACCCTTGCCTTTGGCACCAGGCTTCTTCCCATCGTGAACCAAGAGCACGGGAGAACCTTTCTCCACAATTTTCATCTCTGCAGTTTTGAGCATCCCATGCAACTCAGAGAGATTCTTATCCATTCCATGCATGTTATAATTCATTACAAACTGATTATAACTTTTAGGCAATGAATTAAGAATGAGATCCGTGGCTAGCTCCAATGGGATTGGATAGCCAAGTTTCTCAAGGTGCTCTACATAACCTTTCATTTTAAGAAAGTGAGGACTCACTTGTTGCCCTTCATTCATTTTACAAGTAGTGAATGCAACAATGGTCTTGTACCTCTCTTGCCTAGCTTGCTCTTGAAACATGGTTCTCAACTCCACGCCTATCTCATAGGCTTCCAAATGTTCCAAACTTTGTTGGAGTTTTGAACACATAGCAGCAAGCATGAGACAACTTACATCTCTAGAATCATTACGATGTTTCTTGTAATTGTCTATTTCTACCCTAGGGGCAGTAGGCGGTGGTTCAGCAGGGAGAGGCCCATCGAGAATGTACAACTTGTCTTCTTGCCTAAGAACAATTCTTATGCTACGGATCCAATCCATAAAGTTGGTACCATTCTCTTCGAGCTTATCCTTCTCAAGGATCGATCGCAACGACATTGATTGAGTGTTATTAGTCATTATCTACAAATATGCAAAAATTTCCAAAATTTAATAAGTACCGATTTTCATTAAAGAGATAAATAGTGTATTTTTCAAACAAAATACTCCCACTAAATTATATAACCTTCTTATACATCCAATGTATAATATAATTTAATTGGGTTGAGATCCCGCTTTAATCTAATTTTGAGTACGCTTTGGCGCACCGCTCAAAATTAAATCAATTAGGTAGACAACTCTTGTCAATCATATCTCATATGACTCTCAGTTCTTTTCATGAGATTCTTTAAGAAATCCAATTTCAAAAAGCATGTTAAATCTCATCTTTGCCTCAAGCCCAAAACTGTTTTGACGCTTAATTAAGTCCAACCATTTTAAACGCATAGGAAACTCTTATTCACTCATCTTGCTCAAACATGAATAAAATCAATGCACCTCGCTTTGGCGAGCCCACATAAAATTACTCATGTATAAACAAGTGTTTTAATCATGGCATGGCAAAAGGACTTAAAACTTTCTTTGAAGGTTCATCACATATAGCATATAACACATTTATGAGCACATAATATAAACATGTTACACATCAAGTTTAGCCACTAAATTAATCTCCATTAATTTAAGCATAATATTTATGTGTCATTAGTTTCTCTATAATTATGAGGATGAGACTATTTGAGCTTTGGTTATCATCTCCAAATCAAGACAACAAGAAGTGCGACCGAAACTAAGCCATATGGCATCCACAATTCCGCACTAATTCAAGAAACCAAGAAAGTAGTCCATGTGGCCGAAACTAAGCAATAGATGGTCTCGATGAACGTAGGCCAATTGCATTCACAATTCCACATGGATCTCCAATCTTTGAATCAAGAACTTTGTTTCTTAATTTTAGCAATTATGAACTCTTCATAATTCTAACTTCGTTTTATCTTTGAAACTTCGATTGCGATCAAGTTTGGGAAACACAATCTCGATGAACGTAGATTAGCCATCCAAACCTTGAACCAATCTTAGACTCACAAGACTAAAACAAATAGGAAATTTAAACCCAAGATCCACACCCAAGACCCAAGCCCTACCCCGCGCCAAACCCTAGGTCCGGCCGGGTCAAGGTATGGGTCCGGTCGGACCCTTCTGAAAATCAAAATTTTAAAGTTCCAAAATTTGTCTCAAAATTGTTTTTCCCGATTCAATAAGGATTTGGTGTTCTTGGTGATCCAATCACCATGATCAACAAAACCTTGAATAAACAATTTATTCTTGAATCCCTAGAATATCAAAACTTTGATCCAATCAAAAATTGATAATCCAAACAATTTTAAATCCACCATAATTTTTATTGCGATTGAATAGTGCGATTAAAGTTTCTAAAACAATAAACCACATAAAATCACAAAACACATAAACATCATATAACCCAATATTCATATCATGCTTGGCACATAAACAATTTATATACACACAACATGATCCAAGTATTGAATTAATCAACATGAACGTGGCTCTGATACCACTGTTGGGTTTCGATCTAACATGCGCAGCGGAAATTAGCAATTAAAATTTTAATGAAACCCAAAGCCATGGATCCGTTCATATGATTAAATCAAATACAACAAGATGAATAGAGGAATAACTAACCCTTGATGGCTATGAATTTCTAGCTTTTAAACTTGGTGGAGATTTTGAAACTTGATCAAGAACGCGAACCTTGAAGATGATGAGCTTCACCCTCTAGCGGTATCCACACCACGAACGAATATCAAGCAACTTCTTGATCTTGGTTGCTAGACCAAATTGTGAAACACACTTTCACAATTGCAAGAACTATATGGAATTATGAATATTCTTGTTCTTCACCTTTTGGATCTTAGAACAAGAAAAATAACCTCTCAAAACCTTATGGAGGCACTCACACTATTATGTCTAATGGCTGGTGAAAAGATGCTTTTATAGGACCTAGTCATTAACTCTTAATGACCTAGGATTCCTAAATCCCGTCACCTTAATTAAGGCAAGTCCTTATTCTGCCAGGAATTCTGGCACGGTCGTGCCCCTTTATTTGGCACGGTCGTGCCAAATGGGTCGAACATGCCAGACCTTCCCCGAATATTGGCACGGTCGTGCCCCTATTTTTGGTACGGTCGTGCCAAACGGACCGAGCCTTTGCCTTGGTTTGGATTTATGGCACGGCCGTGCCATTTTAAGGCGCACGACCGTGCCAGAGCCAAAACCTGACATTTTTCCATAATTCCAATTCAGTCCTTTATGATTCGTTCTATTTGTGTGTGACCCTCTAGGATTACACTAAGTTGGCAATGGGCTCAAACATGAACTCATAAGATATGATTAGGTTCTAGCAAACCGTCATACCTACCCAAATAGTGTAACTAGATACAAGTTCGCATTCCTTTAGAATATGTCACAATCCCTTTGTCCACGATGTCATTGAACACAAGTCATGGTCAAACAGTCAACTTGTTTTGTTCAATACTTTCTCGATTCCGAATATGTTGATAATTCAAATGCTATTGATCCAATCAATCCATTTGAGTCCGGCCGAACATTTCATCAACATCATTCCTTCGAGGGGCCCAAGCTTGACATCTCTCCGTGGAGGGACAAATCCATTTAGCTTATTATTCTTCCCAACGGGAATCCGATTATGCCAATCATACCCTTTATAACTACCGTGTTAAGGTAGCGTTTGAATATGTCAAACACAATGTTCATCAAGTGGAAGACTATAATAACTTCATGTCTAAGGATTCAAATGACATAACTAATATGAGATATATGTACGACATAGACCATGACATAAATCTCATGCAGCGGGTCAAGTCCAGTACCTTGTTCCAAACAAGTACCCATAAATCTAACATGATCATCCCATGATCATTTAGCCTTTATACTAGTGCTTAACAAGCACTAGGGACGGGGATTATTATAAGTAAACATGAACAACAATAATAATCAAATCATCTCTTTATTGATATGAAATAAATGATAACAATTACAACGTTTATTAAACGTGCCTAGGGCACCACTACCAACACCATGACCCGCGTACAACATTCTCCGCGAAGCGTAGGATCCCAACCCATGCTCCACTCAAAATCTGCCACGTGGCAGCGACCCATTGGCCCAATTTTTTTTATTTTTTTTCCAGAAAAAAAAAATCGTTTTTTTTTTTTCGCTTTTTTTTTAGTTTTTATATTTATTTATTTTTACTGTTGTTTTCGTTTACCAAAAGTAATACTCCCTCCGACCCGCCGGAAATTGCAAAACTTACCATTTTGGGCGTCCCATAGAAATTGCAAAATCCATAAATGGAAATTTTTTAATACTTTTTAATTAGTGGGTCCCACTTCTCATACTCACATCCACTAACCCACTAACTATACTCTACCCCACTTTCTCTCTCCCACTCAACTATCAACACTCACAACACATCACCTTTTTCACTTTTTCCCTTAATTCTTGTGCCATAATTTTTTTTGAAGTTTCCGGCGGGACGGAGGTAGTATTTAAGTATAACTAAATGTAACAACTGTGTTACTTATAAAGTAACATTTTTTATAAGTAAACGTAACACCAGTTTTACAAAAAAACAAAAAAAAAACAAACTCATTTTACACATCTTTCAACTGTAATAGTAACTATAAATACGTGTAACACTAACAATAACTAAATGTAATTATCGTTATACTGAAATGTAATAGTGTTTTTCCAAAATATTTTTTATTTTTGACTATTTTGATTTTATTTTTTAAAAGAAAGTAACATTTGAAAAATAACAACTTATATACATGAGTGTAATTATTTGTACAAGTAAATATAACACTTAAGTAGATGAAATTGTAACAGATTTCTATAGACAATGTAATACTTTTACATGTATCATGATAAATTGAACTCATTGTAACTTATTATTTGAAAACATATACTCCCTCCGTCTCTAGTTAGTGTGGACCAAATTTTTGGGAACACAAATTAAGAAAAAGTAAGAGAGATAAATAATGGAAGGGGGTGTTTGTGAGTATGAAAAAATAAATAAGAGAGAGAATGAGTGGGAGGAATAGTAAATTAATTGGTGTTTGTGACTGTAAAAGTAAAGTAGGAGAGAGAATGAATGGGAAGAATAGTAAAGATTCTTTGCTATTTTGGGGTAGTCCACACTAACCTGAGACGGACCAAAAATGAAAGAAGTTCACACTAACCTGAGACGGAGGGAGTAGATATACTATTATACAAGTAAACGTAACTGTTTTACAATGTTATTATACAAGTAAAATATAACATTCGTTTATAAAAATTGTTACTTTCTTATTTTTACAATGTTACTAACACAAGTGTTTTTAGTTCTAAAGTGTAAATGGTTGAATTATTACTTTTCTATACATATATGTTACAATTATGTATAAACACTGTTACATATAAGTAACACATTCGTTACATTTTAGTTATAATAAGTATTACTTTTGGCAAAACGAATAAAACATAAAAAAAAAAAAAAAAAACACTGTTACTTTTCTGTATACTCCCTTCGTCCCAGCACAAGTGACACTTATTTCCTTTTCGGTCTGTTCCAGCACAAGTGACACTACCTAAAATGGAAATGTTTTAATATATTTATATTCAATCAACCCCACTATTTAACCCCACTCATTCTCTCTCTTCATTTTTTACCACACCTACTACATTTTCTTAATCTCTGTGTCCCAAAAGTTGGTGCCACTTCTGCTGGGACGGAGGTAGTATATGTATTACTTTTATGTATACAAACGGTTACATATAAGTAACACGTTTGTTACATTTAGTTATAGTAACTATTACTTTTGGCAGACAAAATAAAAATAAAAAAAAATTGCCTGTGGGTCATGGATCCGGGTCATGGGTCAAAAATGACCCGTCTCTACTATGAGACGGGTCATGGTGTTCTCATACAAGTTTTTGTCAAATATTTATATTTTTCTTATTACCAAGCTATTTTTAGCATTGTTTATTAAGAATGCCTTTATTTATGATTATGTAGTTGAGACTGACAACGCATTTAATTACCTTAGCACTTGAAATGTTTTAAAGGTAATTTAGTCTATTAAATACGCATTGATTGCTTTTCTTAATACATGGAAAATTAATCTTAAAACTACAATTACTTTGAGAAAAAAAAATGAGAAGAAATTTTAATAATGAAGGTTGAATACAAATTATAGATATCAGATTATGTTATGTGTATTTGATTTCTAGAACACTAAAACAGATTGCCATTCTCAGATTGTTATTGCTAAAGTTCTGATAGACTTCTGCTATCTCAATTTTCCAATTTCGAATTGATTGAAAGATACTATGATTATGAGTATTAGGGATAGTAGAATTAGACATGGCCAAACAGGGCCGGTTTATGGCCTGTGCAAGGTGAGCCTTTTGTACAGGGCCTCTTAATTTCAGAGGGCCTCCTTTTTTTTTCTTCCTTTGTTAATGTGTTTATAGTTTCTCCGTCTCAAAATGTTATTTTTATTTTTTATTAATATTAGTAAAAAAAATCATTCAATAAATAAATATTAGTAAGAAAAAAACATTGAGCACTAATTTTTATATAGAGTACTACCTCTGTCCCTAAATGAGTGTCCAAATTTTATTTTAAGGGACAAAACTTTTTGCATAATTTGATGGCAAAATTCATATAATATCTTGTAATTCTCTTTACAAACATTTAGTTTTTGTAAGTATAAAGAGACCAGTGAAAAAAATTCGAAAAAAAAAAACATTTAGGGACAATGTTATGATCAAAATGGACACTCATTTTGGGACAAAATTTTTCTAAAAATTGACACCCATTTAAGGACAGAGGGAGTAATGATTTTAATAAATGTATAAAACTTGTTATTCATAGTATTTATAATAGTATATCCATAATAAATTTTATATTTTAATTATCATAATTTAACTAATCTGAAATCATTACTGAAAGTTCATCCCACAAATATAAAACAAAAGTGAAAACATTATTCTAAGACAAATGGAGTATCTTATACTCCCTCTACTCCTCCCTCCGTCCCAGAATGATAGTCCCCCTATTTTCATGGGTTTTACGAAAGAACTTTGAGTAATAATTAATGCTACTTTTAATTATTCTAATGAAATTTTTGAAATTGTTCTTGATACACCATTATAAATACTATTAATATCAATTTTTAGATTCACATTAACATAATTATAAGTAGCATTTATAACTGCTCAAAGTTCCGTCGTAGTAACAACGAAAAAATGTGGACTATCTTTCTGGGACGGAGGGAGTAGTTTCTAAATTAATAATTAGTATTTTATTTAGATATGTAATTTCAATTCAATTGGGCAACTTTAATCCAATTAAGTAGTACTCACTCGGTCTCAAAATGTTCTTCCCATTTGTTATTTTTCATTGTCCCAAAAAATGCTTTCAGTTTCTACAATTTAAGTTTAAAAGTGCATAAACAAAATATGTCTAGTGAAGCAAGTGTTAATATTCTTAAAAAGTTTGAATAGCCAAATGGAAAGATTATTTTGGGATGGATGGAGTAAATAATTTATAGTATCCTATTTGTAATCTATTACTTTAAGTAATCAATAATCTTAAACATTCCTTTAATTTTATTTTATTTTGAAATTCCTAACTCCATAATTTGATTAAAGATTTTGCAAAGATTAAATGTTAGACAAGCAATATTTCTCAAATAAATTTGATAATTATTTGTAGGTTTAGAAATTTTGGTACTTCATTTATAGAAAAATAAATATTAATTATATTAGTATAAGAATACTTTGTGTTTTATTTTTATAATTATTCTTAGGTAGGGCCTAATTGTAAATTATGAACAGGGCCCCCAAAATGTTAGGACCGGCCCTGTGGCCAAATACGGGTGGGACGGGTACGGGTACGGTTACGGTTTCCAAAACCCATAACCGTAACCTAGCCGTATTATACACGGGTGCGGGTATGGGTGGAACACGGTTATGGCGGGTACGGGTCCACGGGCCTGCCCCCTTTTTTTTATTTATTCAACTGTTAAATTTTTAATAGATTTTGGTAAAAATCTAACAAAATCTGTTAAAAATCCAACATTTTTAACATATTATGTTAAAAAAAAAAAAAAAAAAAAAAAAAAAAAAACTAACAAAATATGTTAATCCCTCCGTCCCAGAGTATATGTTCACCCTCTCATTTGCACGGAGATTAAAAAATGGTGAAAGTGATGTAAGTGTTGTGAGTATAAAAGTAAAGTAGGAGAGAGAATGAGTGAGAGAGAATATTAAGTTGATTGGTGTTGTGAGTATAAAAGTAAGTGGGAGAGAGAATGAGTGGGAGGAATAGAAAATATTTTTTGCCATTTTAGGAAGTGGGCATATGAATTAAGGAAAGAATACATATACTCCCTCAGTTCTATTTAAGAGTCAAAAAAATTGTGGGCATATGAATTAAGGAAAGAATATTTTTATTTTGTCACTCTCTTGGAAAACACGTTTTTTCTTAGTGATTAAGAAAAACGTGTTATTAAATGCGCGGTGAAACTTTAGTAAATAATCGAAATATTTTAAAAAAACGTGCGGTGACATTTTTATAAATAATCGAAACTTCCCAACACCATCTGGCACTCTTCAACATACAAACTAGAATCTTGTAACATAGTAACTGATCATACCAAATAATGCCACTAGCTATCTGTTAACACTTCATTTATAAAAACTTCAAAGACCTGTTTGAGGGCCTAAATGACATCTTTTGAGGTTTTTAAACTCATAATCAAGGGGACAAGCCTACGACAATTTCCTTTGACAACAAACCTTCTGGCTATCAGTTTCAAATGTTCTAGCTATCAGTCTCAAATTTTCAATCATCAGCCTCAAAGGTTCTTCCAAAATAAGCACTGACTATCAAAAATACTCGAATTGACACCAAAATACAATCTAAAAACTCTAGCAATGACGTTTAAGAAACATTCTCACTGGCGATAAAAAATACATGAACTGGCACAACAAAATACTACTACTGGCACAACAAAATACTTGTTGGTGGGCTAGAGAGAAGACTGAGCTGCAGTAAGGAGACATCCCATCATGCAAACAAGTAGGGATGGAAACGGGGCGGATACGGAGCGGGTTTACTCAATACCGAACCCGCCCCGCAGTGAACACTCCTTGTACCGAACCCGCCCCACCCCGTAGAGTACTAAACTCGTATCTGCCCCGCCCCTTATTCAACAAAAGCATAATTTTTGGTTTTAGCCCAGCCAGTATAACTTTAACAGAAAACTCAAATTTGACACCAACTATTTCATAACAGATTATTAACAGTTTATTCAAACTTGAGTCTATGAACATCAATGCAAAAAGTCGATCGATTTTGGGGCTTTGCGAGTCACTTAGGGAGATAATAGTAAATAGGTACCATACTTGCGTATACGGGGCGGGGCCCCGCGAGTTGGAGTGTGATACCAAACTCGATCCTTAACCCACCAAGTTATGAAAAAATAATGCCAAACCCATCCCGTTGCGGGGCGGGTTGTCCCGGATACAGATCGGGTTAAAACAAATTGTCATCCCTACAAACAAGTAACAGATTAACCCAAGAGGAGAGTTAGGCTTGTGAAAAAGTGCAGCCTCGGTAGAGGCCCAAGGACAGAACTGGGTCCGTGACTCGGGCTTGTTGCTGGGCCTGATGGCGAGGGGACAGAAGGCGGGCCTTGTGCTGAAGAAGAGGGGTGGCCGGATGATAAATGACAAATTTATAGTCTTTTATAGTATTTATTCTAGTCATTTTATCTTAGTTTTAGCTATTTTTATTCCTATTTTAGTTTGATTTGTTTTATCACACTTGATATAATGCACTTGGTATTGTTTACTGTTTTAGACAGGAACTGAGTACACTTTTATGGCATTTACTTGATTTTTGGAGCTCTATGGAGCAAGGGATGGAAATAGGAGCAATTGGATAATAAAATTGAAGAAATGCTGATGAACAGTGTTTGCACGGCCGAGTCTTATGACTTGCACGGCCGTGCATTATGGATCGAAAAGTGAAACAGTCTGTAACTCATGCTCGGCCGCTCCATCTCCTTGACTCGGCCGAGTTGCACGGCCGAGCACCTTGAACTGCACGGCCGAGCACTTCTGCAACAGCTATTTTTTCAGATTTCTCCAAAAGTCACCTTTACAAGAAACCATCCGGGAAAGAGCACATCTCTTGGTCCAAGGCCTATATAAATGACTAGAATTCAGTAGTTTATCTATCTAGAAATCATTGTAAAGTTACTATAGAAAAATTCTTAGTTCAAACATCATTTATACTCAGATTTGTGAGAATCGTTTGAGTGTTCTTGAGAGAAATATTCTGAGATTGAAGCAATAATACACCAAGTTTATTTTCAGTCATTTGTCTCCATTCCCAATCTGAATAAGTATTTCTTATCCCTTTATTATCTTGTATTTCTTATTCATATTTTATTATCATTATAAAACAAATGGCTTGTGAGTATTCCTTCTTTTTCTTGCGGTTGGAAACTCATTCACATGTCTTCATCACTTTAATTTATGCTCTTCGTTTCTACTCTTCATCTTAAACAATTTATTCATATCGTAACTAAAACGCCTACGACCATGATGACGTCCATGATTCGTATGAACTTCAGTTAGTCAAGAGAAGTACCTAGCGAAGAATCTTGACTAGCGGATCCATATGAAGTAAACTGGGTTTCTATTAATCACGAGAGTAGATTAATGGCCTAGGGATGGTCCTTAAGTGGAAAGTACGTTGAATTTTCATAAACATTAATGGGTTCTTACTAATTATGGGCCATCGAGAGATAGGGCATAATTAGTATGAGAATACAAATGCTACTTGCTTGATCGTGAGAAGTAGCATAGGCCTAATGTACCATCCTTGTTTTAAATGAAACTTTAATCTAAAAAGAGCGTGATTAATCGATGAATATATGTTGTTTGAGTCCCAATCCCGAGAATTCCTTAAACATAAGAGTTTTCAATCCAAGTTATAGTATTTACAATTTATTTCTAGTTAAGTGACAAACTATTTTACCCCCAATCAATCATTTTTATTATTTCTTTCTTAAAAGCAAAGATTTTTGTAAAGTAACCTTGTCCTTGTGGGATCGAACCGCATTTGCCTTTATCTATACTATATCTACACCGTGCACTTGAGGTATTTTATAACTAAGCCTTCGTTTAGGCCTAACAAGTTTTTGGCGCCGTTGCCGGGGACAACGGTTTATCTTTTTAAATTTTTGCTTTGTATTTTTTCTGTTTTTATTTTTTATTTTTTTTATTTAACATCCCTTTGAAGAATTTGTGTCTTTGAAAATTTCATTAGGTATTCTCGAAGTTTATGAAAAGAACCCGGACCTTACTCCAAGAGTTTGACCCGGAACCAGAAAGAACCTTTCACGAAAGGTTAAGAAGATTTAGAGAATTCCTAGAAGAAGAAATGCGCAGAACGGAGAAGAAGAACCCGCTACACCACCACCTAGAACCCTTCGGGACTTCGTAAATCCAAGTACCCCGGGTACTACGACACCCATTGTAGTACCAAATGCCGACACGGCCCACTTTGAGATAAAACCTCAACTCCTACATATGGTTATGAACAACCAATTTGGGGGATCGGCACTTGAAGATCCCCACCTTCACATCCAATCTTTCCTTGAGTATTGTGACACCACCCGAATCCTAGGTGTCACACCGGAGGCCATTAGAATGCGCCTTTTCCCATTCTCTTTAAGGGATAAGGCAAAGCAGTGGCTAAACTCGGTCCCCCAAAATTCTTTGACAACATGGGACCAAGTACAAGAAGATTTCCTTGGGCGCTTCTTCCCACCTAGCAAGACCGCTCAAATCCGTACCAAGATTACAAATTTCAGTCACAACGGAACTGAGTCACTCTATGATGCGTGGGAGCGTTACAAAGAGCTCCTGAGGATGTGCCCACACCACGGGCTTGAAAGGTGGTTGATAGTTCATACATTTTACAACGGTCTCACATTCAAGACAAGAGAGACCATAGATGCCGCAGCAGCAGGAGCACTAATGAATAAGGCAGTGGACGAGGCATATGACTTGATAGAGAACATTGACTTGAACCACTACCAATGGTCAAACGAGAGGGAGCAACCGCAAGGGACTCCAGGTAAGTACAATTAAGATAATGTTACTCTCCTCTCCTCTAATGTTACTACCCTTTCTTCTAAAGTTGACTCGATTTTAAAGAGACTTGAAAACTTGAATGTGAATCCCGTGGCTAATGTTAACATTTTTTGTGAGTTATGTGGATCAAACTCACATAACTCTGAAGGTTGTGAATTATTGCTTGACACTACTTCTAGTGAGCAAGCCAATTTTGTTGCCTCTAATGGATAAAGAGGGGGTATGTATTCAAACACATACAATCCTGAATGGAAAAATCACCCCAACTTTTCCTACAGAAGCAACAACGTTTTAAACTCACAACCTTCTACACAACCGCAGGGATTTGCACAAAAGAATTTCAACAACCATAATGTTTTCCCTCCCCCTAAATCTAAATTGGATCTTTTAATGGATTTTGCAGTTGAAAGTAAAAACGAGATAAGATCAATAATGAATTTAGGGAATGTCTCAAGCAAATGAATGCTAGGTTTGATAACTTAGCCGCGCATAATAAGATGCTTGAAAACCAACAAGCTCAACAGGCCAGCGCATCACATAAACCACAAGGGAGTCTTCCCGGTCAACCCCAAAGGCCTAATGAGCACGCTAACATTATAATCTCGGTGAGCAAAGAATTAGCGAGCCATAGTCCGACCCCATCGTTGGTCGAGACTAAAGAAATGATTAAAGACGAGATTAATTACCCCAGTTTTAATAGATACTTTGATACCCCTATCACTACTAGAAAAATAAAAATTAAGAACGAACAAATCCGTCCCTAATCAGTCAAATTCGTCCCTAAATTCAAAATTAGCAACGAATTTGTTCGTCCTCTTTTTTTGGTCCCTAAAAGTGACCAAACACGTTCGTTGCCATTTGGAAACGACTAAGTTGTCTCCCTTTTGCTTAAATTCGTCCCCAATATGGTCGTCCCCAATTTTGGTCATTTTTCCTTACCAAAAATGTTGACGGTTTTGGTCGTTCCTAATCTGAAGAAATGTTCGTTGCTAAAATCAAAGAAAATTATTAAAAAAAAAATCTGTTAATTATTACTCCCTCCGTCCCAAAACACCTTGCACCCATTTTTAAATGCACGGGAATTAAGGAAGGAATTAAGGAATGAGTATATTAATTTAAATTTATTCTTAATGAGGGTGTTTAACTTTAATTAAGAGAAGTATATTTTTTATTAACTTGTAATTATTAAATCAAAACACAACTCAATGTAATGTCTACAGTCATTACACAACCACTTCCCACCACCACCGTCCACTACTTCCGCCACCGTCCGTCACCGTCCGCCACCACCTGCCGCCGCCCATAAACACCTTAAAATTGAAGTGCAACCCAGATACAAACTCAAGTTCATCACAATACTCACTTCCTGAAACGAAAAGATTGAAATTATCAGTCAAAAAAGAAACTAGATCTTCATTCAAAGTAAAATAATAAACCCAGATCTTCCAAAAAAAAAAAAAAACAACACAAAGTATATCTACACGCAGAACATAAACACAACACCAACACTAGCAGATTCGGATCTGAATAAACACAATCACACTATTTTTTAGATCTTCCCCCAATAGCTCAGATCTACAACCACAAAAATGCACCCAGATCTAGACCCATAACCCAAAATCAAAGACTCAGAACACACACAAGCACAAAACCACGCACGCACACCCAGACGCACACAAGCACAAACTCAAAAAAAAAATTCAGATCTGCGTTTGCAAACGGAAAGATCTTCGTAGATCTTTCTAGATCTACGAAAATCTGAACAACACATGGAGAGAGTGGAGAGATAAGAGGAGAGAGAGAGAAGAGACGGAGAGAGAGAGAGAGAGAGAGAAGAGAAGAGATGGAGAGTGTGGACCTGGAAGAGGGGGTCGCAGTGGGCGGTGGACGGTGGTCGGTGGCGGCGACGGCGGCGGCCGCGGAGGACGGGTGGAGGAGAGCTCTGGCTGAGAAATAGAGAGAGAAGTTCTCTCTGGCATATCTCTAGATTTGTGGGGTGGGGGGAAGAGAGAGGGTGATAATGTTATTTGTGGTTGTGGTGTTTAATGAGTTAGTGGGTTGGGATTGTGAGCCATTGATATTCTATGTAATATACGGTCAAGATTAAGAGCTGGGTATCCATGTGAAACTTTGAAAACCAATCAATGGTTCACACCTCACAAAATCATACTCCCTCCGTCCCAAAACAACTTGCACCATTTTGATCAAAATGGTCAACTTAAGTGTAATTTGACCAAGACTTTATAAACAATTGATGATCTTATTAAAAAAAATTAAAATTTGTTATTAACTCACCATCAAAAATATTATAGATAACAATTTTTAGATTTTTATTTGAATCATCAAATCTTTTACAAATTGGAAGTCAAAGTGTTACTAATTTGACCAATTTTGGTCAAACTGTGCGAGTTGTTTTGGGACAGAGTAGTATCTTTTTCTTTCTACAAAACAAACTATTATTAATTAATCAATATTATTATTGAAGATATAATATAATAATAATAATACCCAAATAAATTATTAATAATAATAACAAAAGTAATGAAATATTTAATGAAAAATAATGAAGACTGAAAATAATAATAATAATTAATAAATAGTAATTAGTAACAAAATATTGATTGGATATTTGATAACAAATAAATTATAATAGTCACTAATAATTTAAAATGATAATAATTAAATAACTATAGATAAAGTAATATTACCCGGATATTTAGTAAATGATAATAGTCACTAACCATAACCATCTCACTACCATTACCACTGCACCGCCTCCATGTCTGCCATAACGCCCACTACTAACCACCTCCATCGTTACCACCCTACCTCACCTCATTAGATATTTAGATTCATTATGTGTTGAGTTTCTTCATCTTATGACCTTCCTAATGATAAGAAACTCAAAACTCTAATTAATTATTGTGCTAACTGTTGTTTTTGCAGGAAACTATAAATTTAATTTTTATGGTTTATTCTCTCTATCCTTTTATGTGTAAACAACGATTGGCTTGAGTTCCTCCGCATGAGGAAAATGTAGGCAACCACTTGGTGCGGCAATTATTTATTTTTATTTTGTAATCAAAAAATTATATAAAAATTATGTGTTGAGTTTCTTCATCTTATGACCTTCCTAATGATAAGAAACTCAAAACTCTAATTAATTATTGTGCTAACTGTTGTTTTTGCAGGAAACTATAAATTTAATTTTTATGGTTTATTCTCTCTATCCTTTTATGTGTAAACAACGATTGGCTTGAGTTCCTCCGCATGAGGAAAATGTAGGCAACCACTTGGTGCGGCAATTATTTATTTTTATTTTGTAATCAAAAAATTATATAAAAATAAAACTATATTTCTCAACTTGAATTGACTCTCACACACGTGCACTCATGTAGAATAATTTCACTACGGTAAATAATAAAGTTACAAAACATAGGTACAAAATAAGGTGTCATAATTATGTTGGTGTTTTTAATTGGAGTGTGCCAGGTCCACTATCGATGTGGACAATGAAACATCGCTACCACATCTTGTATCCTTCATTTTGTAAACTTTTTTTGTAAGCCTAGCATTTCACTACATATACCCTTCTTAACCCGGGGTCTCAATTGAAGGACGAATGTCAGTCAACACTTCCTAGTTGGTCTCTCCAACCAAGGATGGTGTGCCCACTTCATGACCCGCTCCAAGCCGACGTGTGTTCATGGGAGCATAAGCCGTAAGTCGTAAGCGTGCATTGATAAAATTTGACGTAAAGGAGGATGAACAAGAAGAGAAATTTCATGTTTTATTCTTTATGAAGTAAAACAACGCTTGAACTCAATTCTTGATTCTTTAAAAAGGTTACAAGACTCCTCTATTTATACTAGAACTACTACCTAGAAATAAGGAAACCTATTTTATCTAGGAAACAATATAATTTAAACTAGGAAGCTAAATCAACTAACACAAAGGAATGTGATATGGTGAATCTTGGAAATCCCAAGCATATCTTGGATATCTTAACCGAGATATGATGATATCCTACACTCCCCCTCAAGTTGGCGCGTGAAGGATATAAACGCCCAACTTGAAACTTAAAAAAAATCAATCATTCCAACAAGAGACCTCTGTTCGCCTGCGCTTGGTGTCTCATAATCTGTGTCGACCCTTCACGTCTTCTTACGTACTTCGGATAACAATTTCCCACAGATTGGAACATTTTTCCACAGCACGTATACTTGGGCTTCTCTGTCTGCAGAACTGATTTTACACTTGACTGATCAACTGACTTATCAACTGACTCATCAACTGGTCGACGGCTGCATTCCGGCTGTACTGATTTGTTTCGTTCCTTGCTTCGTTCGGGTTATAGCACGCTTTAGCTTATCTGCTCTAGGCCTACTCTTACTCCCAACACGTTTTTGCAAGTCTCCTCAAATCTCTTGCGCCTTCTTTGCAAGCTTGACTTTATTTTTAATTCCCTTCTTCATGAAACCCTTCACCATCGCATTGCACCGTCTCCAAACTGATAATTCTGAATCTCGGCTGGTCTCGTTGCTGCCGTCATGGTTTTAGGATGAAGGAACAAAGAAACGAAAAAAAAAAAAAAAAGGAACCGAACAAAAAAATCGGAAAACAAAGACAAAAAAAATATGCAGAAGCGATTTTGGATCATTAACACAGCTTTGATGTCATGATAAAATTTGATTCTTTAAAAAGATTACAAGACTCCTCTATTTATACTAGAACTACTACCTAAAAATAAGGAAACCTATTTTATCTAGGAAACAATATAATTTAAACTAAGAAGCTAAATCAACTAAAAGAAAGGAATGTGATATGGTGAATCTTGGAAATCCCAAGCATATCTCGGATATCTTAACCGAGATATGATGATATCCTACATGCATAGCTGCCCACATGCATACATAATTGGTAGTGTTTATGCCCTAGGCCTATGGAATTCACCATATATCCATTTCAGGTTTGTGTGAACTTAATTTCTTTTTCGTACGTCCCAAGTTAGTGTGAACTGCCCAAATAGCAAATAATCTTTACTATTCCTCTCACTCATTCTCTTCCTACTTTACTTTGACACTCACAACATCAATCAACTTACTATTCGTCCCACTCATTCTCTCTTCTATTTAATTTTTCATACTCACAAACACCTGCTTCTACTATTTATCACTCCTATTATTTCTTAATTTGTGTGTCCAATGTTTTTAGTTCACACTAACTTGAAACGGAGAGAGTATACATTTATGTAATGTCTTTTATCATTTATACTAGAAATTAACTGCTTGATTATTATATATTTTGTATCTTTATTATAATAATCTCTGTCCCTAGTATCTTATGAAGAACTAGCATAAGTTTAATGGATAATTATGTGATGATTATGTGCATGGAGATGATTATGTGCATGGAGATGCGGATTAAACTTGTGGGTACTTGTTGTGACCAAGATATTGGATTGAACCGTTATGAAATTTAGGTTATGGCCAAATGTCATAATTCAATCTCATATAGTTATACATTTACAACATTTAATGATAGATAATCAAATTCGGCCTACTTGTGTATAAAAGACCAAATTCGGCCAGCATTCTTGACCAATGATTTTATGAGTCTCCAAAGAGTTTGAGAGAGGTTTTATTTTGTTCTAAGACATCTTTGATTGAAGAACAAAATAACACACAAATAAAATTCCATATAGTCATATTAAATTGTGAAAGTGTGTTTCATAATTTTGGTCTAGCAACCAAGATCAAGAAGCTTCTTGATATTCGTTCGTAGTGTGGATACCGCTGTGAGAGCCCGCGCCCGTACCCGCGTGAGGATCCGTGCAAAACGCGGCTGGAATCCGCTCGGTTTCTCATAATGGTTACCCTACTTTGGTTTTGAAAAAAGAAGAGTCGCCACCTCATTTTATTTAAAGAAAATAGAGATAAAACCTTTTGTTTTGAAAAGAAGTGGGTTCGGGGGCTATGTTACGAGAGGAGAAGGTGTTAGGCACTCCGCTCGCCCTTTCGGTCTCTAGCATGCTTCCGCCTACGCTTGATTTTAATTTGCCTTTTGAAAATGTGTTTTATGTCCTAGCTTATAAAAAATGTGTATGTTTATGTACAGGGGAGTCTCCTAGTCTAGGCACGTTTGTTTTAATTCGCAACCGGGGAATCGGTTTGGGTGGATTTCCCGATTGGTTTTCGAAAATGGTTTTGAACATGTCAAGAAAGAAAACGTCCACGGGGAAGGGGATTGCATACAGTCTGAGATATACATATATGTACAAAAGTGGGAAACAAATCCCATAAATAGATAAATATCCTCGCCACGGGGGATTAGGTTTTTGGGCATCGTCGTCCGTCCCGGATCGCGTACCTGTCCTAAAATAATCCAAATCCAAAACTAAAAAAATGGGGATTTCTCCCTGAATGTTAGATATCATTGTGAAGTTTTTATGGATTTTTTAGGTTAAATTTAGACCCCAAATATTGACAAGAAAGTGCATCACAAAATCTGCCCAGAAGATGTTCACAGGAAACATGGCACATTGATCACCAATTTTAACTATCTTAGCTTATGAATATGACAAAACACCAAGAATGAAAGTTGAAGGCTAGATTTAAAACATGAAGATTCCAAAATTTTGAGTTCATAAGATGAGTTTATGTTGTTCAAAAGGCCTCTGACATTTTGATGTCAGAGACTGGAAATGCTGAAACTGAAGCTTGAAGGCTGAAACAAGTGAAAAAACAGAGATTTTCCAGTGCTCCAAAAAATGTTTAAAAAATATGTTAATCTTACCTAGTTTGTGTAGAACAAAATTCAGGTTTTGACCTTTGTTCAAAAACCAAGTTTTCATTGAGTTTTAAGCACAAGAACAGAGCATGGCACACATGAAAACAAACAGGACAGCATGTCTGTAACTCAAATCTATGCATGAAAACACGACCTAAACATGTAATCTGAACATGAAACTTGACGAGCATGAACTTCATCACGTGATGAACAACTTTGGTGTTTTGACTTAAGCCCAGAAACCACTTTAATATGGAGTTTTAAAAGCATGAAAAACGTTGGTCTGAGCAGAGTATGTAAAAACTGGAAGTTTAAGCCATGAAAATGGGTTTCAAAACATGACCAAAACTCAAAACCAAATTATGAAACTCATCGAACTTATTATTTGACATGTTGAGAACATTATCCAAATGCCACTTTGCATTAAAAACCAAGTTTTGCATGAATGTGCATAGAAATGAAAAGAGAGGACAGATTCATGGATTTTGGAAGAAGATGAGAATTTACATGGAAATCTTCAAAGAAATGAACATATTAATGCTCATGAAAGCATGCAAACTTGAATGATCTGAATATTAACAACAAAGATCCATTATTTATATGTACACATTGCAAGTTTTACATAGTAAAAATATAAAAGGATGAAGGGAACCTAGCCATTAGTTGGCTAGGCCCCGAACTTTGTCACATAGAGGTTTACATTGCTAATGTTTTAGAATTCACAAAGAGACTTTTACCTAGCTATCAAGAGGGTGGTGTGCTCCCTTTGTCTCCAAGGGGAGACTTTCCTTTTTGTTTGATTTGAGTTGTTGAGATTGAGTGATGGAGAGTATGCTTGTTGTTTGCTTTGAGTTTTTTGAGATTGATTGAGGTTGTTTGAGTAGTTTGTTTGGAGTTTTAGGTGGTGGTGGAGTGGTAGTTTAGTGGTGGAGTAGTGGTGGTGGAATGGTGGTGATGTGGTGGGGGTAAGAACAAGAGAGGATGAGGGGAATTGTGGAGAGGAGAATGAGGTCCATGAATATGTCCCCCCTTCTTGGATCAACATGGGAGTATATGAGGGAGGTGAGTGCTTCTTTTGGTGACCAAAATGCCCCTATACTAGGGGTAGAGGAGGGAGATGGTTGCTTGCCCGGATGGTCTTGATGGAGGTCGGATGAGTCGATGGAAAAGGTGATGGGAATTATTGAAATGTAATGAGTAGGTGGGAATAATTGATCACAAACAAGCTTTTGACTAAGCAATGGACTTTCCTCAGCGAGCCACGTTTAAACTTCATGCAAAAATGAGTTTGAGTTTTCTTTCCGGCTCCGTATTTCTGCTCCGCAACTATCTCAATGTGCGCGCTCCGGTGGCCCGGTTGTCCGCGGGCCCAACATGAAAGTTGCTCGGAATATTTTTCTGACCACGCAGGTATATCTGAAATATTTTAATAAGCAAGGAATATTATAAATATAATTTTAAATGCATAAGATGACCTGTGTAAAAGGCTTTTTAGGGTGCAGGACCTGCTCCGAGATCCGCGCGCGCTATTTTTTTAGAATGTGCCCTTTAACTCGGTTTTGAGCCCTGATCATGAATTCGGGCTCGGTTTTTGCATCCGATGCACCGATAAGGCGTACGATAATCCCGAACGGCCAAATCTATGGTTTTAGGTCAATTATCGCGCTTAGACCAATCCAATGGTTGGTTTTAGGGGTGCGAGATCGGGGTGTCTACAACCGCTAGAGGGTGAAGCTTATCATCTTCAAAGTTCGTGTTCTTACTTTCTTCGTGATCAAGCTTCAAATCTCCACCAAGATCAAAGCTAGAATTCAAAGTCATCAAGGGTTAGTTTCTCCTCTATTCATAGTATTGTATTTGATTTAATCATATGAACGGATCTATGGGCTTTGGGTTTCATAAATTTTAAATGCTAAATTCCGCTGCGCATGTTACTCCGAAACCCAACAGTGGTATCAGAGCCCCGTTCATGTTGATTTTTTCAATACTTAGATCATGTTGTGTGTATATAAATTGTTTATGTGCCTAGCATGATATGAATATTGGTTTATGTGATGTTTATGTGTTATGTGATTTTATGTGGTTTATTGTTTTGCAACTTTAATCGTACGATTCAATCGCAATAAATAAATTATGGTGGATTCAGAATTGTTGATTATTAATTTTTGATTGGATCAAAGTTTTAATAATCGGGGAAAAACAATTTTGAGACAAAATTTTCGAACTTTGAAAATTCTGCACATTCTGATCATCTTGGGCGACCGCATAAAATCACTTGGGCGGCCGCACATGTTTGGGCGACCTCACAATGTGTTTTGGGCGGCCGCACAAAAGGATCAGAAGGTCTGATTTTGGTTAAAAACAGAATCTGGAATTTTTCGAAAAATTCAACAAAACCAGTAACAGAACCAGTCCAGACCTGCTGATCTGGAATGGGTTTTGGGTAGTTGGTTTGTGTGTGGATTTTGGGGTTTGATTTTCCTATTTGTTTTAGTCTTGTGATTCCTAGATTGGTTCAAGGTTTGGATGGCTAATCTGCGTTCATCGAGATTGTGTTTCCCAAACTTGATCGCAATCAAAGTTTCAAAGATAAAACGAAGTTAGAATTATGAAGAGTTCATAATTGCTAAAATTGAGAAACAAAGTTCTTGATTCAAAGATTGGAGATCCATGTGGAATTGTGGATGCAATTGGCCTACGTTCATCGAGACCATCTATTGCTTAGTTTCGGCCACATGGACTACTTTCTTGGTTTCTTGAATTAGTGCGGGATTGTGGTTGCCTAATGGCTTAGTTCGACCGCACTTCTTGTTGTCTTAATTTGGAAATAATAACCAAAGTTGAAATAGTCTCATCCTCATAATTATAGAGAAACTAATGACACATAAATATCATGCTTAAATTAATGGAGATTAATTTAGTTGTTAAACTTGATGTGTAACATGTTTATATTATGTGCTCATAAATGTGTTATATGCTATATGTGATGAACCTTCAAAGAAAGTTTTAAGTCTTTCATTGCCATGCCATGATTAAAACACTTGTTTATACATGGGTGATCTTGATGTGGGTTCGCCTCCGCGAGGTGCATTAAGCTTATTCATGTATGAGCAAGATGAGGTTCATTAATTTAATGTGGGCTTGCCTCCGCAAGGTGCATTAAATTGAATGGTTCCTATGCGTTTAAAATGGTTGGACTTAATTAGGCGTCAAAACGGTTTTGGGCCTAGGCAAAAGATGAGGTTAAACATGCCTTTTGAAATTGGATTTCTCAAGGAATCTCATAAGAGGATCTAAGGGTCATATGGGATATGATTGACATTATTGTCTACCTAATTAATTTAGTTTTGAGCGGTCCGCCTCCGTGGACTCAAAAGTTAAATTAAAGTTGGATCTTAGCCCAATTAAATTATATTATACATTGGATGTATATGAAGGTTATATAATTTAGTGGGAGTATTTTTGTTTGAAAAATACATTATTTATCTCTTTAATGAAAACCGGTACTTATTAAATTTTGGAAATTTTGTATATTTGTAGATAATGACTACAAACACTCAATCAATTTCGTTGCGATCGATCCTTGAGAAGGATAAGCTCCAAGAGAATAGTACGAACTTTATGGATTGGATCCGTAGCGTAAGAATTGTTCTAAGGCAAGAAGATAAGTTGTACATTCTCGATGGGCCTCTTCCTACTGAACCAGAACCTACTGCCCCTAGGGCAGAAAGAGACAATTACAAGAAACATCGTAATGATTCTAGAGATGTAAGTTGTCTCATGCTTGCTACTATGTGCTCAAAACTCTAACAAAGTTTGGAACATTTGGAAGCCTATGAGATAGGCGTGGAGTTAAGAGCCATGTTTCAAGAGCAAGCTAGGCAAGAGAGGTACAAGACCATTGTTGCATTCACTACTTGCAAAATAAATGAAGGGCAACAAGTGGGTCCTCACATGCTGAAAATGAAAGATTATGTAGAGCACCTTGAGAAACTTGGCTATCCAATCCCATTGGAGCTAGCCACGGATCTCATTCTTAATTCATTGCCTAAAAGTTATAATCAGTTTGTGATGAATTATAACATGCATGGAATGGATAAGAATCTCTCCGAGTTGCATGGGATGCTTAAAACTGCGGAGATGAAGATTGCGGAGAAAGGTTCTCCCGTGCTCTTAGTCCATGATGGGAAGAAGGCTGGTGCCAAAGGAAAGGGTAAGAAAGTTGTCAAACCCAAGATAAGCAAAGCAAGTGTTGCCAAGGCTTCTGAGGTAAAACCCGATTCACAAAAGGATGCAATTTGTTTCCATTATCAAGAGATTGGTCATTGGAAACGTAATTGCAAGACTTTCTTGGAAGAGCAAAAGAAGAAGAAGGGCAGCAAGGCTGCGTCGACTTCAGGTATCTATATGATAGATATTCTCCTTTCTACCACTGATTCTTGGGTATTGGATACCGGATGTGGTTCTCACATTTGTTTAAATGTGCAGGGTCTAAAGAATAGGAGACTAGTTAAAGAGGGTGAAGTAGACCTACGCGTGGGGAATGGAGCAAGAGTTGCTGCATTAGCCGTAGGGACTTATGAAGTCACTTTACCTTCCGGATTAATCCTTGTTTTGAACAATTGTTATTATGTTCCGGATTTAAGTAGAAATATTATTTCAATTTCTTGTTTGGATAATGAAGGTTTTAAGTTTCTTATTGAGAATAAAAAAATTTCTATTTATTTAAATGATGTGCTTTATGGTATTGCTAATTCATTTAATGGCCTTTATGTCTTGAATGTCAAGGATGAAAATAATGACAATGTCTATCATAGAAATAAGAAATCTAAACCTAATGATGTAAATCATACCTATTTATGGCATTGCCGTCTTGGTCATATTAATGAGAAGCGTATCTCAAAACTCCATGGGGATGGACTTTTGGGTTCATGTGACTTTGAGTCATATGATACTTGTGAGTCGTGTCTTCTTGGAAAAATGACTAAGACACCTTTTACCAAGTTGGGTGAAAGGGCAAGCGACTTATTGGGGTTGATACATTCCGATGTATGCGGACCATTAAGTAGCAATGCTAGGGGAGGATTTCAATACTTCATAACCTTCACTGATGATTATAGTAGATTTGGGTATGTTTACCTAATGAAATATAAGAGTGAAGCATTTGAGATATTTAGAATATTTCAAAAATGAAGTAGAAAAACAACTTGGCAAAAGTATTAAGGCACTTCGATCAGATCGAGGTGGAGAATACTTGAGTCAAGAATTTGATGATCATCTAAAGAATTGTGGAATAGTTTCACAATTGACTCCACCCGGAACACCACAATGGAATGGTGTGTCCGAAAGGAGGAATCGGACTTTGTTAGACATGGTTCGATCAATGATGAGTCAAGTTGATCTTCCAATATCCTTTTGGGGTTACGCTCTAGAAACCGCTGCTTTCACACTAAATCGTGTTCCAACTAAATCGGTTCAAAAGACTCCATATGAGATGTGGAGCGGAAAGAAGCCTTGTCTGTCTTTCATGAAGATTTGGGGTTGCGAAGCTTTTGTCAAAAGACTTGTCTTTGACAAACTTGCACACAAATCTGACAAATGTATTTTCGTGGGATATCCAAAGGAAACTAGAGGATATTACTTTTACAACCGTGAGGACAACAAAGTATTTGTTGCCCGAACTGGTGTCTTTCTAGAGAAAGGAAAGAATTTCTCTCCAAAGAAATCAGTGGGAGTAAAATAAATCTTGAAGAAATTCGAGACCCAGAAAATAACATTGAACCAATAGTGGAACAAGAACAAGAACCACAAGGAGTTGTGGAACCTGTTCAAAATACACAAGCAACTCGCAGATCTAGTAGGTTACGATCCGAGCCCGAGAGATATGGATTTTTCGTAACGGATAGTAATGAGGTGGAAATCATTGAGAATGATGAGCCGACAACCTACCAAGACGCGATGTCTTCTCCTGATTCAGACAAGTGTCTTGGAGCCATGGAATCTGAATTGCAATCCATGCAAGACAATCAAGTTTGGAATTTGATTGATGCACCCGAAGGTGTAAAAACCATAGGATGCAAATGGGTCTTCAAGAAGAAGACTGACATGGATGGGAAGGTGCATACTTACAAAGCTAGACTTGTAGCAAAGGGTTATAGGCAAGTTCATGGTATTGACTATGATGAGACCTTTTCACCCGTAGCAATGATCAAGTCTATAAGAATTCTGCTTGCCATTGCCGCATATCATGACTATGAAATATGGCAAATGGATGTCAAAACCACTTTCCTAAATGGAAAACTTCAAGAGGATGTGTATATGACACAACCGGAAGGTTTTGAACAGAATTCTAAGGTATGCAAATTGCAAAGATCCATCTATGGATTAAAGCAAGCTTCAAGGAGTTGGAATCTCCGTTTTGATGAATAGGTCAAAGAGTTTGGTTTCATCAAGAACGAAGATGAGCCTTGTGTATACAAGAAGATTAGTGGGAGCATAGTGCTTTTCCTTGTTTTATACGTGGATGACATATTGCTCATTGGAGACATTCCTACACTTCAGTCTGTGAAAACTTGGTTAGGAAAGTGTTTTGCAATGAAAGATATGGGTGAAGCCGCATATATACTTGGCATTAAGATCTATAGAGATAGATCAAGGAGGCTACTTGGTTTAAGCCAAAGTACATACATTGACAAGGTAATTAGAAGATTCCGCATGGAAAATTCTAAGAGAGGAACCTTACCAGTGTTACATGGAGTTTCTCTAAGCAAGACTCAATGTCCTAAGACAAACGATGAGCGTGAGAAAATGAATGATGTTCCATATGCTTCGGCAATTGGGTCCATCATGTATGCCCTGATTTGTACTAGGCCGGATGTATCTTATGCTTTGAGCATGACAAGTAGATACCAATCCGACCCTGGCGAAAATCACTGGGTAGCTGTAAAAGCGATTCTTAAGTACTTGAGAAGAACTAAAGACTCGTTTTTGGTCTATGGAGGAATGGAAGATGATCTCGTTGTAAATGCTTACACGGATGCAAGCTTCCAAACCGATAAAGATGATAGCCGATCGCAATCGGGTTTTGTGTTTATGTTAAATGGTGGAGCTGTAAGCTGGAAGAGTTCCAAGCAAAGTACAACCGCTGATTCTACAACAGAAGCTGAGTATATTGCTGCATCGGATGCTGCAAAGGAAGCAGTTTGGATTAAGAAGTTCATCACTGAACTTGAAGTGGTTCCTAGTATTGCTAATCCAATAGACCTTTATTGCGATAATAATGGTGCTATTGCTCAAGCAAAGGAACCAAGAGCACATCAAAAATCCAAACACATACTTAGGCGTTTTCATATCATTCGAGAGATCGTTGATAGGGGAGACGTAAATATATGCAGAGTACCTACTGATGACAATGTTGCGGACCCGCTAACAAAGGGACTTCCACAAGCTAAACATGATGGTCATGTTAGGTCCATGGGTATTAGATACATGGGAGATTGGGCCTAGGGCAAGTGGGAGATTGTTGGTAGTGGTGTGGTGCCCTAGGCACGTTTAATAAACGTTGTAATTGTTATCATTTATTTCATATCAATAAAGAGATGTTTTGATTATTATTGTTGTTCATGTTTACTTATAATAATCTCCGTCCCTAGTACTTGTTGAGCACTAGTATAAAGGCTAAATGATCATGGGATGATCATGTTAGATTTATGGGTACTTGTTTGGAACAAGGTACTGGACATGACCCGCTGTATGAGATTTATGTTATGGTCTATGTCAAACATATATCTCATATTAGTTATGTCATTCGAATCCTTAGACATGAAGTTATTATAGTCTTCCACTTGATGAACATTATGTTTGACATATTCAAACGCTACCTTTAATCGGGTAGTTATAAAGGGTATGATTGGCATAATCGAATTCACGTAGGGAAGAATAATAAGCTAAATGGATTTGTCCCTCTTCGGAGAGATGTCAAGCTTGGGCCTCTCGTAGGAATGATGTTGATGAAATGTTCGGCCGGACTCAAATGAATTGATTGGATCAATGTCATTTGGATTATCAACATATTCGGAATCGAGAAAGTATTGAACAAAACAAGTTGACTGTTTGACCATGACTTGTGTTCAATGACATCGTGGACAAAGGGATTATGACATATTCTAAAGGAATGCGAACTTGTATCTAGTTATACTATTTGGGTAGGTATGACGGTTTGCTAGAACCTAATCATATCTTATGGTTTCATGTTTGAACCCATTGCCAACTTAGTATAATCCTAGAGGGTCACACACAATAGAACGAATCCTAAATAAGGAATATATTGGAATTTTGGAAATTCTGGGAATCTGGGGAAGTGGGCGACCGCACAGTGTGGACTGGGCGGCCGCACACTTAGCTCAGTTTTGTACCAGTTTGTTTCAGATAGTTGTGCGACCGCACAGTGGATTCTGGGCGGCCGCACAGTACTGTCGGGGGGCAGATTCCTAATTTGATTAGGAAACGAATTTTGGACGGATTTTGACACAAGTTTCCTATTTGGAATAGGTCCTACTTGTGTATAAAAGACCAAATTCGGCCAGCATTCTTGACCAATGATTTTGTGAGTCTCCAAAGAGTTTGAGAGAGGTTTTATTTTGTTCTAAGACATCTTTGATTGAAGAACAAAATAACACACAAATAAAATTCCATATAGTCATATTAAATTGTGAAAGTGTGTTTCATAATTTTGGTCTAGCAACCAAGATCAAGAAGCTTCTTGATATTCGTTCGTAGTGTGGATACCGCTAGAGGGTGAAGCTTATCATCTTCAAAGTTCGTGTTCTTACTTTCTTCGTGATCAAGCTTCAAATCTCCACCAAGATCAAAGCTAGAATTCAAAGTCATCAAGGGTTAGTTTCTCCTCTATTCATAGTATTGTATTTGATTTAATCATATGAACGGATCTATGGGCTTTGGGTTTCATAAATTTTAAATGCTAAATTCCGCTGCGCATGTTACTCCGAAACCCAACACTTATAATATAGATCGTGGAGAGAAATTGGTAATTTATGTATCGCAATCGCAATGAAGATAACAAACGATGAAATTAATAACAAATAAAATACAAAATGGGAGTTAGAATTAGTCTATGTAATGATCTAATAATAAATATTAATAAATATACAAAAAAAATATATATATTAAAAGCTGAGGCGGAGGTATGTTGATTCGCCACGTAGACATTTTTTGCTAAAGATTGCTTTTGGTGAAGCCATGTCATCACCACCTTAAACTTTAAGTGACTTTTGATATTCTTTTTATTAGCTAATAATATTAGTTAAAGATATTAGTTATTATATATGTTAACTATTACTATTAATAGTATTAGTTAACCATAATAGTTACTATATAAGTTAACTATTACTATTAATAGTATTAGTAAACCATAATAGTTACTATATAAGTTAACTATTAGTATTAATAGTATTGGTTAACCATAATAGTTACTATTTAAGTTAACTATTACTATTAATAGTATTGGTAAACCATAATAGTTACTATATAAGTTAACTATTATTATTAATAGTATTGGTTAACCATAATAGTTACTATTTAAGTTAACTATTACTATTAATAGTATTGGTTAACCATGATATTTACTATATAAGTTAACTATTACTATTAATAGTATTCGTTAAACATAATAGTTACTATATAAGTTAACTATTACTATTAGTAGTATTAGTTAACAATGATAGTTGTTATATAAGTTAACTATTACTATTAGTAGTGTTAGTTAACAATAATAGTTACTATAAAAGTTAACTATTACCATTAATAGTGTTAGTTAACTATTATAGTTACTATATATATAAGTTAACTAATACTATGAATAACATTAGTTAACCACAATAGTTACTATATAAGTTAACTTTTATTATTAATATTATTAGTTAATTATAATAGTTATTATATATATTAACTATTATTATTTATAATATTAATTAACCAAATCTTATTTCTCATGAAGCAATGTCAGCATTGCCCCTACAACTAAGAGGCTATTTATTTTTCTCATTCTAAGCTAATAGTATTAGCTAATTTTATTAGTAACTATATAGGATACTATTATCTTTAATTTATTATTTTCAAATACTATAAAAGACTAATTCTACTTATAGTCATCTTTAATCTATAGATGCAATACTCACATATATAATCTAGAATAGAAAACTGAAAGGTCAAAAGTTAATACTATATTTATTGTGAGCAATCATTTATTCATTAATAATTAATTTTAATATATTATTAAATTTTGAAGGTTTCTAATAGTCATATTGATAATCCATAACACTAAATTATCAAAATCAAACTATTATGACTTAAGCAGTTATCACTTCAGTTACAATTATAGGTCATAGAATTTCAAAGGTTAAGAACATGTTAAAGATCATGAAATTTACATCGAATGTATAACAATATATTCAACGAATGAACCACTAAAGTTTACGTTTATATGAAAACAAACCAAATATGGTATATTAACTAATCTCTGCACATAAATGAATGGTCTCATTAATTTTTGATAAACGGCTTAAACTTTATCGAAAAGATTTTTAATTGTTCACTCTCCTCATACTTCAACGTTATTGGCTTGCAAGTCAACCCCAATTTTTTATACTGAAATTCAAATAGATAATTTCTCAAAGACATAGGTAAAATTGCCATTTGTTAGGTGTATCTCATTTTCTTTTTGAACTCAATATCTAAGAAAAGTATTTTACTAATCTTTGTCATCCCATTCCTTTATGTACTCCCAATCCATTATCGTGCGGAGCACGGGCTAAATTACTAGTATTAAATAAGATGTGAAACTGGGTTTATGATTAGTTTATGTAATGTAGTTTGGTCTGGCGGTTCGGCTTGGCGGTTCGGTCTCGCGGTCTCAAACCACGGTTCGGTTTGGTTTGGTCTGGGAAGGTCAAACCACAAACCAAACTGAACCATATGGTTTGCCAATATTTGAGACTGAACCAAACCATTGGTGCTTGAAAACCAAACCCAACCGCATGGTTTGGTTTGGTTCGGTCTCAAACCGCGGTTTGAACCGAACCAGTTACACCCCTATTGACAACCAAGAAGACCACAACTAATCACTTGTCGCAAGCCCGCTAACACTTGCTGCAACCATTCATGTTAATAGTCTTACATCTGGAACTTACTCAACTGAAAACGCAAAAAGCTCAACTCCAAAAAAAAAAAAAAAAGAGGAAATCAATTTGGGGCTATTGGGCTTTAAAGGTTAAAGTGAACATAACCAGAGCCCAACTCTTTTTACCATAAGGCTTATCCCCAACTTTTCTAAAATCTCTTTCAATACTACTAGACACTAGTACTACATCTGTGTTTATTTTTTACTAGGGATTAACCCTTGCGAAATTCTTTCGTGCAGGGATATTTATAATTACATTATATAATTTTTAAATATTTTAAATAAATATAAATAAATTTAAAGATATATATAAATCTACTTGTGATTATTTAATAATAGTGAAAATAGTTTTAGTTACTATATTATAAAATAGATATTATGATTGGTTAATAGTATTGGTTAATAGTAACTTTATAAATTTTTAAACTTCGTTTGTCCCAGAATGATGTCAATTTTTACTCTTAATCGATTGAAAAAATAATGTTTTAATTATAGTTCACATTATAGTAGTAATTATGAGCTTAAATAGTAAATTAAAAGATAATGGTTACCAAAGTAGTGCTCCCTCCGTCTCAGAGTAAGAGTCCTACCTCTCAAATGCACGGAGAATAAGAAATGATGGAAGTGATTTAAGTGTTGTGAGTGTAAAAGTAAAGAAAGGGAGAAAATGAGTGGGAAGGAATAGTAAATTGATTGGTGTTGTGAGTATAAAAGTAAAGTATGAGAGAGAATTGGTGAGATGAATAGTAAAGATTCTTTGCAATTTTAGGAAAGTGACTCTTACTCTAGGATGTACCAAAATAGAAAGTATGACTCTTACCCTGAGATGGATGGAATAACTTTATCGTAAATAATAAGTTAAAAGTAATAGTTACTATATATAGTAACTAATACTAATAATAGTTTTTTTTTCTTCAAAAAAAATACTAATAATAGTAATACTTACAATATATTGTAACTATTCTAATTAGTTAATATTATTGTTAATAATAGTTACTTTATATAGTAACTATTACACTTAACTAATATTACTAATAGTAATAATTATGTTATATAACTAACTATTACAATTAACTAATACTATTAATAGTAATACTTATCTTATATAGTTAACTATTATAGTTAACTAATACTATTAATAGTAATAGTTACCTTTTATAGTAACTATTATACTTAACTTATACTATTAATAGTAATAGTTATCTTATATAATTAACTATTATAATAAACTAATACTATTAATAGTAATAATTAACCAATATAGTAACTATTACAATTAATTAATACTATTAGCGAATAAGAGAAAAATGAAAAGTCACCTAATTAAAATGATATGGACGATGTGGCACCACCAAAAGCAAGAGTTACCCTAAACTTGTCCATATGGCACAACCTAAAGATTCTACCTTGACTTTTAATATATATAGATTTTTGTTTTTGTTTTGCTTTTTTTAAAAAAAAAATTGTGCTTCCATCTAATAATGAATGTTCAAAATCACTTTTGCTTAAGAGATTTGAATATACACTTTAGGAGAGAGAATATTTATTTTGAAACAAACGATTCTCTCAAATAGAAGAGAAGATCCTCTGTGCCAAGATGATGTGCCACTCTCTATGCCACCAATAACAAATTGACGAGCCATTCTTATAAAAAACCTGTTTTACACTAAGAGATGTGTAAAACCTGTTTTTCATTAAGAGATTTTGTTTTACATTAGAGCTTTGGACCCTAAGCCCCTTGAGCCAGATCATAAACCCATAAGAACCCATGTTGATATGAAAATTTCATTTAAGCCCATTGCTAGTTAAAGGACAGAAATACCCTCTACTATTCCACCCCTATCCTGCCCCAACCCCCACAACCGTTTATTGATCCAACCCAGATGTTCTGCTATGTTCACCCATTCCAAAAAAATCAAAAGAAAATCTATATATATTAAAAGTCAAGGTAAAGTCTTTAAGTGGTGCCATGTGGACAAGTTTTGGGTAACTCTTGCTTTTGGTGGTGACACATCATCTATAACATTTTAATTAGGTGACTTTTCATTTTTCTCTTATTAGCTAATAGTATTAATTAATTATAATAGTTACTCTATTAGTTAACTATTACTATTAATAGTATTAATTTATTATAATAGTTAACTATATAAGATAACTATTACTATTAATACTATAAGTTATGCATAATAGTTACAATAAAGGGTAACTATTAATAGTATTAGTTCACTATAATAATCAACTATATAAGATAACTATTACTATTAATAATATTAGTTAAATGTAAAATTTATTATATAAGATAACGATTACTATTAATAGTATTAGTTAATTGTAATAGTTAATTATATAACATAATTACTACTATTAGTAATATTAGTTAAGTGTAATAGTTACTATATAAAGTAACTATTATTAACAATAATATTAACTAATTTGAATAGTTACAATATATTGTAACCATTACTATTATTATTATTTTTTTTAAAAAAATTACTATTATTAATATTAGTTATTATATATAGTAACTATTACTTTTATCCTATTATTTACGATAAAAGTTATTTCCTCCGTCTTAGGGTAAGAGTCATACTTTCTATTTTGGTACATCCTAGAGTAAGAGTTTATTTTCTAAAATGGCAAAGAATCTTTACTATTCATCCCACTCATTTTCTCTCATACTTTACTTTTATACTCACAACAACAATCAATTTACTATTCTCTTGCACTCATTCTATCTCTTACTAAACTTACACTCACAACACTTAAATCATTTCCACTGTTTCTTATTCCCCGTGCATTTGAGAGGTAGTACTCTTACTCTGTGATGGAGGGAGTACTACTTAAGTAACCATTATATTTTAATTTACTATTTAAGCTCATAATTACTATAATGTTAACTATAATTAAAACATTATTTTCTCAATCGATCAAGAGTAAAAATTAACATCATTATAAGACAAGCGAAGTAAATTTTAAAAAAAATTATAAAGTTATTTTTAACCAATCTTAATATCTATTTTATACTATAGTAACTAAAACTATTTCTACTATTATTAAAAAATCACAAGTAGATTTATATATATCTTTAAGTTTATTTATATTTATTTAAAATATTTAATAATTATATATTGTAATTATAAATATAAATATCTATGCACAAAAAAAAACACACTCGTGCGAAGCACATGTTAATCCCTAGTACCAATTAATGATTAAAGAGTGTCGGATTTGAACTTGGAACCAAGCATGCTTACACTAAACCTTAACCACTAAGCCAACAATTCTCTTATGTCCACTTTTTCCATTTTTTTAATAAAAACATATTTAATATTATTTGGTCAAATCCGATCAAACTCTCATAACTGAAGTATAAGACCAGTTTTTGCACTTTTTCCAACTTTTAATAAAAAAATAAATAATATTTTTTGGTCAAATCCAGTCAAACTCTTATAAGTGACGTATAAGACATGTCCTACTCTTATAATTAGAGATAAGAATCATTTTTTTCACTTTTTCTAACTTTTAATGAAAAAATAAATAATATGTTTTTGGTCGAATTCGATCTCACTCTTATAACTGACATATAAGACATGTTCTACTCTTAAAATTAGAGTATAAGAGTCATTTTTTTCACTTTTTCCAACTTTTAATTAAAAGATAAATAATATTTTTTGGTCAAATCTGATCAAACACTTATAAGTGACGTATAAGACCAGTTATACTCTTATAATTAGAGTATAAGAGTCATTTTTTTTTTTCACTTTTTTCAACTTTTAATAAAAAATAAATAATATTTTTTGGTCAAATCCGGTCAAACTCTTATAAGTGACGTATTAGACCTGTTCTACTCTTATAATTAGAGTATAAGAGTCATTTTTTCACTTTTTCCAACTTTTAATAAAAAAAATATTTTTTTCTCAAATTCGGTCAAACTCTTATAACTGACGTATAAAACCAGTTCTACTCTTATAATTAGAGTATAAGAGTCATTTTTTTTTCACTTTTTCCAACTTTAAAAAAAAATTGGTCAAATATGGTCAAATTCTTATAAGTGACGTATAAGAGCAGTTTTACTCTTATAATTAGAGTATAAGAGTTATTTTTTTCTTCACTTTTTCCAACTTTTAATAAAAAAATCAATAATATTATTTGGTCAAAATCTGGTCAATCTCTTATAACTGATGTATAAGACCAGTTATCCTCTTATAATTAGAGTATAATAGTCATTTATTTTTTTACTTTTTCCATTTTTTAATAAAATAATAATAAAATTATTTTGTCAAATCTAGTCAAACTCTTATATCTGACGTATAAGACTAGTTCTCCTCTTATATTAAAATATAAAGATCATTTTTTTCACTTTTTCCATTTTTTATTAAAATAAAAGAATATTATTTGGTCAAATCCGGTCAAACTCTTATAAATGAAGTATGAGACCATTTCTCGTCTTATAATTAAAGTAAAATGATCATTTATTTTCACATAATTTCACAAAAATAAAATAAAAATATACTTTTTTTTATTAATGTTGACTCATATTTGGTCAAACTCCTATAGTGAGTGTATAAGACCAATCACACTAAGCAAAATTACACTATGCAAATTGACTGCTTGCTATTAAGGTGAATGAAAACGTTGAAAGAGCTAAAAGTTTAACCATCCAAATATATAAAAACAAACATATTTATGTACATATGCATGTGTGTTGTTAATGTACTCTCATAGTGATTTTGTTGCTGGACTATTCACCAACCCCACAAAGTTAAAACTGGAAATGGGCAATTACCCAATAATTCAAAGATGTTTATAGTAAACATTACTGTAATAAATAGACAGAATAAGAGAGCAACTTCAACAATCACTGATATATTACCTTGTTCAAGCAAGCTTCCAATGTCTGCATAAGAAAAAAGTCGTGGCCCCTGACTACAAATTAACAACAAAATTAACAGTATTTTTTAGAGAGAATATGAGGTTTTTTAGAGAGAGAAGAAGAGAGAGATCAGATCTAAAGGTCCTAGGGTTTCTAGAGAGAGGGAGGGAGAGAGACTCTGAAATTGACGAGAATGGGGAGAACGGAAGTAGATCTGAAATGATCTATAGCAGCCGGACCGACGACCTGGCCGGAATGCGCACACTGGAAACAAGGCGAAGAGCTGGAATCAAGGCGGAGATGGAAGGGTCTTAACATAGAGAAGCAAGAGAAAGAGAGAGGAAGAAAGGAAGGAGGAGCTCGATGTTACCGGAGGAAGCATATTGTCGTTGGAGGAAGGGGTAGATGACGTGTGGAGCACCGGTGACTTAAGAGACTAGCCAGAGCGTGTGCGCTTTACGAGTGGATGACGTCGATCCATGTAGGAGATCGTTGCCAGTGCAAGTAGGGGAAGAAGGCTGGTTGCCGGAGGAGTAGCCGGAGCGGTGGAGTGGCCGGAGTGAGTTAGGGTTTGAGAGTGCGTGTGTAGAGAGAGAGAGAGTGAAGAGATCAAATATGAAAGAGAGGGGGGAAATAGGGTTTTATTGGGGCTAGGGGTAAAATTGGTATTTTGATATTAATTTTGACTGGGTCAACGGAAAGTTGGGTTTTGATGGAATTTTGATCAGAGATTTGGGTGTAGGTGGGCTTAAGTAAATGGGGTGTGTTTTTATAACTTTTTGATCTGGGCCTAGGGTCCTTGTGAAATTAAACATTTACATTAAGGGATGAAAACAAGTTTTACACTAAAATGAGTGTAAAACAAGTTTTTCTCGAGATTTTCACCAAATTGTCACGTGACAGAAACTATGTAACACTACTAATTCCTGTTAGTTATCAAAATAGAAGGAATATGGAAAGTCTGAATCCATATTTAATGATAAGTTTCCTTATCTCTTAGGAGACCAAATTGAATGCAACGAAGAACTATTTCAATCCAACTGAGATTAGCTTTGAATGTATGTTGAAATGTTTTTTAGGACCAAACAATTCACCACTAATTCAAGTGTAATTGTTGTGAGTTTCTCTATTTAATTAACTCTTGCATTAAGATTTTATATATATTTGCTAATGATCAGTATGTATGTTATATGCTAAAATTAATAACTCTGATCAACAAAAGTGCAGAGTTAGTTTGTTGCTTATTAAAATATTATTCATTCTTTCGCCATAAAAAAAAAAAGTAGCCCAAAGACAAGATGTTTTTGCCCAGCGAAGATGAAAGTTAGTTGTTGACTCACTGGATGTTATCAAGTCACTGAGTTTGTGACTGAACATGCACACTCGTGTTCAACTCCAAGCAAGACTCATTTTTATAAATCTCTTAGAAAGATATCTTGAAAGACTTCATGGAGCATATCTCAGGATATATTTTGGAGATCATACATATCTTTCTAGTTGATTAGAATGATCACATATCATTCAAATTGATTAGGATAATCACAGCACATATCTTTATTTTATTTGCACATATTGTTTCCTTGTATAACATTTAGGGTGTATATATATGTACTCGTGCATTGTACACAGAGATATTATTAACATTTTATTCTTTGCAATCATATTCACAGTTTATTATGGTATCAAAGCTGTTTACGGTCTAGGATTCCGCATTTTTTTTAAAACCATGACCAACGACGGTAAAACCAAGGCTGAAGGATCCGCCGCCGGTGGAGGAGCGATAGACACAACATCGCCCTATTTTATTTCAGAGTCAGACAATCCCAACACTATGTTCGTGAGCGATCTTCTTCGCGATAGGAACTTTGCGGATTGGGTAGATGAAATGACCAATGCCTTATTCGCAAAGAACAAATATGGTTTCGTTGACGGAACTATCCCAGTCCCGGATGAAGGTGGATCGAACTTGTTGGCTTGGAGACGCTGTAACGCAATGGTGAAGGGTTGGCTCAATAGCGGAGAAGGAGATCCGGAATAGCGTCAAGCATGCCAACACTGCGCAAGAAATTTGGGAAGATCTCAAAGAACGGTTTGGAAGCGTAAGTGCACCTAGGGCTTATGAACTCAAACGTGCCATCACCATGACACGACAAGAAAGGCTCTCAGTATCGGCATATTACACGAAACTGAAGGGATTGTGGGATGAAATTCAGTCAATTGCACCAATCCCTAAGTGCACGTGTGCTGGTTGTACTTGTGACGCTCCAAAAAGGCTTGTTGAGATGAAAGAAAGAGATAAGTTATACGAGTTCCTAATGGGTTTAGACGCAAGTTTTGGGACAATCAAAACCCAAATCTTGAGTATGAATCCTGCAATAAATTTGGGAACTGCATATCATCTTGTATCACTGGACGAGAAACAGAAGAACATCGCTACGGCTGGGAAAATTGAAGCTGAAGCAGCTGCCTTCCAAGCGCATGGTGGACAGCGTTTTCTAAGGGACGATAGCAAAGGAGGGCAGAGGGAGAAACCAAAATGCACGCACTGTGGCAAGTTTTAGCATACCGTTGAAAAAACTGTTTCGAAATCATTGGGTATCCGGAGGGAAGGAAGAAAGGAGGAGGCAGCAGTTCAAAGGCAAAGGGAGCAGGAAAGGCGAATCTAGGAGCAAGCGAGACTAGTCCGATTCCTGGGTTCTCGAATGAGCAATATAAGCAGCTGATCCAGTTCTTTTCGGACAAATCCAATGGCGAGCAGCAAGGTCCTGTCACTGTAAACATGGCGGGTAAGATGTATGGTATGGAATCGTGGGTAATAGACTCGGGAGCAAGTGAACACATCACTTGCAATGGTACAATTCTCAAAAACCAAGTCAAACCAAGTATTCCAATACAAGTTAAAACTCTAAATGGTGACGATGTTCCTGCCCGAAGCATTGGTGATGCCAAGCTCCCGAACGGATTGAAAATTCAGCATGTTCTAAACATGCCCGATTTCCAATGCAACTTACTTTCTGTCAGTCGGTTAACAAAGGATCTAAACTGCGCCTTAACCTTCTTTCCTGATTTTTGTGTGATACAGAACTTAGCTTCGAGGACTCTGATTGGGATGGGTAGGCGCAGCAATGGTCTTTATCATTTGGAGCCGATGGCAAAGCAACAAAGAGCTATGGTGGCAGCGGTAGATCAACGGGTATGGCACAAGCGTTTGGGACATAGTTCTGTTTCAAGTTCTCAGTATTTTCACAATAATAAAAATGGTAGTTTTGAGGGGGAGAAAGAACATTGTGATTCTTGTTTAAAAGCAAAAATGACACGATTTCCTTTTCCTCTTAGTAGCATTCAGACACATTCTTGTTTTGAGTTGATTCATTGTGATATTTGGGGAGGTTATAAAACACCATCTCTCTCTGGTGCACATTATTTTTTGACTATTGTCGATGATTTTAGTCGAGGTGTTTGGGTTTATTTGATGAAACATAAACATGAAGTGTATGATTATTTCATTACATTTTGTAACATGGTTAGCACGCAATTTGACAAGAAAGTAAAAAGGATTAGGAGTGATAATGGGGGAGAGTTTCAATCAAATGAAATCATGGTTTACTACTCTTCTAATGGCATTGTCCTTGAAACTTCTTGCACTGACACACCACAACAAAATGGGGTAGTGGAGCGAAAACACCGACATGTCCTTGAAATGGCTAGAGGACTTCGGTTTGAGGCGGGGTTACCTAAGAAATTTTGGGGAGAATGTGTCTTGACGGCGGTCTACATCATAAATAGATTACCCACAAAAGTCCTTAAAAATCAAACCCCATATGAAATTTTGTTTCAAAAGAAACCCGCTTTTTATCATCTTAGGGTTTTTGGGTGTTTGGTCTATGCAAAGGATACAAAGAAAGGGGGAGATAAGTTTGATCAACGGGGCCGTCCTTGCATTTTCATAGGGTACCCTTATTACCAAAAGGGGTATAGGGTATTTGACCTTGAAACAAAAAGATCATACACCTCCCGGGACGTAAAATTTGTTAAGCACAATTTCCCATTCAAAGAAATGCACAGGAACAGGGATTTTATTGCTATAAGCAGGGACACAAATGGTGAAGTAGATGAATACTTCATTGAGTTCAATATTCCCGTTCATGGGCCAAGTCAACAACAGGAAGAAGTGAACTCGGATAGGCTGGGTGACCAGGAAGTTGACAGTGGACATGAGCTGCCTGATCATGGGCCGAATACTCATGGCAGACTGATCAAGGATCAACCAGCATCACTACTACCGAGCCCACTAGTATACTTGCTGAACCAAATGAGTCTCATACTTCCAGGCGGGCCCAAGAGGATACCCACCGCCGGAGTACACGCACCAAACATCAGCCCAAACGTCGTGAAGAATAAATAGTTGATTTACCATCCTCCGTTGACCATGCCTCACCCATCCCAATCTCAGAGCACTCGACGGTATACCCTCTATCTAATTTTGTCTCATACCAAATATTTTCTCCTAATCATAAAGCTTTTCTTGCGGCCATCACATCCAATGATGAGCCTAAGCATTATAACCAGGCAGTCAAACACAAACACTGGAGAGATGCAATGAAATTGGAGATTGATGCTTTGGAGGCAAACAAGACATGGACACTTGAGCCACTACCTCAAGGGAAGAAGGCAGTAGACTCGAAATGGGTGTACAAAATCAAGTATAAACCAAATGGAGAGATTGAACGACACAAAGCAAGTTTGGTTGCCAAAGGTTTTACGCAAGTCGAAGGAATAGATTTTCATGAGACGTTCGCCCCGGTAGCAAAACTAGTCACCATGAGATGTCTTCTTACAGTGGCAGTGAAGAGGAATTGGCACATCCATCAACTCGATGTGAACAATGCTTTCCTTCACGGTGACTTAGTGGAGGACGTGTACATGAAGATTCCTCAAGGATTTGCAAAAGAAGGAGAAACGAGGGTGTGCAAGCTCCAAAAATCCTTATATGGGATTCGTCAAGCTTCAAGAAATTGGTATCATAAATTTATCAAAGCACTCCTTATGATCGGATTTCGGCAATCTAAGGCGGACCATTCCTTGTTTATTTTCAAGAGTGATGCAACATACGTGGCTGCACTCATTTATGTTGACGATGTGATTCTTGTTGGCAATGATGACACAAAAATTACTCAAGTCAAGCAGCATTTACATGATTTGTTTAGCATCAAAGACTTGGGTCCATTGAAGTATTTTTTGGGAATAGAAGTGGCCTAATCTCCGGAAGGTATAGTCTTAATTCAACGCAAGTACACCTTAGATATACTTACAGAAAGTGGGCTTCAAGGGGGACGGCCAAAAAACTTTCCCATGGAACAAAATTTAAAGTTCAACCGGATGATGACAGCCCGCTCGTTGATGCCTCTCAATATCGTCGGTTAATTGGACGCTTGTTATACTTGACAGTTACACGCCCAGATATTCAGTTTGCTGTGAACAAATTGAGTCAGTTCCTACAAACGCCACGGCGGACTCATTGGGCAGTAGCCATGAGAATTCTGCGATTTTTAAAAGGTAGCGCCGGACAAGGACTTTTTCTTCCAGTCCAAGGAGACCTTCGTCTCAGTGCTTACTGCGACGCCGATTGAGGGGCTTGTCTTTTAACTCGGCGGTCATGTACGGGGTACTTCATCTCACTTGGAGATGCACCTGTTTCGTGGAGAACAAAGAGGCAGTCCGTGGTGTCTCGCTCGTCCGCTGAGGCTCAATACCGAGCCATGGCGACAACTGTGAGTGAGATCATTTGGCTATGGTGGCTACTACTCGACATTGAAGCTCCACAATTACAAGCAACCCCTTTACACTGTGACAACCAGGTTGCGTGCCACATCGCTAAGAATCCAGTCTTCCACGAAAGAACAAAACATGTAGAAATGGATTGTCATTTTGTCCATGAAAGAGTGGAATCCCGCGACATCATACCATGCAAAATCTCCACTGATAATCAAATTGTTGATTTATTCACAAAAGCACTTGGTGCTGCTCGGTTCAAGTTCTTAGTTAGCAATTTGGGCACTCGTGACCTTCATGCGCCAACTTGAGGGGGGAGTGAAAGACTTCATGGAGCATATCTCGGGAAATATTTTGGAGATTATACATATCTTTCTAGTTGATTAGAATGATCACATATCATTCAAATTGATTGGGATAATCACAGCACATATCTTTATTTTATTTGCACATATTGTTTCCTTGTATAACACTTAGGGTGTATATATATGTACTCGTGCATTGTACACAGAGATATTGAAGAATAACATTTTATTCTTTGCAATCATATTCACAGTTTATTATATCTCTTGTTCAAGCAGCGGAAGTTGATATGCCCGAAAGCGCTGGTATAGCTCTAAAAGTTGCATCCGAGTTCATGTCAAGGAAAACAGGTGGACGTGAGAATCTTGGATTTATTCCTGAAGAAATATGTTCATACAAGCATGATTTGCTTTGTTTATGGTCGAGATATCTTTTGGGGATGGAAGAAAGTTTAAATTTATCCTACTACATAGACCAGTATAGTACTTCTCCTTATGCAAATTAGCATATGCTATTCAAAATGAGGAATAACATGCTGGCAGCAACCTGTCTGACCTTATCAACATGTCTGACCTTAGTCCCTTACTATTTTCAACAAAAAAGTGCATACTGTAGAATAGAACGAATAACAAATATTTCTCATATTTTCAATTAAGTAAAATTTGGCCAAGAGGATCTCGTACAAAAGACTAATACAAAATAGAGAAAATTACCACCTAATCCCTCATCCAAATGCAAACTACCACCTAGTCCAAGGTAATATTTTCATTTACCGCCTAGTCCGACACTTCTTCAAAATAAATTACCATCAGGTCCACTAATATTTTTAAATCCTAAAAATACCCCTGATTAAAACAACACCCCCTCCCCTCTCCTCTCATCTCATTCGACACACACACGCATAGAAAACTTCTCTCTCTACTTTCTCTCACCGCTTTCTCTTGTTGGGTTTTGACGCATCATGCGCAGCGGAATAAACACATAAATCAAACACCCAAGAGCCCGGATCCGTGCATGTTGATTAAATTAAATACAAGATGAAAGAAACTAACCCTTGAAGATCGCATCCATGAACACGGACTTTAAGGTGCTAAAGGAGACACCCTCCATCGGTATCACACGTCGAACAGATATCAAGAACATCTTCTTGATCTGGATTGCTAGACCCAAGGCTTGATAAAGAAACGATTTTTTCGTAGGAATTATTTTGCTGCATTGATTATTGTATTTTGATGATCATGGATCACTAAATAAATAATCCTACCTCTCTATAATTTATTGTTTCTAAAACAATGGTTTGTGATTTCCAAAATCACCATTAGAGGCTGTTAAACCCGGCTGTATATCATATATAAGGGTCTGACCTAATTCCGTTTGGGATCGGGATTTCTTTTCGCAAAAGAAAACTGAACAAATTGTACAGTTACGGGGTGCCAGCCGTACGGCTGATCAGGCGCCGTACGGTGGCAATGTATTCGTACGGTTGCAGTTCCAAAATTCCCAGATTTTCTGCCTTTTCAATCCCTTCTCTTGTGTGTGACCCGATAGGATTATACTATGTTGGCAACGAGTCCGAACTAGTCCAAACCCGTAAGTCATAAGCGGAATCTAGCAAGCCATTATGACTATCCAATTAGTATAACTTTGAAAGTCCAAAGTAACCTTATAGAACATATCATAATCCCTTTGTCACGCGATATCATATTGGACATAAGTTATGGTCTAGGTCAACTTATGTTGTCCAATGCTTTCTCGATCCCGAGTAGATTGATATGAGCAAATAACATTGAACACTTCAATTCATTTGGGTACGGCCATACACTATTATCAATCTCACTCATCGAGTGGCCAAGCAGATATTTCTCTTGAGAGAGGGACGAATCCCATCTTGACTTATCATTCTTCCCTACAAGAATCCGATTATGCCAATCGTAGCCTTTATAACCACCCGGTTAGGGGTAGCGTTTGAGTACGTCAAACATAATGTTCATCATGTGGAAGACTATGATAATCTCAGGTCTAAGGATAAATGATATAACTATTATGAGATTTAATTATGACATTTGACCATGACATAAATCTCATAACGGGTCTATCCAGTACTTGTTCTCCAACATGTACCCACAAGTTTAATCCGTATCCTATGCGCTATAATCATCATATGATTATCCATTAAACTCATGCTAGACCTTCATAAGTTCTAGGGACAATGATTATCATAATAAACATGCAAAAAATATAATAATCGGGTTTGTTATCTCTATAACAACGAAGCTATGATATAACGCATAGGTCTTTCTCAAGGGCCTAGGGCATAATATCCAACATCTCTCTCTACACAACCCATCTCCGGCGAACTCCATTCCCCCATCTCCGGTGATCCCTTCGCTCCGCTTCCTCCGGCGACGTCTTCGCTCCAATTTCTCCGGCGACGACTTCGCTCCCCTTCCTCCGGCGACGTCTTCGCTCCCCTTCCTCCGGCGACCCTTTCCCAGAGCCGATGAAGAAAATAGCGTCCTTAGAAGATGGAGGAATTTATTTGTGCAGATCTGTTTGTCTTCCATCAATGGCGCAAGTTTTCAGTCGATATCAACTACGCAATCTGTTTGTACGAACATAGACTGTCACCGTTAGCTCTGGCCAAGAAATCTGCTCCCTTTGCTATTCTTCTCGGATGTTCCATCATAGATATCGTTTTATCTCAGCACCAGATCTGAAAATTTCTACTTACGATCACCCTTACCACATTTCCGGCGGGTCACAATCCAGTTTATCAGGTCAAATCGGCCTCTTCTGTCTTCAAAATCCAACTTCGTATCTGAAATTATTTCTTCAATTTGGAGATTATGTTAATCTGATCAAGATTTATTGAACTGAGTTTGAATCTTTTTATTAAAGGCCAAGTGTAGATTGTTAGATATTTTGGGAGCTTGAATGTTGCGTTGTCAATTGAATGTGGTTGTGCTTAGACTTAAATCTGCATAACTGGATAGCTTTACTAATTGTCAACAACTTCCAGTGGATCGTGTGGGCTTTTCTGCTTAAAGATCGTGATATGATAATTAGGAATTAAATTATATGAAGCATCAGTATAGTGTGGTTATTGTTGCAACCCAATTGACATGAGTATTATCAGTATTTATGTATGTTTTACAATGACAATTGTACTCCATCCGTCCTAAAATAATATTTTTACTTTTTTTTTGTTGTTAATGTGAAGGAAATTTAAAGTAATAATTTTAGATTGATTTAATGTCAAAATGAAAATCTAAAATTTGTACCGATTTGATGTCACTGTGAACTTTGTCTTATTTTGTTTTGTTTTGTTTATGACTGATATTTGTTTTGGTTGGGTTGATAAAAATACAACTTTTTGTCGTTCATTGAATTATTGCAAGAACTATTGTGGTTTTAATTGCTGACAGATGGACATGAGTAATATGTGACATTATGAACAACAGTGAATTTGTTCTTGGAACAATTATGAACTTATTTTTTACGAAAGAACACTCCAACCCTCCGATCTAACGAGACGAAACAATTGTAAACTTGTTCTTAAAACAAGTGTGAACTTGTTCATAAAAAAACATTGAACTTGTTTTGGGAACAACTGTGAGCTAGTTCTTGGAATAACTGTGAACTTGTTCTGAGAACAACTATGAACTTGTTCTTGAAAATATTTTTTTTTTGAAAAATGTGAATTTGTTCTTGGAACTCAGTTGTTCTTGGAATAATTGTGCAGATTTTTTTTTAGAAACAACAGTGAACTTGTTCTTAAAAAAAAATTGAACTTGTTCTTTGAACTTATTTTTGGAACAACATTGAATTTCTTCCTAGAACTTGTTCTTAAAATAACTGTGAACCTTTTCTTGAAACAGCTGTGAACTTGGTATTGAAAAAACAGTAAACTTGTTTTCTTGGAACAAATGTAAACTTGTTCTTGAAACTTTTGTTCTTAGATCAACTGTGAACTGTGAATTGTTCTTGGGATAAATGTGAACTTACTGATATTATTGTTTGATATCCATGGAGTTTGTGTGTATTTGATATTATTTTAGTTGACAACTGTGAACTTATTGATAAGTTCACAGTTGTTTGGTCGACGTAGTTGGTGGTCGCTGGAGTTGATAGTGTTCTTAGTTGTAGTTTTAGTTGACAATGGTGAACTTACTGATTAGTTCACAGTTGTTTGGTCGCCGGAGTCGATCGTGTTCTTAGTAGTTTAGTTGACAACTGTGAACTTACTGATTAGTTCACAGTTGTTTGATCGCTGGAGTTGTTTAGTTGACAACTAACAACTTACTGATAAGTTCTCAGTTGTTTGATCGCCGGATGTGGTTGCCAGAAAATGGTCCCCGGGAAATAGTTACCGGAGGTGGTCGCCGGAAAATAGTTGACGGAAGTAGTCGCCGGAAAATGGTCGCCGGGAAAATAGTCTCCGGAAAATGGTCGCCGGAGGTAGTCGCCGGAGGTGGTCGCCGGAAAATGGTTGCCGGGGAAGGTTGGGATGTGTGGCCAAAGGTGGTCATGGTGGTTTGAGAGAAAGTGAAATGATGGAGGGAGTGACATTAATGTAATTTTTTATCATTTAGTAAGGGCATGAGTGTCCTTTTAATAACCCTTGGACTAGGTGGTAATATTGCAAATTCCACGTCCTAAGTGGTAGTTTTCATTAGGATGGGGGACTAAATGGTAGTTGCCCCTACAAAAGAATCAAAAATGGGCATTTTTAGGGCCAGAGTCAAATTAAGTATGAATCTAGTTCTTTGTTAATGGAGAGATTCTTGTCGCCAGAGCAAAATAGAAGAATTTTGATTTTGTTGAGAGAAAGTTTACGGTAAAGGAAAGAAGAGATGAGAGTTTTGCCGTTCCAAAAATTGCGTTCAATTGGTCTCCTAAGCGATAAGGAAACTCAGCGTTAAATATGGATTCAAACTTTCAATATTCCTTTTGTTCCGTTAACTAACGGGAATTAGTAGTGTTACATTGTTTCTGCCATGTGTCAACTTGTTATTGGCAACACAGAGAGTGGCACATCTTAGCACAGAGGATCTGCTCTCCTTAAATAGCCATGATATCGGGGTGGGTGGGTGTTTGAGTGCTTGTTTTAATTAAATTAATGAAATACACTTGTCATATTCACATCAATTATCTCTACCCTACTATTTTTAAAACACTTTTTCTTAATTTACGTTTCTAAAATAATACTTTCTCTTCCACTTGACACTCACAACACCTGTTTTTTAAATATTTATTTTGAATTCACATTTTTAGTATAATAAAATGGATCATTTGTTATTATGGGACAGTATTATGTACTCCCTCCGCCCCATTTCCCATTGCAAAATTTGTGATTTGGGTGTTCCATAAAAATTGCAAAATCTAAAAGTAGAATTTTTTAAATATTTTTTTGTTAGTGGGACTCACTTACCATATTCACATCAACTAACTCATGTTTCTCTATCATACTCAACTATCTATACTCACAATACATCACCTTTTTCATTTTTTTTTCTTTAATTTTCATGTAATAATGATTTGTGCAATTTAAAATGGGACGAATATAAAAAAAACGTGGACCAATAGATGATAGATGTAGTTGGATATTTTGAAATATTGAAGAGGCCCATTCACGATAAATTTACTATTTGACGTAAATATTTCTATCACAATTAGTGACAAGATTCCTACAAAATCCATCTCAATTGTTACTAAAACAAAAGGGAAACCGAATACCAAAGGTAAAAAATTACTCCTTGCAAGTTTAGGAGAAAATACATTAGCAGTGCAAAGGGAAACATAAGAAATTTCTTTGCATCTTCATGTGGTAATTAAGGCTTCCCATCTAAGTTGGCCATTTTTATGTATTCTATCCACTTTTGTCACGCAAAATTAAACCCTTCATTTCCTCCAAGTTCACTTTCTTTTTTCGTTTTTTTTTTTTCCAACTCTTCACTGTAAGGAGCTCCCATATACCCTTCTCTTTCTTGAACTAAGTTTTACAATTCATCCTTTATTTGCAATGACAATTACTAGCAATTCCAAGCCAACAAAATGGTTCTGTAACAAGGCTCTCAATAAGCTACCTTTCCTCCATTTCCCTTCCCCAAAACCAAAAAAATCGCCGACCCCTCCTCCCCCTTTTCCTGATCATAATACACCAACAACTACCCCAAACGATGAAAATTTTCTACAAGATTTTCAATACTTTGACACCGATAAGGATGCTAATATCCAACGGAAGAACTAATTAGTGTATTCAAAAGGTGGTGAGAGTTTGAATCAAATGGTGATAATTTGCTAGAGTTTAAGGAGTTTGTTAAGTTGATGGAGAGAGATGATGATACATCATCTTAGGAAAGATTTTGCGATGTTTGAATTTGAAAAGGGGTGTGGATGCATCACACCTAAGGGTTTACAACGAGTTTTGGAACACCTACGCGGGGATGAGAAGAAGGACAAGAAGTGTGAGACAATGATCTGTGTGTTTAATCTTGATGAGAATGGGTTGCTTGATTTCCATGAATTTCAGAAGATGATTATCTAAAAGCTTTTGACCTTTTTGTTTGGGTTTATAAAGAGTAATACTATTACTAGAGCACAAAATGCTCACAAAATTCTAATTCACAATATAGTTTTTATTTTGTGGGTTCAAATATTTAGTAATGCAAACACCAATTAAATACTGATAACCAGCTACTCCCTCCGTCTTAAAATAGATGTCGTTTTAGACACTTTCACACATTAAGAAATGCAATTAATGTATGTGAAAATGTCTTATATACCCCTAAAGTAATTCAACTACCTAGACTATTAAATGCTTGTGCAAGAGATAATTCCTTATCATTAATAAGGGTAGAATTGGTATACAACAATAAATAAGCCTTGAAAATTGTAAAACGACAAGTATTTTGAGACAAAAATTAACTCCCAAAACGACATCTAATTTGAGACGGAGGGAGTAGCATTTAGTGAGCAAAATTTGTAAGCATATTATATTATGCCCCTAGCGTTGAATGTTGGCTAATGGACCTAATTGCATTTCTCATTGTAAGGTATTAACAAACATTGAGTTGAAATTGCCAAGTCAAACCAAATAATTCTGCTTGCATCAGTCAGTTGACTTGCCGGGTTCTAAATATTCTCATATTCAAAAAATTACCCCCAAAGTATATACCGAATGCCACTTTACACCCCGCGCGAAATTCGTTTCACTTTGATACCTAATGTTAAAATTATAGCACTTTGCACCCTAGCTCCACCAAGCTTCCATCTCTGCCGCCTTTTCCCCTACCCCTTAACCTCGTTCACTTCCCTTTGCTCTTACTCCGTTTACTCCCATTATCACCATCTCAAACAACAATGGCAAAAGATTCATCAACAATGGCAAGAAGCTTAAAACCTTGCTTTTCCCATTCTCCCGAATCTCAACGCCTCCATCTCTCTTTCCTCTCCTCTCTTTCCTATTCTCTCTTCCCGTCGCCCCCTCCCATTCCTAGATTTTGTATTTTGATGAAAACCAAATCTGAGTTTTTGCCCCCTTTTTTTTTATTTTTAGGAATTTTGATCTAGATTTATTGTTTCCCCTTTTCCCTCATCTAATCACCTCCCTCTCTCTTCGCTCTTCCCATCGCCCACTCCTACATTTATGATTTTTATCAAACCCAAATATGGGTTTTTTTGCTTTTTTTTTTTTTGAATTATGATATTTCATTTGGAATAATATTGTAGTTTGATGTTAAAAGTGGATTACTTTCTTGTTACTTTTGTCTGAATTGAGAACAATTCAAGTGGAAATAATGAATTTGATGCTTTATTTTTATTATGACGGTGAACGGTGGTGGTCGTTTGGGAGTGGTGGCAGCATGGTGGGAGTGGCGGTAGTTTTGTGGTGGTGTCATGGTGGTTGCATGATGCTTATGGCATGATAGTTTTAGTGGTCAAATGACACTTGAGCCCTTGAATTTTGGAGTTAAAAGACCTAAATACCCGTCACATGACACACATATGACTAATTTCGTAAAATTTTAACGTCTGTTGTGAGCTAGGGTATAAAGTGAGATAATTCTAACATGAGGTACCAAAGTGTGACGAATTTCTCGCGGGGTTGCAAAGTGAGATTTGGAGTATTATGGCCCATTAAAAAAGAAGCAAACCAAGTCAACCGAAGAACTCATTTAGGCATCTAATTTATTTTCTCTTAACTAAGACAAATTAATTAATTTGGTTAAAATACTTTACAACACCTAATTGTCTAATTTATAATCGCTAAACGCGCTTATGCTGATGTAATCTCCTAACAACCCTGTATTCTCTCTAAATTTCCTTACTAACTACACATTTCAGAAAGAAAAATTCAAAAAAAAAAATAAAAAAAAATAAAATGGATTGGCTTCTCCTCCTTAGTTTCTTCGCACTTGCAACTGTTCTTGCTTTGTCAACAAAAGCTCAACAGCAATACACAGGAAACTCAATAATGGCCTGCAACAGCACAGATGAAAATAGCCCATCCCCAGATTTCCTTTACACTTGCAATGGCCAAGCATCTTCTTGCAAGGCTTTTCTCATCTTCAAATCCCAACCCCCTCATAATTCAGTTCCTACCATCTCCACACTCATGTCGTCCGACCAATCCGAGCTTGCTCGGATCAACAACGTAACGGGGTCCACAATTTTCGACACCGACAAAGAGGTTATTGTTCCAGTGAATTGCTCTTGTTCAGGTCAGTATTATCAAGCCAATACTAGTTTTTACCTTCCAATCCCCCATGATACATATTCTATAGTAGCAAATGACACGTACCAGGGATTATCAACTTGCAACGCCTTGAAGAGTCATAACCCGTATGGTGAGTTTGACTTAAAATTTGATATGAAACTGCAAGTCCCGCTTCGTTGTGCTTGTCCTACAAAAAGTCAAACTTCATTAGGCATAAAGTATTTACTCACGTACTCAATTACTTGGGGGGATACAGTTCCTGAACTTGTCGACAGATTTAATGCAAGTGCAGAAGTTGTTATGAATGCAAACGGGTTTTCAAATAAGAATCCAAATATATACCCTTTCACGACCATACTAATTCCTCTGCCTAAAGAACCTTTGAGCACTAAAACCCTAATCCGAAATTATCGACCACCAATTATTCTTCCTCCTCCTCCACCGGCTCCAACTGCACGGAAAACCAGGTCAAAAAGAGAGCCATCTTTCTATATCAAGATAGCAGCAGGTTGTACTTTGCTAGTCTTTGTTAGTATCATTCTAATTACTATCTTTAGGGCCTACAAGAGGAGACCCAAAAAGGCTCCGGGACGGGGAGGAGAAGGGAAGGCGAATGGGGTGTTGCCAGAAGATCTCCTAGTTGAAATTGCTAGTTTTGACCAAGCCCTCAAAGTTTTTAGTTTTGAGGAGATAAAGAAGGCAACTGACGACTTTGACTCGAGTAGTACTATAAAGGGCTCTGTATATTGTGGAGTGTTTGGAGGGGAAGTTCTTGTGATTAAAAAGAAGAGCGTAGATGTATCAAAGGAAGTAAGTTTGTTAAGCAAGATCAATCATTTCAATCTGGTCAAACTTCATGGTGCCTGCAAACATCAAGATTCATTCTACCTCGTTTTCGAGTACATGAAAAATGGTTCTTTAAGAGAATGGCTCTCTCAAACAAGGTCCAAAGAGACTCATGGTTTAAAAAGAAGGCTCCAGATAGCCGCAGATGTTGCCTATGGTCTACACTATCTTCATAGCTTCACAAAACCAGGATATGTTCACAAGAATATCAAGAGCACAAACATTCTTTTAGACACCAATCTAAGGGCAAAGATTTCAAATTTCAGTCTTGCGAGAACGTCAGTAAAAGACGGTAATACCCCTTCGACAAGGGTAGTGGGTACAAGAGGTTATATTGCACCCGAGTATACAGAGACAGGGGTGGCAACAACAAAAGTTGATGTATATGCTTTTGGAGTGGTGATTTTGGAATTGGTATCAGGAAAAGATGCTGTTATTAGAGAGGATGGTCGGGAAGTATTACTTTCAGTAAAAATAGAAGAAATCATGAATAGAGAAGATGCAGAGAGTGGGCTTCGGGATTTTGTTGACCATGAAATTAGAGAAAATGAGGATGTGGAATATGCAGTGCAGGTAGTTAAATTAAGTATAACCTGTTTGAGAAAGGATCCAGCACACAGACCTAACATGGGTGAGATAGTGTCCACCCTGGTTAAACTTCAAATTGATTTGCATAAGTCCTGACTTTGATATACAGAGTAGTTGTAGAAGCCGCTTCCTCCAAATTCTATTGCCAAATATTGAAGAAATCGTGTAAATTAACTGCATATGAATACTATATTTGTTTGGAAATATTTATAAGAAGAAATATTAAGAAAAAAATAAATATTGTGGTATAAACTTGTGTTTCTTGTAGGCTCCTCGTCTACCATATATATTTAAACTGTTAATTGGAAATAGATACTCCATACATTGAACATACTAAGAAAAACTGTACAGGTTAGCTAAACAAACTGAGAGATAAGGTGTGGACACGAAAAAGAAATGCAAGAAAGATTAAGGATTTTGTTATACTCCCTCCGTTCCAAAATGATCTTCTCATTTGACTATTCAAACTGTCTAAGGATATGAACACTTGCTTCACTAGTTATGTTTTGTTTATGCACTTTTAAGCCTGAATTGTAGAGATGGGAAGAACTTTTGAGGACAATGAGAAATGGCAGATGAGAAAATCATTTTGGGACAGAAGGAGTATTAAATAATTAAGTGCTCCCTCCGTCCCATAACAAGGGCTACTAAAATTGAATGTGCAAGAAATAAGAAAAATTAAATTTAATATTAATAGTGGAGTATGTGCTGTGAGTATGAAAAGTAAAGTAGGAAAGAGAATGTGGGGTAGGAAATAGTAAGTGGATTGTTTTTGTGAGTGAGCAAGTGGACTCATTGAATAAATAAGTATTTTCAAGTTTCTATTTTAGGTTAGTAAACTTTGTTATGGGACGCCAAAAAAGGAAATAAGTAACATTTATTATGGGACGGAGGGAGTACATGAGGTATTAACTCTTCATAGTGTAAAATGCAGGCTGCCCTGTGAATTATTCCCTCTATCCCGAAATAAATATCCTACATTTCATTTTATAAATGTTGCCTTACTAAAAATAGGGTATGAAGTTTGGTGATCTTCATATACTACCCATTCTAATAGACACAAGCATTGCAATGCCATAGTAGGTGTCACTATACCCATATGCATAGATTAGAGCAATCAAGGAAACACAACTAAAAGCTTAAAAACATTGACTTGTCAACTATGACTTTTATTACGAGATAGAGGGAGTACTATGTGTGATTTAATTTCTATAGATCCCTAAAGTGTAACATGAATAGGCTAAGCCTTGTGGTATATCAAACAAATGAAAAGAACTATCAATAACTACCCTCAGTCCTCAGCATTTTAGTAAGGAAAGCTCCTTGTCAACCGAATGTGGTCCAGGGTCTTTCAAAAGCCATACTCCCTCCGCCCAAATAATTTTCAAGTTTGCTCTTGATCAAAAGTAAATTTTGAATTTTTTTTGGACATTCATTTTGTAACGGAGGTAGTACTTAAGAACACCATGGTTACCAGCTCTAAATTGTTACCGTATACCATACCGGCGACTTATTTGATTCAATCTGGTGTTCGAAGAACTCCCCAAGCTTCCTTTCAAATGGAGATCTTTTTTCCATGCCTCAATGATGCGAAAGTGGAGAAGGTGGAAGCAGTGTAATTACACAAAATGAAGTTTATCTCCGATTCTAACCAATGGCGGAGCTAGAAATTTTTTTAAACGGGTCAAAACATTTTGAATATTGGAATACTTGATGTAACACCTAAAAATTATTTAGGGGGGAACTATAATGTAGTGTTATTTCTTCTTTAGTATTAATGGGGGCAAAGTTGCAATTATTTAGCAATGAAAATCAATTTTCATAAAATTTACTAGTATAAAATAGGTAAATCTAAAAAGATGAAGGAGGGAGGCAATAGATACTCTAGCTCCGCCAGTGATTCTAATCCCATGTGAGCTAGTACCTGACAGATACCTTCTTCAACATCTTTACTGAGAGTCCGACAGCCTTTCGAACAAAACTTGAATAAATTCAGTATCTCAACAAATTTCCAACAAGCTGGTAACTTGCAGCTCTGAGATGACAAGAGTAAACATTTCACATATTTTAGAACCAAAAAAAAGCATAAATTCTAAGACATCCATCAGAAAGAATGAGAAGTTTCTTAAAAGGAAAAATGAATTTATCTTAACTAAGGAAATAAGAACCATTTCATACTTCTAAGTAAATATAGCATAATGACACGCTTTCGCAATATTCATTTACCTTAGCTATGGAAATAAGAACCATTTCATACGTCGCAGCCACTCATGCATCATTTCATGAGCAGATTGATACAGTGAGTAAAATCCGCGCAGAAGTTCTTTCAGTACTCCATACCCAATGCTGCCCATGCATGATTGTAGTAACAGATTAACATGGAATTGAGTTTGACCTTTAAGACATACCTAATGTTTATTTATTTTGAAACTAGAATATGTGATGGGCTGAATGAAAAACAATGATTTGCAAACTGTAGAGCATATTGTCACGCGCAGCAAGTCAGTATGTAAGTCAGCAGGTGCAATGGATTCATTTGTTTTCCCATATAATTTAACTGAACTAAAATCATGAAATCAAACAGCACAAAATATTAAAAACTCCCCTAAAATGACATGAATATACTACTATTAGAGAAAATAAAAGGCTGAAATCTGCAGCTCAATAGCGAACATGATGAGCAGAAATTGAAACATTAAGGCCATAAATGCTGTAACCTCACAACAACAGCTTAATAGGGGTTTGTTTTCATACCCATGACCCGATTTCCTGCCCCAACTGAAAGAATCAAGCGCAACACCCCACAATTCTATAACATCTGATCTAAATTCTAACCCATCAAAATCAAACCATTTCCTTCCCAACCCAAACAAAAATCTTCAAATTAGGAAAATGAGAAAACATTGCAAATCTTCAAAGAGAACCTAAGAACTGCAATAAACATACTCCCACTGTTCCGAAATGATTGTCCGGAAAAAGGGTGGGTTAAGGCGAAGATTATGGGTGGAGTGGGGAAACGGTAAAAAACGTGAGGACGATGGTTTGGGGGCGGAGGTAGGGGTGGCAAATGGGGGGTTTTTTTTTTTTTTTTAAGTTAAAATACCCGGGTATCCAATGAATTTTTAATTTTAATGGGTGAACCCAAAACACCTAATTTACCACCATAAGTGGAGGCGGAAGATAAGGTGGGATCGAACCATTTTACCCTTTTCTCCTTCTTCACTTGTCTCTTTCTCTTTCTCCTTATCCTTTCCATTTTTCATTTTTTCTTATTTGTCAGTTTTGCCCTTGGTATGCCTCCATCTTCTCTGGTACACCTACATTGAAACAAACACTATTCTTCTGATCACCACCGAAACACCGGAAATTAAAGGAACTGAAATCAACCAACAGTTGGTCTTCTGCTTCTCTATAAGACTATTGCCATCAGCGAACTTTGGTATGGGTTGGGGGACTAAAAGACAAAATTGGAGTAAAGAAAAAAATGAAAAAGAAATTGTGGATTGGCAACCTCAAGCGACCTGTTCTGCCTTCCGACCTTGTTGGGCAACCAGGTCGTGCCATTTCCTTGGCCACTTGTCAACTCAATTGGTTTGGTGATTTGTTTTAATTTTATTTGATATACTTTTAATATAGTTTAAAACACAATCTAAAATGTTTTTTTCAATATAATAAAAATAAATAAAGAGTAATAAATAATAATAAAGAATTAAGATTAATTTCATGTTTAATTTTATTTTTTAATGATATATGATAAAAACAAATAAAGAATAGTAACAAAATATAGAAGTTGAGTATTAATAATATATTATTTAAAAAAAAACTGTAAAAAATTTATTTTTTCATTCTCTATAAATAGAGACTAGTCTTGACATATTTTAGTGTACAATCTCAAATACTCTTCTTTTCTTTATACAATCATCATTTTCTTCAACTCTTTATCTTAAAAAAATTCAATATCATTTCTACATGGATCCAAATTTTCCGTTTTATCCAAATTCTGAACATGTTAACTCTGAAAATTATCCAAACACTCAATATTATTATAATTCTCAGAATTCTTCAAATCCACATAATTTTTCAGATTTTGAAAATGATCCAAACTTTCAAATTTCTCCAAATCATAATCCATATCCTACATCTGAAACTCTCGAAAACTCTCAAAATATTTCTCAAAATTTATTTCAAGATTTTCAACAAACAAACACAAATCCTCGAAAAGAGCCAAAATCATTGAATTGGCTTGTGAAAGAAGACGTAGCCCTAATGTCAAGTTATGTTTTTGTAAGTGAAGATAGCGTGCAGGGAAATAACAAGAAGCGTGAAGCGGTATGGGCGCGAGTTGCAGAATTGTATGAACAAGCTCGTTAAGAAAATCCAGAGGAATTGCGCATAAGAAATAAGCAAATGTTAAAGAGTCGTCATAGACGACTTAGCGAAAATGTGAGCAAATGGATTGCAGCATACAGAGAAGCATACAGTCGAAGAAGGAGTGGAATGAGCAAGAAAGATATAGAGGCGGAAGCTCACACAATTTATGAAGCCGGTGGTAGCAAGTTTACCAACATGCATGTATTTGAAGAAGTCATGAGTAAACATCCCAAGTGGGAGTTAAATCTGACTCGTGATACAACACGTGCTCGTTCTGAATATGAAGAGAGTAATAAAGAAAGTCATAGTAGCTCGAAAAGATCTAGGACAGATGAAAATGGAGAGAATTCAACACCTTCAAACCCTGAAACTCCAGTCAGTTATACTTCAACAATTTCTTGTCCTGAAGGTAGAGATTCGGCTAAAAGAAAAGGAAAAAGTAAGGTATCCCAATCTTCTCATATTTCTGATGAGTTTACTGCAGAAATTCTTGCTTTACGGCTCACAAGAAACAATGAAGTTGAAGTAATGAATAAATTGGGAAACGAAAGAATTGAATTAGAGCGTAAGAAGGAAGAAAGGAAAACTAAGAAGATGAATGCTATGATTTTGAATACATTGTTGGGAAAAAATCAATTGTCGACAGAAGAAGAAGAAGAAATGAAACGTCATCTGATGGAAATCATGTTTAAAAATTGATTGTAGTTTATTTTTATGTAATTTAAGTTTATGCATTTTCATGTAATTTAAGTTTATGTATTTTTGTTTATTTTCATGTAATTGAAGTTGTGGTATTTTAAATGAATTTCTATTTTACTTTAAAATTTTTATGTTACTTTAATATTAGTCATCAATTGATATGATTCACATACACAAATTGAATGCCAAGAGGGTTTTAGAAAGTAGTTCATGACTTGTCCCATCAATGTTTAAAGAACTTACATATTTAGTTTCATTATTGTCCTTTTTTTTACTGATACATTCATATATACAAAATATATGGTCAAGAAAGTTTTGGATTGTAGCTTATGACTTGTCCCGTCAATGCTTTACTAACACACATGGGTAGCTTTAATAATGGCAGTAGTGTTGTCATTGTTGTCAAGTGATGTCATTGTTGTCATTTTAATTTTTCTTTTCACATGCAGAGCATCAATAATTGAAGAACATGAGTGTATTTTACTTCTATAAATCCTTATTGAATCTATATCAAACTTACACCAGAACATTTTTCTTAGTCTTGTTTTATTCCTTTCAAGTATAGTTCAATCTCATATCCACTCAACTTCATAAATGTCTTCAAATGAAAACTCATCCCCATATTCAAGTTCTAGTTCTGATTCTTCCAATTTCATCGAAATTGATGAATGGGAAAAACGAGTTATTCAACAAAATCGACAAATTGATCGCATCATCGAAGATGTGATAATTAGTGATTCTACTTCATTCTCACACTGATGGATCGATTTTATCATATGTTATCTCTACATTTTCGTTCTCATTTTATTGACTTTTTGATGTAATTTAGAATAGTTCAATGTAATTTTGGTCTAATTATGTTTGAGGAACTTTGTGAGATTATGTGTGTTTTGAGACACTTTTTAGTGTAATGTGATGTATTACATAGTCTTAGAGATTTAAAGGATTGAAGACCAAGAATTGATTGAGTCAAAGTCAAAGGTCAACATTGGTCAACCTAGTCAAGGACGTGAAGAAAAGAAGAAAAGATAAAGAAAGGCAGAAAAGTACACCAGGCGCCCGCCCGACCAAGAACCAGGCGCCCGCTCGTTATGCGTTTTGAATGACCAAAGTTACTGGGCAAATGAGCGCCCGCCTGGGTGTGGGTAGGCGCCCGCTCGCTCGTTCCGTACGGTTTTCGGGTTTCCTGTGCCAGACGGGTTTTAACCCAAATTTTCCCTACTTTTGGCCCTAGTTTTCTCTCTGTATAAATATTAGACTGTAGTACTATATTTCTTTATGCTTTGTTTTAGGTTTTATTCAAGTTTTGAAGATTGTAAACAAGATTTTGGGATTTATTCATCATCAAGCATTTATCCAGGTTTATGATTTTTAATTATATTCTTGTGTTTATTGCTATGTTGATGAGTAGCTAATTTTATTGTTCATGGATTGGGAGTAATAACTATCAAATCTCTATGCTAAATTGGGTTTAATTAAATATTAATCTTGTTCTTGTTCATAAGAATAGAACTTAATTAATTTAAAGATTTCATTAATATGACTTGATATTTTTGGTCTTTGAATCATCTTGGTTTAGATTGTTACACTAGCGTGGACAATTTATATATTGAATCATATTCTTGTGATTAGATTTAACTGAGGACTTCGCGGAAATCAAAAGAATTTAAGATCAAGTGTTCTTAAGAGCTTAATAAATTGTTTTTGTGTGTTGTTGACCTAGTGGAATATTTCACATAGAGATAATAATAGGGTTGCAATCCGGTGACCAGACCGTCCCAACTCTTAAATAAGTGAACGATTTCTTGAACAAGTTTAATAATTTTTTTAATAAAATAGCATAGAGAAGAGATAGTTGTGAACCCCAATCTGTGAATCTTCGTAATCTTGAATTAAATCTTTGTTTGCTTAGTGATCTTTAATTTAGTAATTTATTTTCATTGTTTAGTAGTTAATTTAGTTTAATCAAAATCAATCAAAAACCCCTTTGGTTTGTTTACACTAATTAAATTTACTCGTTTGTCCAACAAGTCTCTGTGGGATCGACCCTCGCTTTCGCGCGTTACTACTACGGTAACTAGTGCGCTTGCTAGGTATTTATTACTTGGAATTTTATCCATCAAGTTTTTGGCGCCGCTGCCAGGGACCTGTTTTGATTTACAAGTTAATTTAGTCGGTGTATGTTTGGTAGGCGTTCATTGAACCCCGAGTTGGTTCCTTTGGACGTTAATATCGATAAACTTAACAGGGGCATTCCCCCTATTTCTGAGTCTGAGTCTGAAGATTCTGTCACCGAGACAGAGGTATTTTTAAGTGATTTTGAAACTTCTTCCACCGGGGGAGAAGAAATTGAAATTGTAATGGCTAATCCCTTAATGAAAGAATATGCTAGGCCTAAGGTTGACACATCGGTGTCATGTATTGTCTTGACTGAGGCCGCTAAATCTTATGAGGCGAAGGGGCATTACTTCAGTCAGTTGCCCAAGTTTCAGGGTCTTCCCGCTGAAGACTCTTTGAACTTCTTGAGAGAGTACATGATGATTATATCAGGATTCCCTGTAAAAGAGGGGGTTACTGATGAACAATTAAGGCTTAAGTATTTTCCTTTCTCTCTTCAAGGGGCAGCTAAAACTAGGCTTATGTTACTTCCTGCTAGGAGTATCACTACATGGGATGGGTTGCATGATGCATTCTTAAAGAAATTTTTCCCGCATGCTATTTTGGCCACCTTTAGACAGAAAATCATAGGGTTTACTCAAGAGGTAGGTGAGCCATTTCATGAGGCTTGGGATAGGTTCAAAATGTTGCAAGTGCAATGATGCAAGAGCAGCAACAAATGAAGATGATGATGGAACAGCGTGAGAAGCAGCAGGACGCGGTCAACAAAAAGCTGGAGACCCAAATTGGTCAACTAGCTGTGGGTCAGCAAGGGCATAAACCAGGAACCTTCCCTAGTCAAGGGGAGCAAGCCAAGGCCATTATGACTCTGAGAAATGGCAAACAGGTAAGTAATGAGGTATGTCCTAACTCTTCTTCTGAAACTGCTGAACCACCTGTTGTTGAGAATGTTGTTGGTAAGAGTACTAATGGCATGGGGGAAATTCCTGTTACTGATTCTTCCACCCCCAAGCCATATGTACCTCCTGTACCGTTTCCTGGTAGATTTATGAGAAATAAGCTGGATAAGCAAATGTCTGATTTATATGACATGTTTTCAAAAGTGAACATTAATCTTCCTTTGTTAAATGTCATTAAAAATATCCCAGCTTATGCAAAGTTTTTCAAAGAACTTAACTCCAGGAAACCCAAGTATGGGAATGATGAGAAATTGGTTATGGGAGAAAGTGCTAGTGCTGTGGTACAACAGAACCTCCCACCTAAATTGAAGGACCCCAGAAGTTTTAATATTTCTATATCTATGGGGGACTCTAAAAAGGTGAAGGCAATGTTAGATCTCGGTGCTAGCATTAATTTGTTACCTCATCATTTGTATCTTGAGTTGGTTTTACCTGAGCTAAAACCCACCACAATGACCTTGCAATTGGCTGACCGTTCAATCAAGAGGCCATTGGGAATTGTGGAGGATGTTTTGGTGCAGGTAGCCAATTTGATTATCCCTGTGGATTTTGTTGTGCTTGAGACTGTTAATGGTGTTGGGAATAGTCAGGATTCTCCCATATTGCTTGGGCGTCCATTTATGGCTACTACTAACACCATCATTAATGTGGGTGATGGGACTCTATCTATGTGTGTGGCTAATGAGAAAATAGAAATATCTGTGTTTGATGTCATGCAAAGTCCCTTATATGATGAGTCTTGTAACTATGTGGATATTGTTGAGGATTGTGTGAGTGAAGTCTTGTGGCATGAGAGAGAATGTGAGGAGTTAGAGTCTTTGTTGTCAACTGGCGGTGAGAAACTTAGGGATAATGCGGATGTTCAACTGATGGCTGTGGAAAAGGCCGACGAACACCATCCTAGTGATGGCCCGTTTCACCCCCTAGGCCACTTTAATGAGAAGTCGGTGCCTTCTGTTGTAACCCCTCCAGCTCTTGAGCTGAAAGCCCTCCCCTCAAATTTAAAATATGTTTTTCTTGGGGAGGGAGAGACTTTGCCTGTGATAATTGCCTGAGATTTGACCATAGAACAAGAGGCCAAGTTGATCAAAGTGCTTTGTGAGCACAAGCAGGCCATAGGGTGGACCTTAGCAGATATTAAGGGTATTAGCCCCTCCATGTGCATGCACAAGATTAATCTCATAGATGGGGATAAGCCGTCTAGAGAGAGACAGAGGAGGTTAAATCCTCACATGGAGGAGGCGGTTAGGAAAGAGGTCCTAAAATTGTTGGATGCAGGCATTATCTATGCCGTTGCTGATAGTGAGTGGGTGAGCCCGGTTCAAGTCGTTCCTAAGAAATCGGGCTACACGGTCACCACTAATGAGAAAGGAGAAGAAGTGCCAAAAAGGGAAGTGACTGGTCTGAGAATGTGCATAGATTTGCGCAAACTGAATGCTGCAACAAAGAAAGATCACTTCCCTTTGCCCTTTATTGATCAGATTCTTGAGAGGTTAGCTGGACATGAGTATTATTGTTTCTTGGATGGTTTTTCGGGGTATAACCAAATCCCCATTGCACCAGAGGACCAAGCCAAGACCACTTTTACTTGTCCTTTTGGCATATTCGCATTTAGGAGGATGCCCTTTGGGCTTTGTAATGCACCTGCGACCTTTCAAAGGTGTATGGCCTCCATCTTTTCTGATTTGATCGAGCGATGTGTCGAAATCTTCATGGATGACTTCTCGGTATTTGGTGACAGTTTTGATGGGTGCCTAGAGAATTTGACAATGGTGTTGAATCGTTGTTGTGAGACAAATTTGACCCTTAGTTGGGAAAAATGTCATTTTATTGTGAGGCATGGCATTGTGTTAGGACATTTGGTGTCAAACAAGGGGATTGAGGTAGATAAGGCTAAAATCGATGTGATTTCAAAATTGCCTCCCCCTGTGTCGGTTAAGGGTGTGCGAAGTTTTTTAGGCCATGCAGGTTTTTATAGGCGTTTCATAAAAGACTTTTCAAAAATTTGTAAGCCTTTATGTAACCTGCTAGCTAAGGACACTGAGTTCATCTTTGACCAAGAGTGTCTAGAGGCCTTCAATCTGCTGAAGGAGAAGTTGACGTGTGCCCCCATTCTATCCAGCCCCAATTGGTCTCTACCTTTTTGAGATCATGTGTGATGCATCAGATTTTGCAATTAGGGCTGTTTTGGGGCAAAGAGTGGATAAATTACCTCATGTGATTCATTACGCAAGTAGAACTTTAAATGATGCACAACTGAATTATACTACCACTGAAAAAGAATTTTTAGCAGTTGTGTTTGCTCTTGAAAAGTTTCGTTCTTACTTGCTTGGGTCCAATGTGATTATCTACTCTGATCATGCTGCACTTAAATATTTGCTGAATAAAAAGGATGCTAAACCTAGACTTCTTAGATGGATGCTCCTACTGCAGGAGTTTGACATAGAAATAAAGGACAAAAAGGGGACCAAAAATGTAGTGGCTGATCACTTATCTAGGCTAGAGAACTTTACATTTACTAATGTGATAGATGGTGCGATTCCGGTTAATGAAAATTTTTCGAATGAACAACTATTTGCTTTACATGTTCATGAGCCTTGGTATGCGGATCTGGTGAATTTCATTGTTTCTAATATTATGCCACCTAACTTCACTTACGATCAAAAACGAAAGTTTAGATCGGATGTGAAGCACTACATTTGGGATGACCCTTATTTGTTGTTAGGCCCAATTGGTAGGAAAATAGGCTAGAGAGGGGGGGGGGTGAATAGCCTTTTTAAAACTTTTACAAAGAAACACTTTTAAATGCAAAGTCACTTATCAGTTTGCAAACTATTATCAGTAAGCGCAGCGGGTAAAATATGACTTAGTTTTAACTCACACGAAATCAGTGTATAAAAGATTTTCAGAGCTTAGTTTAAACACAAAGTTGTTTCTAAAAGTTCAATGCAGTTTCAAGAGATTGGTCAATGGGAATTACAATGAATCAGTATAAGCATATGCAATCTGCCGGTGATAGAATTCCAACCGGCAAAGATAAGGCAAGCAACAGAGACACAGGGATTTGGAGAGGTTCACAGTGTAAATACTGCTACGTCCTCTACCAAGTTTGGTCAGAACTTGGATTTGGGTTAAGAGTACTATTAGATTTTTCTAGTCTATTACAAGCACGGCTTTGCCGGTATACAAAGACTAAGTTCTAGAAATTTCTAATGGATCGTAAAACAATTCTGACCAAGTGTATTTGAGCGGCAAGTTCAAGAGAACTTATCACACTCAGGTGGGTGTGTGAATAACTTAAACAATGTATTCATTATATAATCTAGTTCGGGAGTACTAACAATGTCTCTACCATTTCAGCTTTGGATATTTCAGGAAAGGGATCAGCTAAAATTTTGGGGGCAGAGATAATAGGTTTAGGAGAGAAGTCAGGTAGGGAAGAGATGGGTTTCGAAAGGCTTTTGGCAATATTGGGATGCTCGGTGAATGAGAATTTTCTGGTCATTGGTAAGGGTTTAGGTTTGGTAGCAGTGAATTGAATAGAGTTACATTGACCATAGAGAGAGGTTCCCACTTGGTGAACTCTGTATCCATTTGGGTTCTCTGCTTTGACACTAATCTCTTTGAAGTGTGGTTGAGGTCTTCCAGTAGCTTCTTCTCTGACTGGAGATCTTGGAGGAGATGGATCTCGGTAGACTGGAATCGGCAATGTGGATGTATCGGCATCTTCCAAGTCTAGGGCGACAAAGCTTACGTCGGCATCTTCATCTTCATCGGCATCTTCATCTGAGTCAGTTTCACACCAAACCGGCAAGGCCTTTTCTGTGCTTTCATCGGCAACAAAGCTTCGAGACTTGGGATGTCTCTTGTTGAATGACTTCCTCACATACTCATATTTTGGTTTAGGACATTTAGAAGCAAAGTGACCAGGTTTTCTGCAGTTGAAGCAAACAAGATCAGCTTTGTTGTTCTTTCCGTCGGTAGCACTTGTTGATGGTTTGTTGTAACTTGCTGGTTTTGAAAAGTTGGTGTGAATGATTTTGGTTGCTGGTAGTTTCCTTTCTGCATCCTTTTGAAGTCCTTAAACCTTTTGTAGTTCCTAGCGAAGGCGGCAAATTCGTCTTCTTCCATAGGCTGTTCTGAGGTAGTTTCAGAGGTTTTGGAGCTGCAGGGTATAGGATGGGGATCTATAGGAGGGAATTTGTTTGAAGGGAAGGATATCTGTGACTGAGCTGATAGAGACAAGTTTTTGAAATTTTTATCGAGAACGTTAAGTTTTTGCAGTTCTCTCTCATACAGAAATAGACTAGATACAAGATTCTGAATAGAAGTCTTGTTCAAGTCTCTCACTTCTCTAACAGCGGTGACCTTGGTATGATATTCATTTCCCAAAGAACTTAGAAAACGAATATTCAGGTCTTTCATAGTATAAATCTTTCCTAATGAAGCACATAAATTACTTACCTCGCAGAATCTGTCGTAGGCACTCCTTAGTGATTCACCATCTTGTTTCTTGAAGGGTTCAAACTCAGCGATACAATCGTAGAGTCTGTTGTCCTTTACCTGCTCGTCACCTTCAAAGTATGCAAGGAGCTTGTTCCAGCATTCTTGAGCCGTGGAGCACAAGTCAATGAGTTTATATTGCTTGTCGTCCAAACCACAAGAAATAATGTGACATGCTTTTCCATCTAGGGCAGCTGAAAGTTTGTCGTCCTCAGTCCATTCCTCTCTTGGTTTCTCGACCAAGGTTTCTTCAATCTGAACATGAGTTTCTTGTTCAGTGTCACGATCAGCATGTTGTGTCAGCGGAGTGGAGGGAATAGGTCTATAGGTGGTTGAGACTTTTAAAGGAATGATTGGACCACCTTCTATGACCTTCATCAACCGATCATCGATTGAGTTCATATATTTCATCATACGAGATTTCCAGACACCAAACTCGTTGACATTTAACAACGGTATGGTGGTGATGTTAAATGACTGCATGATTTTTCCTGCCATGGTATCGGCAATACAAGCTGCAAAGCTTAGAAATTTCTTTCAAAATTCCAAGCTCTGATACCAATTGTTAGGCCCAATTGGTAGGAAAATAGGCTAGAGGGGGGAGGGGTGAATAGCCTTTTTAAAACTTTTACAAAGAAACACTTTTAAATGCAAAGTCACTTATCAGTTTGCAAACTATTATCAGTAAGCGCAGCGGGTAAAATATGACTTAGTTTTAACTCACACGAAATCAGTGTATAAAAGATTTTCAGAGCTTAGTTTAAACTCAAAGTTGTTTCTAAAAGTTCAATGCAGTTTCAAGAGATTGGTCAATGGGAATTACAATGAATCGGTATAAGCATATGCAATCTGCCGGTGATAGAATTCCAACCGGCAAAGATAAGGCAAGCAACTGAGACACAGGGATTTGGAGAGGTTCACAGTGTAAATACTGCTACGTCCTCTACCAAGTTTGGTCAGAATTTGGATTTGGGTTAAGAGTACTATTAGATTTTTCTAGTCTATTACAAGCACGGCTTTGCCGGTATACAAAGACTAAGTTCTAGAAATTTCTAATGGGTCGTAAAACAATTCTGACCAAGTGTATTTGAGCGGCAAGTTCAAGAGAACTTATCACACTCAGGTGGGTGTGTGAATAACTTAAACAACGTATTCCTTATATAATCTAGTTCGGGAATACTAACAATGTTGTTTGAGTTGGTGCACAAGTGTATGTCCTATTAAATGATCTAATGATTATATGGACACAGAATGTTTGAGTCTTTAATGAATACTCAAAAACATTCAACTCTCTTCAATGCTCTATTTTCACCAACCCTCTTCAATGCTCCAAGTCCACTATTTATAAGAGGAGTAAATGTCTTGAGTCTTGTAGAAGAAGGCTTGCAATTTGAATATCCAGCTGGGTAGTTGAGGAGCATTAAATGCGGTATCTTTAGCATTAATGGCGAAGATATGTGGTACACGCATGCTCGCAAAAGTCTGATGGGTAAAGACCCCTTTGTCTCAACCGGTTACCTGCAAAAAGCAAGTAGAGACAGAGTATAGCTAAAAGTAGCTATGTGTCAGACGGCGCAGCAATCATTACAGAGCAGGTAAACTACTTTTAGATAAAACAGTAAGAAAGGACAGGGACAATCAGCAAGGTTGACTTTAAGGTGAAACGATGTAACCTGACTGACAGTACAGACTGTCTTTCTTTATCGGCAAGTTGGGAATGAAGTTGATCGGCAACTTGTTTATCAAGTTGATCGGCAACTAGTTTACTGGTCTGCTGATTTGCTTCCTCTTGCTGGTTTGCCTTGTTTGAAGAGTTGGAATACACCTGTGCTGATCACGAAGAATCCTAAGGGTACCTAAAAAGGTTCTAATAAAATTGGGGGATCCTAAGTGATAGCTATGATTGGGATTAAGCAATTCTATGTCCTAAACATATATTTGATCAACAATCTCCTCCTAATTGCTTAAGTCCAATCCCCCTATCCACGAACATCTATCTTAGCTTAGTAAAAGAATGTGTAAGTAATGTTTATTTATTATCATTCCCTAAGCCAAGTCACACACTAGATGTCTTAAAGAGGTAAAAATACAAAATGATAAAAGTAAGAGAAAGAAAAGAAGAATGAGTTGCTGATGGCTTAAGATCAGCAGGGAGAATAATGATCTGCAAAACAAAGTTAGCATGAATAGCAGCAGATATTATAAGAGTATATAACATATAAAGATAAGCACACATAAAACAGTAATGGTTAGCAAAGAAGTCTTGGATAAATCGTTGAAGTTCTTCTGGATATCTATATCATTGGCTATATTGACTAGGAAACAGGAGGATCCTCTTGCTGGTCAACGGCCTTTGATGTAGAGTCGGTAAGCTTGGCTTTCTTCTTTGCTCTCTTCTCTTTCTTTTCAGCTTCTCTCTTCTTCCTTATTTGAGTGCTCTCCAGCCTTTCAGTCAGCATTGCATTATTGGCTTCCAGAGCAGCTATCTTCACTTGAGCATCAGCAAGAGCAGACTTAGCAGTAGATAATTCTTTTTCAGTCCTTTCTAGATCTCTGATCTGCAGCCTTTGGTCATCTACTAGTTTCTGTTGAATAGAATGCATACTCCCCAAACTCTCTGAAAGGGCAATCAGCCTAGATTCTCTGTCCTCCAGCAGATCTTTTAAGTCTTGGATTCTCTTGCATTCCTCCTCCTGATTGGACTTAAGGATCTTGTCAGAAAGATCCTCATGAATACGGTTCAACTTGTCACGGAGAAAGAGGCCAGTATCGCCCAAATCGGCACGAGTAACAGGCACTTGCATATTTTCGGTATCCCCTTCAAGGTAACTGAAGTATTCATACATACTGTTCAGTACCACGGGTTTTGACAGACCAAGAGAAGAATGCATCAGGAAGAAAGGAATGAAGTCTTCATTGACAATATCAGCATCCTCTACAAGACCTTCAGGAGTAGGCACAGTCAACTCGTCATCAGAAGATAGAACAATCAGTAACGGAGAAGCTGGCACGGAAGAGGGAGCATCTGGCAGAGGCAAAGCTTGTTGAAGAAAAGAAGCATCAGCAGCATATCTGTCAGCAAGAAGGAACTCAGCAGGAATAGATGTGGAAGCAACTGGATCGGCAGAAGTTACATCAGCACGGACGATCGGCAAAGGAAATGAAGGATGAATAATAACTGCACGTTTAACCGGCAGATGGAATACACCATTGTCCTCCAGAGAAAGAAAGATAGCCAAGATAAAATTCAGATAAGCACGACCTTCAAGAATCATGGTCATTAACCCGGTATTCATCAGCCTTGAGGTATAAACCATATGATCGGCACGCTGTCTTGGATGGAACATCGGGAGAGTTAATGCAAGAGCAGCAGATTTTACCAAGCGAAAAAGACCTCGAGAATTAGTGGCTCGGTATTCAAGAATGTCATGGAGTTCATCATTTATCATCATGCATCTCATCATCAGTCCATTTGTGGCGATGCTGACTTCCTTGGGTGATGGACCAGGTAGATGAATTTTGCCGCCAATTTTGAGCTTACCAGGCAGGCAATGAAGCGGTTCAAACGCTGGTGGTCCTTTCACCTTGAGCTTGGAGACCCTTGGAGCTTTCCCTTTCCTTATTTTGAACTCAGGTTTAATCCAGGGCAAGAAAGTAATCCGTTCACTGGTTGAGCCTGGAAGAAATGAGTGATTAGGTCCAAAAGGATTTGGAATTGATCGGAGATAATTTGCCGGCATCTCGATATAATCATCAGGATCTATTTCATCCGAGCTGTCATTTCCACAGGCAGCTGTAGCACCAGGAGTAGGTTGTGCTTCATCAGCAACAACTGGAGCAATGAAGGCCCCTGGAGAAGGAAGTAAAGGAAAGGAAATAGGAGCAAATAAAGCATCCTGAAATTCCTCAAATTGTAGATCAGCAGCAATCAGAGCATCAAGTTCAGCATTACGATCTTGATTGGCAATCTCTGCATCAGCACCTCCTCCCAACTCAACAATCTCTCTAACACCAGTAGGAGCTACCAGAATCACATCAGTAGAAGAGAGAGGGGCCTTAATAATCTGAGTGTTGGCAGTTGGCTCAGATGGATGAGTTTCAGTAGTTGGCTCATCAGCATACACATCAGTAATAACCTCTTCATCAGCACGATCTCCTCCTGATATCAGCAAGCCACCAACTTCATCAGCAGATTGAGTTTCTTTAGTTTCCTCAATTGATGCAAGTTGGTCTTCTTTAACAATCAGAGGTTGAGTGTCCATAGTTTCCTCAACTTGATTCACAAAGGATTCATCAGCAGTGCTGGTTTCATCAGCAGGTTGAGTTTCTGAGGTTTTCTCAACAGTCTGTTCAACAGACTTATCAGCAGAGCCACGCTCAGAGCCATCACTGGCTAAAACGGAGTCAGCAAATGCTTCAGCAGAAGATATAGAAGTGGGAGCAGCAACTGCATGAGCTTGATCAGTAGAGGGCTTTTTGAAGATAATGCTTATCGGCATCTTATCATACTCACCGATATAGTCAGAAGAAGTGATTGTCTCACCAGCAGCTTTGTGAGAGCAAACAAAATCAGCAGTATCAACAAAACTGACTGGAGTTGGAATAGGTGAGAGTGCTGGTGAAGGAACTTGTTCAGGAATAGATGTAGAAGCTGGAGTAGGAGCAGCTCTAGCCTTAATAAAAGCCTCTGAATCGTTCAGCAGATTCAGTGTAATCCTCTGCACATTCTTCACAAATTGAGTAGCTTGATCACTCTTCTCCAGCCCTTCATTGTCGTTGAAGTTTAGCAAATCATCCTCATCTTCTGGTCTTCCCAACTGATAAGGATCTTGTTCATCAAAGTTCATCAGCTGGTTGAAGACTGAGGCATAGGCAACCCAAACGTCTTGCACCATCAGATCCTGTCTGATCCTATCTTGAAATAGATAGACTTGATTCCAAGGAAGGGGTAGCAAATCAAAATACCTTCCAAAGTTCAACCTCAACTCACTTTCAGACAACCTTTGAAATTTCTGAACAGGCACAAACTTTTCTTTGAACATATCGGTGACTCTGTTCAGACTGGATGAATCAACATAGTCAGCACGATTGCCAGGGGGAACTGTCTCCTTCCTTTCCTCATGAAATTGAAGCAACCGGCGAACAAACGGATGGAGATGATCAATGGGGAATACCCAATTCTTTGATAAGACCTTATTGGTGAAAGACCAATGGTTTCTGAAAAAGATGTGAAATGTTGGGTTTCTGATAGGCTTGCATTTTCTGACAGAGGGTCCAGAGGCTACATCAGCAGCAGCATGGAGCTCAGGCGAGTATGGAAGATCTAGAATTCCCTTTTGAAGAGGGACTCTCAGCCTTAAGTCAGAACCAATCATTCTTCTCCTCTCAGCCATTTCATCGGCAGCATTGGTTTCAGACTTGATAACCACAGAGGGAGCAGTAAGTGTTGCACCGGCAAGAAGAGATGGTGCAAACCTGATCTGCTTGGCTCTTGGATCAGTAGAAGGAATTTGAGAGGAAGGAACTTGAGTAACTGAAGGCTTTGGCTTTGGAGTAGCAGGGAGATCATCAATCTTTGACTTCTTGACATTAGGTTTATCAGCAGCTTTGACTAGCCTTCTCTTCTTTGGAGCTGCTGGAGTGGAATCGGCATGAATCCTGTCGGCAATTGGAGCAGGAGTAGAAACATCGGCAGGTGTTACATCAGCAACCTTGACAACTTTCTTTGCCTTCTTCTTTTTAGGGGTACCAGCAGCAGGAACAACAATTGTGCTGGTAGGGGCCTTCTTGGAAATCCTATTCCAATCGGTAAGCTTAAATGATTTTAGTTTATCAAAGTCAAGACTAGGGGGTGCCGGAGAAGCCCTAACAATTGCTGAGTTGCGCCTCAAGATAGTGCTAATCAGCATGTAGTGGCATCCTTTACCGGGATGAGCTTTGTTCTTCTTTCTATCTTCCTTATACTTAACGGCAGCAATGGCGATGACCCTAAACAGGTAGGCACACCAGTTGAACTCTTCTTGCAACACGATGGCTGCCATTGCTTCAAACTGTACGTCAGTAACATGGCTGTGAGAGCCAGATCTGCAAACCAAACATCTATCCACAATCTCTGCAAGGGCAAAGAATCTTCTTCTGTAGTGAGCTTTAAGATGGTTATCTCCACTGAGTCTGGGACCGGCTCGCCTCATAAGGGTCCATGCCTTGTCCAAAGTCTGTTCATCAGTAATGGAGTCAACACCCTCATTCCTAAGCAGAGGGAATACTTCATGAATAGAAGAGGGAGTAACGGAGATAGGCACGCCGGCGACGGTTGAAGCGATGGAGACGAATACAGAGGAGTCATTGCGATCAGTGATGACGGAGGCATTTGAGAAGAACTCTTGAACTTGACTCAGAAATATAAAATCAATACCCGATGGAGAGATGAAGGAGTCTAGAAGAGAACCAATCAGAAGATTCCTCAGGAATTCACCGTCAAGGGTGTCGTCGAAGAAGGTGGAGTCAACATAGCCTCCATAGATATCCTTTTCGTTGCTAGACATTTTCTGCAAAATCACTCAAAAAATCTCACAAGTTAGAACAAGTTAGTTCAAAAAATAGATTGAAATGCAAGCGTGAAATCATCAAGTAGTTACCAGAAAATAATGTTAACTCTGGGTGAAGAACGTAAGAGAGAATGATAGAAGATGAATCAACACAAGCAGTAGAGATATCAAGAGAGAGTGAAGAGTGAAAAGATCAGAGGGATTGTAAGTGTAGCTTATATATGTTATGGGAGAGAGAGAGAGAGAATAGAAAGGGTTTGCATGGGAGAAAGAGAAATAATGATGAGTTTAACTGTAGCAAATACCTCAGAGAACGTGCGTACACAATGCATTAATGCACGAACCGGACGGTTTAATATAGACGGTTAAACTTAGGAGAGAGAAAGGGTAGAAACGGCAACAATAAAGTTTAAGGTTACCTTTCTGATTTATCACAGAGAGTTGGGATAAATCTTTGACACGATTTGGGTAAGGCGGAGCACACACGTGTCAGAGAGGAGGTGTGACCGATTGTACCTTTGATTTGACTAAGCTTACGTCATGTGTCAGAGAATCTTTATCCTTTTGAATTGAGATCTACCGATGAATTTTGAATTTTGACAAATCGGCAAGACATGGTTCGGCAAGTTGTTGATCAGCAAGATATTTACCGGCATGATGTTGTCAGCAATAATTTGGTCGGCATGATTTTCACACTTGCTGATGAGATCGGCAAGACTCGGTAGAGTGTCATATCTACTTTCTTACCAGACTCATCCTTATCTAAGTGAATGTTAGTGCCCATAGGTGTGCTTTGAGTGTGAGCATTGTCAAAGCCAAACTTCTTGATTAATTCTTTTGCATACTTGGCTTGACTGATGAATATTCCCTCATTGGATTGCTTGACTTGAAGTCCAAGGAAATATGTTAGTTCACCCATCATGCTCATCTCGAATTTGCTCTGCATTAGCTTCTCAAATCTCTTGCAAAGTGATTCATTAGTAGAACCAAAAATAATATCATCGACATATATTTGAACAAACAATGAATGACCCTTGTGCTTGGAAACAAATAAAGTAGTATCGATTTTACCTCGAGTGAAACCTAAGCCATCACTAAGTAAGAATTTAGAAAGGGTTTCATACCATGCCCTTGGAGCTTGCTTTAGGCCGTAGAGAGCTTTCTTTAATCGGTAGACGTGATTAGGCTTCTTGGAGTCCTCGAAACCAGGTGGTTGTTCAACATACACAAGTTCTTGGAGTTCTCCGTTTAGGAAGGCACTTTTTACCAACCCTTTTCAATGCTCCAAGTCCACTATTTATAAGAGGAGTAAATGTCTTGAGTCTTGTAGAAGAAGGCTTGCAATTTGAATATCCAGCTGGGTAGTTGAGGAGCATTAAATGCGGTATCTTTAGCATTAATGGCGAAGATATGTGGTACACGCATGCTCGCAAAAGTCTGATGGGTAAAGACCCCTTTGTCTCAACCGGTTACCTGAAAAAGCAAGTAGAGACAGAGTATAGCTAAAAGTAGCTATGTGTCAGACGGCGCAGCAATCATTACAGAGCAGGTAAACTACTTTTTAGATAAAACAGTAAGAAAGGACAGGGACAATCAGCAATGTTGACTTTAAGGTGAAACGATGTAACCTGACTGACAGTACAGACTGTCTTTCTTTATCGGCAAGTTGGGAATGAAGTTGATCGGCAACTTGTTTATCAAGTTGATCGGCAACTAGTTTACTGGTCTGCTGATTTGCTTCCTCTTGCTGGTTTGCCTTGTTTGAAGAGTTGGAATACACCTGTGCTGATCACGAAGAATCCTAAGGGTACCTAAAAAGGTTCTAATAAAATTGGGGGATCCTAAGTGATAGCTATGATTGGGATTAAGCAATTCTATGTCCTAAACATATATTTGATCAACATTTGTGGAAAGTTTGCCCGGACAAGATAATTAGGAGATGCATTCCGGAGCATGAGCAAGCTAGTGCGTTGAGATTTTGCCACGAACTCCAATGTGGGGGTCACTTTAGTGGGCAAAAGACCGCTAGAAAAGTATTGCAAGCGGGTCTATATTGGCCCACTTTATTTAAAGATGCTCATGATTTTTGTGTGAGGTGTGATAGATGCCAAAGGACCGGCAACATAGGAAAGAGAGATGAAATGCCCCTACAACATAATTTAATTGTTGATATTTTTGATGTGTGGGATATTGATTTTATGGGTCCTTTTCCCCCTTCCCAAGGCTACTTGTACATTCTTGTTGCTGTAGATTATGTGTCTAAATGGGTGGAAGCAATTCCTACCCGGACTAATGATGCTAATATTGTTTGCAAGTTTGTGCGTGAAAATATCTTTGGCAGGTATGGAGTGCCGCGCGTTATTATCAGTGACCAAGGGACGCACTTCACAAACAGAATGTTCAATCAAGTGCTAAAAAGATATGGGGTGGGTCACAAGTTGGCTACGACTTATCACCCTCAAACATCGGGCCAAGTGGAGGTGAGTAATCGCCAAATCAAGGCGGTGCTTGAGAAAACGGTGCGTCCAAATCGTAAGGACTGGGCCGACAAATTGTGTGATGCACTGTGGGCTTATCGGACTGCCTACAAAACGCCCATTGGAATGAGCCCGTACCGGATTGTGTATGGAAAAGAGTGTCATCTGCCAGTGGAATTAGAGCACAAAGCATATTGGGCAACCAAGCAGCTAAACATGGATTTGACTCTAGCAGGGGAGAAAAGATTGCTTGACTTGGATGAGCTTGCAGAAATGAGGCAGGATAGTTATGGGAGTGCAAAGTTATACAAAGAGAGGACAAAAAGGTATCATGATAAAAACCTTAAACCCAAGTTTCTCAAACCGGGTATGAAAGTCCTTCTCTTTAACTCTCGCCTCAAACTTTTTCCCGGAAAACTGCGTTCAAGGTGGACGGGTCCTTATGAATTGGTTCGAGTGTTTCCCATGGAGCTGTAGAGCTTAAAGATTTGAAAGATGGGACAACATTTAAAGTGAATGGACACCGAGTGAAGCCTTATTATGAGGGGTTGTCTATTTTGGAAGACATCAATGAAATTGATGTAATTGATTTGACAGACCCGGAGGGAGCCACTTAATATTCATGTGGCATTATGTCGAGCCAAAGACTTAAAACAAAGGCGCTTGTTGGGAGGCAACCCAATCAGGTATCATTTTAGTGCTTTATGTTTTTCCTTTCAGTTTATCATCATTTTTTTTTAATCGGGAGTATGTTGTTTTCTTCAATGCCATGAGGACATAGCACACTTTTTGGTTTGGGGGTGGTGGTATTCATATAAAAAAAAATTATTTATTTATTGCTTTTGTGTCTTTTATTTCTGGGTCGGTTCGAACTACGGTGACCTGAGCTCCTTATTGTCCTAGGGAGAACGTAGGCAACGAAAGTGCGGTCAAAAGTTTAGTCTGTGTCATCCTTCATGAATCTCTCCGAGTTTGTGGGTTTATAGGGGAGTGTAAATAGTGTCACCCTCCAAAAAGATTTTCATTTTTTTTGAGTTATTTTTATTTGTCATAATGGATATTACGCTTGTGATGTTTGTTTGTGGTGATGTGCAGGAAATCAATTCAACCAGTGGTGGAGCGATCAAACCAGCAAAAAAAAAAAAAAAAAAAAAAAATTGCTGGAAAATATACCGAGCGCCCGCTTGGTGGGCAGGGGGCGCGCGCCTGTTCAAGTACGCGAAAAATATGAAGTTTCTGGGCAAATAAGCGCCCGCTTGGTCCCTCTTAAGCGCCCGCCTGGTAGCCGGTTTGAGAAATCCAAGTGGGGTAAGAAACGGGTTTTGGGGGATCAATAACCTAAATCTACCCATCTTCCCTAATTTCTCTCCCTCTCTAAACACTCCCTCACCCGCCTCCTTCCCTCTCTCCATACAAATCTCTCACCCACACCACCCACAAACTATCAAAATCACCTCCCACCACAACCCTCTTCAAGATTTACTAAGGGTTTAGCCTCCATTCATCCTAAAATCAAGGGTTTTTGCAAGAAATTTTCAAGGTTGAAGGAAGGGGAATTTCGAGGAATTGGGACTTCGTGATTAAGAATTGGGGGTAGTTGCAGAAGAAGAAAGTGTTTGTACGGTTGAAGGTCATCTTCTCGGATCATCTTCTCCGTCTCCGGCGAGATTTTTCGGCGACCTCTAGCGAGATTTTTCGGCGAGTCCGGGTAAGAGCAATTTACTGATTTAAAATTTGTTAGGGGTTGTTGAGGTTGTTATCATGCCACCAAGACCAAGAGGTCGAGGACGTGGTCGTGGTGTTCCCCCACCCCAAGTTGAGCCGGAGTTCGATAACACCCGTTTTGTATCCCGGGACTCCCAAAATTACTTCGATAATAAGCAAAACAATGGGGTAACGGTGGAGAGGGGATTTAACTTGACAAATTGTGGGTTGGATGCTATAATCGAACATTACAACTTGAGAAGATTGTTAGCCGTGCCGGCCCAGATGGGGTCGAAATTGCTTGTGCAAGAATTCTATGCTAATTTTCATGCAGCGACTGAGGCCCCCAATGTCTGGGTTAGGGGATTTAATGTTGATGTGACTGCGACGGCTATAAATAATTTCTATGGGTTGTAAGATGCTGTGGCTGAAGGGAACTGTGTGTATTGGGAGTTGAAAAGGAACCTTCAGAATATGGACCGGATGGATGAGACATTAGCTCTATTTGCAGGAGAGTTTGGAGTGAATATAGATAGAGGGAACATCCGGAGTGGCTACTTGTTTCATATTAGTGAGTTGAGGCTGGACCTAAAGGCATTGTATCGCTTTATTTGCGAGAGGATCATGCCTTCTGCTCACTATCAGGAGGTTCACTGGTACAGGGCCCCTTTGCTCTATGCCATGATAAGGAGGATGCCGATAAACATCGGGGGCATCATGCGTAGTGAGATGGGGGTACGAGCGAGGTATTTGGAGAACAAGAATTATTTGTTCCCCATTATGATCACTACGATGGCACAGAGGGCAGGGGTGCCTATGGAGGGGTTCCCCAGACTGTTAGCTCCAGGCACTACCGTGACTAAAGCAACCATAGAAAGTGGGAGAGTGCAGAGAGCTCGGGTCCCAGCTCCAACTCAGGCTACTGGCGGTCAGGCCATTGATGATGAGGAGGTTGAGGATGATATCCCGGCAGAGATGACTCAGAGAGAGATGAATTACTATTTTTCGGGACAGATCCAAGGGTTAGATGATATGTTCAGAGCTTTTCAACAGCAACAATTCATGGCGAACTATCATAGAGAGCAGAGGGAAGAGGAGAATGATCAGAGGATACAGAGGATGGAGGAAGCATTGTACGCCAACATTCGGGAGGATCAGTATTTCCGACAAAGAATGATGGCGCATCATTTCCCTGGTGAGCGGTACCCACCGTTGAACTACCCTCCACCACCTGAGTATGTACCACCTCCGCCACCGCCTCAGCATGGATGGAATGCTTGGGATGATATTTTTGGACCGCCACCGCAGTGAGGAGCTCGAGGTATTTCCACTCCCCATGTTTTTTTATGCTTAGTTGTGACGAGCATTGGGGGCAATGCTCTATTTAGTTTGGGGGTGGGAATATTGGTTGGATTGGTTGTTGATTGATGCACATGTTATCACCTGTTTTCCTGTATAGTTTTTAAAAAAAAAAGAAAAAAAAAGAAAAAAAAAAAAAAGAGGCTAGGTGAAAACCCGAAAGGGCGCCTAGGAAAAAGGAGAGAAATTGAGTGAGTTATTGTTTTTACTTGGCGTGGCGTCCTAAGGGAGGTTCGGAGAATTGGGTAGGATTCCTGTTTGGTGTAGGAGGTTTGGTTAGAGGCGAATAGGATAGAAAATCCTCATATTTCTTGTTGGAGTTATAAGGGGGCGTTGGAGCTTTTTATGAGGTAAATCATTGCTAAGGATTGTCCTAGCTTTGGTTTCTTTTTGAGGGAGAATGTAGTGAAAGATAAGCGTGGGGGAAACGTAGGACGTTTTAGATCCCCCTAGCTTTTTGAGTGGGCCCTAGTTGGATATGCGTATTACTTTCTTATTATTGGGGTGTTATCAATTAGGGCCATTGGTCATTGACTATTTGTTTGTTTTGGGGAGTTATAAGGAGCGGAGTCCTTTACACTCCGATTGATTTTCTTTATTTTGTTTTGGCTTTGTTTGATGGGAGTTGTAGAGGAGATAGGGGTCATTTTCCTCCATGCTACGCTAATAGACCGGAGTTTAGATGTGGGGTTAGGAATATTACTCTGGGACGAGTAATGGTTTAAGCGTGGGGGAATTTGATTGATCGATTTTATCATATGTTATCTCTACATTTTCGTTCTCATTTTATTGACTTTTTGATGTAATTTAGAATAGTTCAATGTAATTTTGGTCTAATTATGTTTGAGGAACTTTGTGAGATTATGTGTGTTTTGAGACACTTTTTAGTGTAATGTGATGTATTACATAGTCTTAGAGATTTAAAGGATTGAAGACCAAGAATTGATTGAGTCAAAGTCAAAGGTCAACATTGGTCAACCTAGTCAAGGAGGTGAAGAAAAGAAGAAAAGATAAAGAAAGGCAGAAAAGTACACCAGGCGCCCGCCCAACCAAGAACCAGGCACCCGCTCGTTATGCGTTTTGAATGACCAAAGTTACTGGGCAAATGAGCGCCCGCCTGGGTGTGGGTAGGCGCCCGCTCGCTCGTTCCGCACGGTTTTCGGGTTTCCTGTGCCAGACGGGTTTTAACCCAAATTTTCCCTACTTTTGGCCCTAGTTTTCTCTCTGTATAAATATTAGACTGTAGTACTATATTTCTTTATGCTTTGTTTTAGGTTTTATTCAATTTTTGAAGATTGTAAACAAGATTTTGGGATTTATTCATCATCAAGCGTTTATCCAGGTTTATGATTTTTAATTATATTCTTGTGTTTATTGCTATGTTGATGAGTAACTAATTTTATTGTTCATGGATTGGGAGTAATAACTATCAAATCTCTATGCTAAATTGGGTTTAATTAAATATTAATCTTGTTCTTGTTCATAAGAATAGAACTTAATTAATTTAAAGATTTCATTAATATGACTTGATATTTTTGGTCTTTGAATCATCTTGGTTTAGATTGTTACACTAGCGTGGACAATTTATATATTGAATCATATTCTTGTGATTAGATTTAACTGAGGACTTCGCGGAAATCAAAAGAATTTAAGATCAAGTGTTCTTAAGAGCTTAATAAATTGTTTTTGTGTGTTGTTGACCTAGTGGAATATTTCACATAGAGATAATAATAGGGTTGCAATCCGGTGACCAGACCGTCCCAACTCTTAAATAAGTGAACGATTTCTTGAACAAGTTTAATAATCTTTTTAATAAAATAGCATAGAGAGGAGATAGTTGTGAACCCCAATCTGTGAATCTTCGTAATCTTGAATTAAATCTTTGTTTGCTTAGTGATCTTTAATTTAGTAATTTATTTTCATTGTTTAGTAGTTAATTTAGTTTAATCAAAATCAATCAAAAACCCCCTTTGTTTGTTTACACTAATTAAATTTACTCGTTTGTCCAACAAGTCTCTGTGGGATCGACTCTCGCTTTCGCGCGTTACTACTACGGTAACTAGTGCGCTTGCTAGGTATTTATTACTTGGAATTTTATCCATCACACACCCTTCAAATTCTTCTAAAAAACTAGAAGGAGGGTTATAGAAAGACAAAGGGAGGAAGGTGAAGATCGTTTGTACAACGATTATTTTTCCAATAATCCAACCTACCCTCCAGATATATTTCGACGTAGATTTCGCATGCGTAAACATGTTTTCCTTCGTATAGTGAACGAAATCACTGCGAACGATGAATACTTTCAACAAAGACGAAATGCTGCAGGTAGACAAGGCTTTCATCATTGCAAAAATGTACTGCAGCCATGAGGGTCTTTGCTTATGGGACATCAACTGATGCAATTGATGAATACATGCGAATGAGCAAAACTGTAACAAGAGAATCTCTTATGAGATTCGTAGAAGGTGTAATTTCAAACTTTGGTAACCAATACCTCAGGCGACCTAATGAAGAAGATTTGACAAGGCTATTTTATATTGGGGAAAAACATGGATTTTCAGGCATGATGGGCAGTATTGATTGCATGCACTGGGAGTGGAAGAATTGTCCTAAAGCTTGGGCTGGACAATTTGCTGGCAGAAGTGGAAAGCCAACTCTCATTTTGGAAGCTGTTGCATCATATGACTTATGGATATGGCATGCATTTTTTGGAACACCAGGTTCGTGCAACGATCTTAATGTACTACATAGATCTCCTGTTTTTAATGATATTTTGGAAGGTCGAGCACCTGAAATTAGTTACGTTGTGAATGGTCGCGAACGTATTATGGGATATTATCTCACTGATGGCATATATCCAAATTGGGCTGCATTTGTGAAGTCGATTACTTCTCCTATAGTCCAAAAACACAAGATATTTGCTCCATACCAGGAGGGTGCTAGAAAAGATGTTGAGCGAGCTTTTGGAGTTCTCCAATCACGTTTCGCATTTATCAAACGCCCATGTCTTATATGGGATCGTCATTTAATGGGAAGAATTATGATGGCTTGTATCATCATGCACAATATGATTGTAGAGGATGAACGAGATACATATCGGAACTATTATGATCCCACTGAATTTATAAATGATAGACCTACTAATCGCCGGAAGAAAAGAAAAAATAGAGAGGTAGATGAAAATGGTGAGCGATCTTCTAATCGCCAGAGGGATGGAACAAGCATTGTGGTAGAAGAAGACGACGACCAACATTTTCAATACTCTACACAGCGAGTTGCAAGCTTATCTGCATATATGACAAATAGGGAACAACTTCGTAATAGAGAAGCTCATAAAGATCTTCGAGATGATTTAATTGAGCATATATGGCAAAAATTTGGCGATGATAATTAAATATGTACTTTTATTTCTTTTTTTAATATTATTGTTTTCATGTATATTCAAAAATTAAGTTTAATATTATGTTTAATTTTAATTTATGATTTACAATGAAAATAAATAAATAAATAAATAAATAAATAACGAGTATTAACAATATATGATAAAAATAAATAAAAAGTAATAAAAGATGATTTGGATTGGGTGAGGTTGGGTTGGGTTGCTAATGGAAGATAAAAAAGAAATGGGTTGGGTTGGAGTTGATAGTTGAGTAGGTGGAAGAGAAAGAAATATTATTTTATTGATGGGTTGGGTTGGGTTGTTGATGGTTGTAGTCTAAACCCATTAGGCGAATTCGAATCTAGCGGCTTCTCCGGGTTGGATGAACTCTGGGTCGGGGTTTGTGATTCCGGCTCCGAGCACAGTGTCTGTAGTGGAAACCCACATAATGCAGCTAGTAAACGCCGTCGGCCCCTGGTTAAGGACCTGAGGTATTTTTTAAGGATTCAGGGAGAGACCCATTAAACAAATTGTTCGAAAGATCCAATCGAGTGAGAGATTTGAGAGAAATGATTTGCTTGGGGATAGTTCCAGACAGTGAGAGAGAGGAGATATGAGCAATGCTAGGGGCACAAAATAAGCCCACAAAATCTTGTTCACAAAATGAGGTGGCGATATTTTATTGGTTGCATCGATAATGGACCCGCCACACTCTAATTAAAAACACCAATATCATCATTACACCTAAGATTTTGTGAGCAAGTTTTTGTGACTTTTTTGTGCCCTAGTATTATTCAAAATATATATATATGAAAATGTTTTGTTTGCTTTCCTATATGTATATATATATATATATATATGAAAATACTTAGATGATAATTAATTAATTTATTTTGTGTTAATGTTTTATTTAATATGTTAATAATTATTTTCATTTTCAACATGTTAAGTTTAAGTTTGAATTTTCATTAAACCCCTTAAAAGAAATATCAACTTCAAATTAACCAATTCGTTAGTCACGTGCAACGCACATGATACTTAACTGAATTTTCTAACGAAAATCGTCAAAAGGCTTTTAGGCGAGTTTTTTACACGTCAAGGTATGATCTGGCAAAAAAAACATCAGGGTTCGTTTGGAAGGGTTGTATATGACTTTAGGGTCTAAAGTGCCATCTCTATAATATATAAAAGCAGGAACATTTCCAGGCCTCACAGCGCGTCACGTCATAATGCCACGTCACAAATCCACATGGCAACCTGTGATTGGTAGCTTCAAAAGATGGGAAAGATTTTTTCTAAAAAAACGAAAATTATCAAATATGAGATTCAAAAAAAAAAAAAAAAAAAGTAAAATTATCAAAAGTAAAATTCAAAAGTTATTAAATTTATTACTAACTTTAGATTCAGTTAGATTTTTTTTAGCAAATTCTATTAAAAAATGGGTGCATTATTAAAGAGTATAAAGTTTTTTCCTTATTTAATATTTCCTTATATAAACCAACTATTCATAAAATGCAATTTGAATTTCAAAATGAACTTCCAAAATGAAGTAACAGAAAGAAAAAAAAATGGGTTCAATAAATTGCAGCACAAATTATTCCCTATTTACAAATATATGTTACTTTATATAGTATGACATAAACTATTCGTATTCCTTAATTACTAAAATTAAGAAAGTCAAACATGATATATGTAAAAGTACCCATTGGGTATCCAATCTAAGATGTGCCCCTATTTGGTAAGAAAAATCATACAGAATTTGAAATGTCATATACTCCATCCGAAATATTACTATTGTTATTTTATTTTTTTTTATTTTTTTTTAAGGAATTAACATTGTATTTGTTGAAAAAAGGTGAGTGCGAAGCTTCATAACCGTGCACAAGTTAGGTTCATCTATATAATATATAAAAGCAGGAACATTTTCAGGCCTCACACCAACATCCCCTCTATGACTTTCTTTCTGTTAGCTTTATTTATTCTTGACAGTTTGGATTTCATTATATGTAACAGATTAAGTATATTATACTCAGTTTTTAAGCTAGCATATTGTTGGATCTTTTTTTATTTCCCTATAATTCTTTTATTTTACTTTTTTTAATCTCATAGAAAATTTTAGAAGAATGTAGTGATTTTGGTTCAGAATCAATTGAGGGCAAATAAAATATCAACAATTCAATATAATTAATGATTTCCTTTGATAATTGTTGACATATGCTCTCTTTTTTTCCATTGTTCTTTTGATGGGTAAATATAGATAATTACACTTTAGATGGTATTTGTTCATGATTTTCTTTACAGATTATATTTCAAGACACTTGGTGTGATTTAGAAAGAGATGCAAAAGTTGAAGTTAATGATAAAGGAGAATTTCCAGAATGTTTCATAACAAGGTGGTCTCCAATCCTACTCGTGTGATGCAGAATATTTATTGGTTGTTATAGGTGCCTCTAGAATGTCCAAAATTTTAATTATTCTATAACAGTGTCTTATGTTTCTTTAAGTATTTGTTTCCCATGTTTTGATTTTACTTTTGTTTTCCATTTTAGATTGACAGTTTTTTTCACACTAACGTTTAAATAGGCAGGTCCTGAGCCTAGATCTTATGAACATTGATCATCATTATGATTTAATTTATTTTTAGTCACTTTGATTGAATTTATTTTAAGTCAAAATTTATCTACTCATTTGTCATTTGAGAAGTATTCTATGACGGTGAGACAAGCGTAAATTTATTTACTCAATTTTCTCAAAATAAATGTTGCATTTCAATTTTATTTATTTTTAGTCACTTTGATTGGACATTGATCGTCATTTTACGAGAAATTATTTGGTTCTAAAAATAAGCTACTGATAATGTTTCTATTGGTACATTAATAACGATTTTCAGAATGACATGAAGATAATTACTACCTCTGTCCCTAAATGAGTGTCCAAATTTCATTTTAAGGAACAGTGAAAATCTCAACTTTGTTGTACAATTTGGTAGCAAATATTCATATATAATCTTGTATTCTCCTTTCCAAATATTTAGTTTTGCACGTATAAAGAAACCGGTGAAAAAAATTTCGAAAAAAAAACATTTAAGGAGAAAGTTATGTTAAAAAAAGACACTCATTTTGGGACAAATATTTCTTAAAAATGGACACTCATTTAGGGACAGAGGGAGTATTATTTTTTAATCAAAGTTCAACACAACTGAATAAACTTATAAATTTTTGAAGAATTTAATTTGATTTTTGGAGCGAGTGGGATTGTCCATAATATTATTTGTAAGTATATACTAATATTATTATATTCAACACGAGTGACTAAACTTTTAAATTTCTGAAGCATTTAAGTTTTAGCACTAAAACTTAATAAAATGTTAATGTATCTATATAAAATATAGCATATTTTTACATCCGTATTAGTTACAAATTTACAATTTCTTCTATATCCATCGAGTAGGTCTTGCGAAAAACATGTTTTGTTTCGGGTGATGAAATGCGCATTTTCAATAGACACTTTTCAAGTAACAAATAATGTGGATGTAAAATTTTAAGCTAAATTTTGGGTTTTAATGTTTTTTCTTGACTGCGTTTAACATGTTGGCATCTACTCCGGTTATTTGATTGCAGTAATAACAACACCGGTCACAATGCGCGTTTGAAAACATGCCACAAATTGCTTGGAGTAACAACTTGCTACATTACTAAATATTGTGTGCAACCTTCAAGTTTATGGCAGTATCCGTTTGGTGTTTTTTTTTTTTTTTTTTAAATAAGTGTTGCTGTCACTTTATTGTAATCAGATTTATGCCATTACAAGGCTTCATTTGTGGAAATGTGCCTAAAAATTAGATACATGTTTATGTTTGTTAGTTACCATATAGTAATTTTTTTGAGTTTCGTGTTCATTATAATCTGACTCTTTTCCTCTCTTGGTATGCTTTTGGTAACTAAATGATTCCACCCATTTGTTTAATAATAATATTATACTACTATTTTTTTCACATATTAAAGGGTGTGCATTATATTTATGATGTGGTTGATATTTTTATTGAAGAATATGTCAAATCTAATATAAATGTGAACTCGAGCATGTTATGCAAGCACATTAATTTTCACTTTTCACGTACTCTTCTCATTTGTTACTCCATCCGCCCCAAAATGAATGTCCAAATTTCAAGTAACTTCGTCCCAAAATACTTTTACCCTATATGAAAAAAATTAAATGCTACTAAGTTGGAAATTTTAATATATTTATTAGTTTTAATATATCTATTTGCAACACTTCTATTATTACTTATTTGGATCTAAGGAACGGAGGTTACCTTCTAATAAGAGTGTGGCAGTCAATAGTTTAGGGTAGGCAACAATGGTGTTTTATATTTTGCTGTATGACACTACTAAAGTTATGAACCTACTTGCGAGTGAAAATGGTGAAAGGTATCTAAACCAAGAATCTCCTCAATTCTTTCACCCCTAGATAGACATTCTGACTTTGTAGATCTAAATATTTGTGGATAGTGTTCTTTTTGTGAAGGTATTTGTGCTTGGAACTTGGTATTTGTTTTGTAGACCAAGTGCTTATTCAGAGAATGGCCCAATAAGAGATCTCGATTTTTGCATTCAAAATGAGCAATTGAGCATTAAACTCTACTGTGAGAGGAGTTGTCAATTAGTTGATATGCTCCTTTATTCTATCTTCTTTGTATTTGTTTTATTTTTCGCTTTAGTTTATCCCTTACAGTATAAATATGATGTATACCCACGAAACATATTATATATGTACTTCTTAGTCATATACTCCTTCCGTCGCAAAATAATTTTTGACTCTTCAAAATTTTTCAATTATATGAACACTTGCTTCACTAGGCATGTTTTGTTTATACACTTTTAAGGCCAAATTTTTGTGGATGCGCTTCAAGGCAATCTGGTATCCGAGAAATCGTTAGTCTATACTCCTTCCATCCCAGTTTAATTTATAATTTCCAACCAAGATTGATGTGCAGCCTTGGACTTTTGTACTCTCAGGTAGTAAGATTTTAGGATCACTAAAATTTGAGCAACCATAAATGTGTATCCATTTGGTTGGTTTTTGATTCAGGTGGTTAGCATGCCACTCTTACATGGAAGACACTGATGAGGCATTTCAAGATATTACAAGACCCTCCCACAGGCATCAACGGAGCACCTTAAAACAACATGCTTTGTATGGGCTAATATTTGGGGATGGAATTAATGAAAGGATAATGACATGTATAGTAAGTTTAATAGTGAAAATATATAATGAAACTCTGCAATTCGTTGGATTGTGATAAATTTTTGTGGACCCCACCGATAAAAACTCATCTAATCGATTACATAGTTTCACATGAGTATTTACTATGTCTATCATTTAAGAAATTGGGGGCGTAAATATGAATCCTCTTTCGGGTTTGGGATAAAAATCTGTTTTTTATCTATTGTACTTTGGGTCGTAATTCAGTTTTACCATTAATTTGTTTTTCATTTTTTTCATTTTTATCACTATACTACAAACAATAATGTCACTTTATAATAATTTTTTGTATGAAATGACACCATTATTTGTGATATGATAGTAAAAATAAAATAAATTTGGGTATAAAATACCGTAATTGTTTTTGTACGATGGTAAAAATGAAAATACTAAAATTCGATTGTAAAAATGCAATGCGGCTGAAAATGCGATGGAGATAACGAAATTTTCCCTTCTGAAAATCTACGTGGAGGTGGAAGAGGTAGAATAATCATTTGTTATCTCAAAACGAAGATTATAAAGGTCATTTACTATCCCAAAGCCCTTTCGTTAGATGTGGTTTAAGTGTTTAACTCCATTGATAGATACGTTTATTTTATAATGAAAGTTAATAGTGTGATGATGTCTGCGACGATAATTAGTTAAAATAATTGATCACTGTTTTAAAGGAATGAAAAGAAATTATGTATCCGAGCTAGGGCTGTTAAACGAACCGAGCTAGTTCGAGCTCGGCTCGTTAAAGCTCGATTCGAATGAGCTCGAAGTTCTATTCGAGCTCTAACCGAGTTTTCCAGGTCAAATTTTTATCAAGCCGGCTCGTGTTCGGCTCGTTTGCTCGACGAGCTTTGCTCGTTAACACGTACTGTTTTGTTTGGTTTCGACTCGAGCTCGGCTTGGCTCGTTAAACTCGAGCTCGACAATCATCATTATTACTTTTGTAATGAATACACATACATTATATGTATATACAACATTGTACAAGGAATAGTAACTCAAATATTTTTATCTTCAAAATGAATCAAACAACATTAATTGTACAACAACTAAAATTAATTTAATTTTTATCCATTCATATAATGACCATATAGCGACTATACACATGCAATAATACAATATAGATTGTACAACAACTAAAATTAATTTATCCTTTATGCACATTCATTATGAAACGTATAGATATATACACAATAGTTGGGTTTTTTTTTTTTTTCAAAACGAATTATTGTTTTCAAATGTACACATATTTGTCTTATATATTATTTTTCTCATTGAAATAAAAATAAAATTAACATCATTATTGTAGTTATATATGCAAGTATATTTAATTACTCAAATATGGAATGAACAAAATGTTTATCATTTACACATACACACACATATATATCACATATAAATGCATATGCATGTAGAAAAATACTTAATATATATATATATATATATATATATATATATATATATATATATATATACATTATTATATACTCCCTCTGTCCTGTCCGACTTAGAACATTTTGTCATTTTTTGTGTCCAACTCGACTTAGGACGGCCCAAAATGAAAATATAATATTACTTTGATTTGTAAATAAAAATTGATACAGAAAGAGTGTATTATTACAACCTGATGGTATATATACGATTCAATTAATCGTTGAGAAGTTAAATGAACAAGAGCTTTTCAAAAAAAGGAAAAAAAAAAACAAAAAAAAGGTAAACAGGAGGTTACATTTGTAAATTAGACACATATTTTGAGATTATAAAAAAAGAAAAAAAAAGCCTTTGTTGAAAATACATAGAATACTTATCAGAGCTTGGTAAGGCTCGAACTCGGCTCGTTTGATTTCACAATTTTCAAAAAAATGTTTAAGCTCGAGCTCGGCTCGTAAAGACTCGAGTTCGAACAGCTCGTGAAAAGCTCGCGAGCTGCTCGAAACTCGATTCGATTCGAGCTTGAACAAGGAAAATGAGCTCGAGCTCGAGCCCAATACTCCAAAGCTCGGCTCGTTTACAGCCCTAATCCGAGCGTGGCAAAGTAGCAATTTTGCCTAAAACTATATGAATCATTAGTTTTATTAAGTCGTCAAAAATCAATCAAATTTACCTAAAAAATAAATAATACAAGGCCAAGTTTTTAGTGGACATGGCCAAATACGGGTGGGACGGGTTCAGTTACAGTTACGGGTACGGTTTTCAAAACCCATAACCGTAATCTAACCGTATTATATACGAGTGCGGGTACATGTGGGACACGGTTATGGCGGGTACGAGTCCACGGGTCTGCCCCCCCCACCCCCATTTTTTTTTATCTAACTATTAAATTTTAACATATTTTTTTTGTTAAAAATCTAACGCAATTTGTTTAAAATTTAATTGTTTTTTTCCTTTTTGATATCAACAAAAATTAATAAAATATGTTAGATTATGTTTAAGCTCAATAAAATATAACAGAATATTGTTTAAAAATCTAACATTTTAAACATATTATGTTAGAAAATTAAAAAAATATGTTAGAAAACTAACAAAATATGTTACAAAAGTAACATAATTTGTACGGTTAGCGGTTATGGTTACGGGTGCGGGTTCCTAAACCCTATAATCGTAACCGAACCACATTATTGACGGGTACAGTTAAAACGGTTAACAGGTTATCCACGGGTACGGTTCCAACGGTTTAAATGCGGGTGCGGGTTGATGGGGTGTCACAGGTACGGTTCCCGGTTGACTATGTCTGGTTTTTAAGATGGAGGAGTATATTCTATCACTCTAATTAACTGTTATAATAAATAGCTTGGTGTTGATTACATTGCTCATTAAAATTTTGAATAACTTGATTGAAATTTAACAAAAATATACTATATAGTATTGATGCATCATTATTAGGGATGGTCAAACCGAAAAGCCCGGAACCGTCTTGAACCTTGAAAAAACTGGAACGATTTGTAACACGGGTCGGTTCCGGTTCATCCCCTCTGAAAACCGTGAACCGGCGGTTCCGAACCGCCTAGACCGAACCGGGACCGTTAGAAAACTGTCATATTTCTAACGGTTTCATCAGAATTAACCGTTACTAACGGAAAGTTGACAAGAAAAGTTGAGTTTTGACTGAATTTTTAGCCAAATTCAGTGAATAAAAATAATAAAAATTTGTTGAGTATATAAAAGAAAAGAGGGACGGACCTCTTTAATTTTTGAAACATTTTTTTTTTATATTTTTGTAAAAAAAATTGGCAAAAAAATATTATTATAATTGTTTTTCTGTTAAAAAATTAGATTTTTTAAATAAAAGGAAACCGTGAACCAGCGGTTCCGAACCGTGAACCGGTGATTCCGAACCGTAACCGTAACTGGAAGAGAAACGGTTCGGTTACGGTTCAAGTTTTTTCGGAACCGGTGGTTCGGAACCGAAATCGTAACCGGAACCATGTTTGGTCATCCCTAATCATTATATCGACTATCATTAATAATTTTTACAATTTTATGAAGATGGTTAAATTTTTTATTTTATGAAGTCTTGATTAAAGTTCAGCTAAATTAAATATAGAAGATAAAAGTAATAAATAAATAAATAAATAAATAAAAAGGAAAAAGAAGGAAGAGAAAGTAATTTTGCAGAAGAAAGAGGGAGTTTTCGCGAAAGGATAAATATAAAGTCACAAAAAATGACATAAAATTTGGTTTACAAAATGAATGTGTCAAAATTTTATTGGTGTTTTCAATTAGAGTGTGCCGTGTCCACTATCGCTATAACCAATAAAATATCGACATCTCATTTTGTATCAAACATTTTGTGTACTTCTTTTGTGCACCTAGCGTTAAGCATTGCCCTTGGCCAAATAAAGATACCATTATCCGACATCGCTAGCATTGGCAACTAACTTCACAATCTTCTTTTTTCAGCCATAAATCCAGAGTGAGACTGTGAGAGTGAGCTCGAGCTTTTCGAAAACATGTCTGTCTCCATTTCTTCTCTCACATCATCCTTCACTTCAATTTCTCTGTCCTCCCAAATCTCTCAAAAACCCCACACCTTCTCACTTTCCCGATCAACAATCTCTTCTCCTCTCTCCCGCCGCATTGCCAAACTCCCACGCTTAGTCGTCGCCGCCTCCTCTGCCACGCTTGAGGCCGCCGATGTTTCTGCTCCCTCCGACGATTTCGATATCAATAACATCGAGAAGTACGTCAAGTCCAGGCTCATTGGCGGTTTCGCTGCTCAGACGTTTATGGGCACCGGTCGCCGGAAAGCTGCAATTGCTCGTGTCGTTCTTATGGAAGGTAACGGGAAAGTCATCATCAATTACCATGACGCCAAGCTATCTTTTCCTACAATTTCTCTTTTTAATGCACGCGAATCGAGTATTAGGTAAATTATTTGACTGAATTGTAACGTTTTGTTGGAAATGTACTTCATCCGTCCACACACTTCTTCAAGCTAATTTGACTTTCATAGTCCCACATTGCATTTTGGTTGTCTAAGGAAAAAACAAGCCTTGGATATTCAGTGTTAGACCATGTGCAATGGTTGATTGAATGGGAAGTTGAAAAAAATTAAGTTAGTTGAATATGGTGCAGTGGGGAGTTGAAAGGGGGTTGGTTTGTTTTGGGGTTGGAAGATTTCAACCAGTTGAAGAAAAAAAAAAGGCCCCCAGCCATGGACACGCGGCAGCCACCCATAGGGCCGAACTGCGCGCGTGCGGCTCACCGCCAGACAAGGCGCGTGAGTCGCAGCGCTGCCAGCTCTCTCTCTCTCTCTCTCTCTCTCTTTTTTTTTTTTTTTTTTTTTCTGATTGGCACACTTGTCATTCTCCGATTGGTTCTTAATATTTCCGGATTTATTTCTCATCCCAATTATTTGAGTTCAATTATTTTATAGTAAATTATTTTTTATTTTATTTTATTTTCGCCAAAATTCATAATTTTCCCCCCTCTATAAATAGATGCAAGTTTCATTTGATTTGGACACCGAAAAAAAAAACTCTCTTTTCTCAATATAAATTTCTCAATTATCCTTCCTTCAACTTTTTTTTTTAAAAAAAATCAACATCTTTTTTTTTATTGCAATTACAAAAAAATTAATTAAGGGTGAAGTATTTTTTTAATTATAAATAATAATAACAATTATTATTATTATTTTAGTAATCATAAAAATAAAGAATATAAATAAAATAAAAGTAGTGAGATATAGGATGATGAGTTGGAAGGTAGTTGAATTTAAAATTAAACCAACCATTGTAGGGTGTAAAAGTGAAATGGTAGTTGAATTATTAGGTGGAAGAGAGAGAAGACGATGTGGAGTGTTAAAGTTGTAGTTGAATGTGTTGAGGTAGTTGAAACCATTGTAGATAGCCTTGGACCATATACAACGGTTTTTTTTTTTTTGCAACACCCTCTTTTTCGATTCCCAACACTCCACATCATCTTCTCTCTCTTCCAACTACTTGACAACTAATAATTCAACTACCATTCAACTTTTACAACCTACAATAGCTTTGTTTAATAAAATTCAACACTTTTCCAACTCATAATCCTATGCCCCACTACTTTTATTTTATTTTATATTCTTTATTTTTATGGCTAGTAAAATAATAATAACTATTATTATTATTATTATTATTATCATTTATAATTAAAAAAATACTTCACACTTAATTAATTTTCTGTAATTGCAATTAAATAAATATGAGAAATGACGATAATTAAACAAAGAAAAGTTACAATAAGCTTAGCTCGCGACACAAGTAATGAAAGGAAAATAAGCATACGACACAATAGACCAGGGTTCTAAAAGTCGCTCACTCAGGCTGCCTAAGCCCCGCCTAGGCGCTAGGCGTTCAGGAAACAACTTGGTCCCTCCTAGGATATTATAACTATGTCTTATTTCTCGGCCCCGCCTAGATCCCGTCTATGCCCCGCTTAGGCGTTAAGCCCAGATGCGGCGCCTAGCGACCGGCTAGCGCTTTTTAGAACTTTGCAATAGACTCGACTCACAATACAATAAAACTATTAAATCACACATGAAAAGACTTAAAAATAATCTTTAATCGCAAAACATTCCGAACTTTGCCTATATGTGCTTGACTAGATCCGCCTGCAATTCGTGATAAACTTTTGGATCACGCAATTTCGATCTAGCACGCACATGATTTGCAAATGCAGGTAGTACCTCAGTCGAGAATGGTTATTGGGTATTAGACCCACTTGCCTTGGATTGATCATAGTCGATCAAATTCTGAGAATATGTATCTCGTTTATCCTCAACAATCATTTTATGTAATATGATACACGACCTCGTTATGATAGCCAAGTCGTCTATGTCCCACATTCGAGCTGGTTCTCGAATGATTTTAAATCGAGCTTTGAGCACTCCAAATGCACGTTCTATATCCTTCCGACATCGACATCCCTCCTAATATTTTGCAAATAACTTATCTTGTTCAATTTGAGGAAATCTAACTGATTTGATGAAAGTCAGATAAGAAGGGTATAGGGGTGTAAGTGGTTCGGTTCAAACCGCGGTTTGAGACTGAACCGAACCAAACCATGCAGTTTGGTTTGGTTTTCAAGCACCAATGGTTCGGTTCATTCTCAAATATTGGCAAACCATATGGTTCGGTTTGGTTTGTGGTTTGACCTTCCCAGACCAAACCAAACCGAACCAAACCAAGCCGAACCGCGGTTTGAGACCGCGAGACCGAACCACCAACCCGAACCGCCAGACCAAACCACATTACATAAACTAATCCTAACCCCAGTTTCACATCTTATTTAATATTTTTGTATATTTATTAAAATATAGTGTTAATTGCAATTTGGTTCCCGACTTTTTTAAAATTTGCAATGTTGATGATGTGTTTTCAATTTCGCCAATTGGTATACTCACTTTGTCATTTTGTTGCAATCTGACTACAAAAGTAACTAGGTGTTAGTTTTTTAACAAATTTTATGTCGTATGACTAGCACATGACGATTTAAGATGTTTGTGAAGCTACACATATCCGATTGGTATGATTCTTTTTTAAACAAAAGCTAATATTTAAATCTACAACATATATTTTTTGACAAAATTTTTTAGTGAAATAATTATATTATATTAATTTGTAATTTAAATAAATGAAAATATTTAAAAAAATAGAGGACATGGGAAAAAAAATCTAAAAAAATTACTACTTTCCACCATGATATACCTAATGTTTACTTTCTTGTACCCTCCGCCATGTTCCCGCATCACCCTTCCACATACACTCTTCCCTCGATTCATCATTTTCTTCCTTTCCCTTTTTTCCTATCAAATAATTTTATGAAATGATAATCTACATATAACATTTACTTCATATGAAACATATTTGGGGCTAACACATTTTTTTAGATTATTATATCACGTGTTTTTTTAAAAAAATATTTAAAATTAAGATTTAATATAAAATAATCTAATCACCCGAAAAATTGCTAAAAAATATATGTTGTAAATTTAAATATTAGTTTCAATTTTTTTAAAAAAAAACAATCATATCAATCGGATATGTGTAGCTCCAAAAATGAATTAAAACGTCCCTTAAAACGTCATGTGCTAGTCACATGATATAAAATATGTTAGAAAACTAACACTTAGTTACTTTTGTAATTGGATTGCAACAAAATGACAAAGTAAGTATACCAATTGGCGAAAATGAAAAGACAGCATCAACATTGCAAATTTTGGACAAAGTCAGGAACCAAATTGCAATTAACCCTAAAATATATTATTAGATCATTACATAGACTAGTCCTAACTCCCATTTTGTATTTTATTTAATATTAAAATTTCATCATTTGTTATCTTCATTGCAATTTGCGATACATATATTACCAATTTCTCTCCACGATCTATATTATAAAGTAATTTTTTTCTTTCGGCCTCTCTCTTCGTCTAGTCTCTCTCTTCATCCGACTTTCCTCTTCAAGATCCACATCTTCCGCACTTCCTCCGTGATCATGTAAAATTAAAACAAATGTAATAATGAGTTGCGGTTTGAATTGTGGTTTGAACTGTAGTCTAAACTATGGTTTGAACCACGTAATTAAACCGCGGTCTGAACCAAACCGAACCAAACCATAGCGGTTTGGTTTGGTTCGGTTTGAAATTTTTCATGGTTCGGTTTGGAATTTTCACAAACTGATGACTAGTGGTTCGGTCCGTAAATACCCCCAAACCGAACCATTTACACCCCTAGAAGGGTAGATACCGTCAGCAAGATAATACGCCATATTATACGGACGTTGATTCACAAAGAAGTTGACTTATGGAGTATTTCCTTGTTCAACATCATCGAATACTGGCGATCGGTCCAGAACATTTATATCGTTCAATATGCCCGGACATCCAAAAAAGGCACGCCAGATCCATAAATCATGAGTGGCAACTGCTTCAAGAATAACCGTAGTGGTTCCTTTATCACCTCTAGTAAATTGACTTTCCCAAGCCGTAGGACAATTTTTCCATTCCCAGTGCATGCAATCAATACTCCCGATCATCCCCGGGAACCCTTGCATCTCACTAATATGAAGTAGTCTTTGCAGGTCATCTTGGTTTGGGGCTCTCACGTACTCTTGCTCATACAATTGAATGATTCATTTGCAAAATCTACGTAATGTCTCCAATGCTGTAGTACCTCCTATTTTTATGTATTCATCAATAGCATCGGCCGACATACCATATGCTAACATTCGCATGGCTGTGGTACATTTTGCTAATTGAGATGTGCCTTCTTTATTGGCAGCATCGAATATTTGGGTGAAGTAGTTGTCATGGCTTGAAAGGTCCCCGACGATTCGAAGGAACACATGTTTCCGCATCCGATATCGTCGGCGAAAAAAATCTTTGTACATTGCATTATCGGAAAAGTAGTCGTCAACCAGGCTCTGGTTCGCACAAGCGTGTTCTCTTTTGAAATATCTTCTCTTAGTACGAGGTGTATCTTCTAATATTTTATTGCGACACTCTCTAAACCGGTTGACGATAAATATCTCCTCAAATTCAGATTGCCTTTTGTAGGCTTGGATATCAAAAGGAAATTCGGATGGATCCATTGAAATTTGTATGTAGAAAGAATATCAATAGGGTGTTATTAATAAGAAATTAAGTTGTTGATGTAGGAAGAATAGCAATATGGTCTTACTTATAAGAAATTGAGTGGTTGATGTTGACGTACTTAAATGTAAGAATTAAATCGAGTTAATTAAAGGATAAGGATTGCATTCAAGTTGAGTGGTCGAAATTGACGGACTCCAATTGCCGATTACTGTAACGAGCATTGCTCATTTGACCCTCCCCGTGATGGAGTTGCCTGCAGAAAGCATTATATTTATATCAACAAAAATATTGGGCAAATGGATGGGTGCTTATGATAAAGCTAAGCGTATGCAACAAAGCGGGTGGTCGGAGAATGATGTATTTGCAAAAACTCATGAACTATATAAAAGTCGTAACAATGGAAATTTTACTTAGATGTTAGAGTGGCATGATCTCCGAGATCAACCACGTTACGTAAGTCAGGTAGGAGGAAATACGAGATCTGGTAGCAGTGGATCTAAGAGAGCACGTGAAAGTGATGTAGGTGATTCAAACTCGGTTGGATCTATTCCTCGTCCTATGGGAAGGAAGGCAGCTAAGAAAAAGGGTAAAAAAAGATAAGGGAGTAGGCTTGGAAGTGGTAAACGAAGAGTGAACATAATTTAAACAATTCAAAGAGAAAGAGTTGGAACGATTGGACAAGATAGCCACACAACAAGAGGAGGCAAACAAATTAATGAAAGACAGGAATCATGCTAAAAAAATGAAAATGTAGATGAAGTAAGTGCGAAGGAGCATCTTGATGATCGGAGCAAACAACTTTTCGAAATGTTGGGTGTCGAACAATTTGGAAAATAATTTTCTGCTTTAATGTGTATTTTCTAGCTTTATGTCGATTTTCTGCAATGATGTACTATTTTAATGCGTGTTTTCTAGCTTTATGTCGATTTTCTGCAATGATGTACTACTTTAATGTGTGTTTTCTAACTTTATGCTGACCACGCAACTTGAATCCAATCCTTATCATTTAATTAAATCTATTTAATTATATTATTGGAGTCCGTCAATTTCGACCACTCAACTTGAATCCAATCCTTATATTTTAATTAAATCTATTTAATTCTATTATTAGAGCCCGCCAATTTCGACCACTCAGCTTGAATCCAATCATTATCCTTTAATTAACTCGATTTAATTCTTACATTCAAGTCCGTCAACGTCAACCGTCGATTTCTTATAAATAACACCATATTGATATTCTTCCTACATCAACCTCTCAATTTCTTATAAATAACACCCTATTGATATTCTTCCTACATACAAATTTCAATGAATCCATCCGAATTTCCTTTTGATATCGAAGCCTACAAAAGGTAATCTGAATTTGAGGAGAGGTTTATCGTCAACCGGTTTAGAGAGAGTCGCAATAAAATATTAGAAGATACATTTCGTACTAAGAGAAAATATTTCAAAAGAGATCACGGTTGGGCAAACCAGAGCCTTGTTGACGACTATTTTTCCGATAATGCTACGTACAAAGATTTTTTTCGCCGACGGTATCGGATGCGGAAACATGTATTCCTTCAAATCGTCGGGGACCTTTCAAGCCATGACAACTACTTCACCCAAAGATCCAATGCTACTTCACCCAAAGATCCAATGCTGCCAATAAAGAAGGCATATCTCCATTAGCAAAATGTACCACAACCATGCAAATGTGAGCATATAGTATTTCGGCCGATGCTATTGATGAATACATAAAAATAGGAGGTACTAGAACATTGGAGACGTTACGTAGATTTTGCAAAGGGATCATTCAATTGTATGAGCAAGAGTACGTGAGAGCCCCAAACCAAGATGACATGCAAGGAAGACTTCATGTTAGTGAGATGCGGGGGTTCCCAGGGATGATCGGTGTTGGTAGTGGTGCCCTAGGCACGTTTAATAAACGTTGTAATTGTTATCATTTATTTCATATCAATAAAGAGATGTTTTGATTATTATTGTTGTTCATGTTTACTTATAATAATCCCCGTCCCTAGTACTTGTTAAGCACTAGTATAAAGGCTAAATGATCATGGGATGATCATGTTAGATTTATGGGTACTTGTTTGGAACAAGGTACTGGACATGACCCGCTGTATGAGATTTATGTCATGGTCTATGTCGTACATATATCTCATATTAGTTATGTCATTTGAATCCTTAGACACGAAGTTATTATAGTCTTCCACTTGATGAACATTATGTTTGACATATTCAAACGCTACTTTTAACCGAGTAGTTATAAAGGGTATGATTGGCATAATCGGATTCACGTAGGGAAGAATAATAAGCTAAATGTATTTGTCCCTCCTCGGAGAGATGTCAAGCTTGGGCCTCTCGTAGGAATGATGTTGATGAAATGTTCGGCCGGACTCAAATGAATTGATTGGATCAATGTCATTTGGATTATCAACATATTCGGAATCGAGAAAGTATTGAACAAAACAAGTTGACCTTTTGACCATGACTTGTGTTCAATGATATCGTGGACAAAAGGATTATGACATATTCTAAGAGGAATGCGAACTTGTATCTAGTTATACTAATTGGGTAGGTATGACGGTTTGCTAGAACCTAATCATATCTTATGGTTTCATGTTTGAACCCATTGCCAACTTAGTATAATCCTAGAGGGTCACACACAATAGAACGAATCTTTAAAAGGACTACATTGGAATTTTGGAAATTCTGGACTTTCTGGGAAGTGGGCGACCACACATAATGGACTGGGCGGCCGCACACTTAGCCAAATTTTGTACCAGTTTTGTTTCAGATAGTTGTGCGACCGCACAGTGCATTCTGGGCGGCCGCACAGTACTGTCGGGTGGCAGATTCCTAATTTGATTAGGAAACGAATTTTGGACGGATTTTGACACAAGTTTCCTATTTGGAATAGGTCATACTTGTGTATAAAAGACCAAATTCGGCCAGCACTCAAAAAAAAAATGATTTTGTGAGTCTCAAAGAGTTTGAGAGAGAGTTTATTTTGTTCCAAGACATTCTTGGTTGAGGAACAAAATAATACACAAAATAAATTCCATATAGTTCTTTTGATTGTGGAAAAGTGTTTCACAATTTGGTCTAGCAACCAAGATCAAAGAAGCTCCTTTGATATTCGTTCGAAGTGTGGATACCGCTAGAGGGTGAAAATCATCATCTTCAAAGTTCGTGTTCAAGCTTTGTGATCGTGATCAAGTCTTCAAACCTCCACCAAAGACCAAGAGAATTTGATAGCCATCAAGGGTTAGTTTATTCCTTTATTCTTATGTCGTATTTGATTTAATCATATGAACGGATCTATGGCTTTGGGTTTCAAAATTTTAAATGCTAAATTCCGCTGCGCATGTTTGATCGAAACCCAACAGTGGTATCAGAGCCCCGTTCATGTTGATTAATTCAATACTTGGATCATGTTATGTGTATATAAATTGTTTATGTGCCTTGCATGATTAGAATATTGGAATATATGTTGTTTATGTGTTTTGTGATTTTATGTGGTTTATCGTTTTGCAACTTTAATCGCACGATTCAATCGCAATAAATAAATTATGGTGGATTCAGAATTGTTGATTATTAATTTTTGATTGGATCAAAGTTTTAATAATCGGAGAAAAACGATTTTGAGACAAAATTTTCGAACTTGAAAATTCTGCACATTCTGATGGCACTGGGCGACCGCACAAAACGACTTGGGCGGCCGCACAGTTTTGGGCGACCGCACAATGGTTTTTGGGCGGCCGCACAAGGGGATTAGAAGGTCTGATTTTGGTTGAAAAACAGAATCTGGATTTTTTCGAAAAATTCAACAAAACCAGTAACAGAACTAGTCCAGACTTGCTGATCTGGAATGGGTTTTGGGTAGTTGGTTTGTGTGTGGATTTTGGGGTTTGATTTTCCTATTTGTTTTAGTCTTGTGATTCCTAGATTGGTTCAAGTTTTGGATGGCTAATCTGCGTTCATCGAGATTGTGTTTCCCAAAATTGATCGCAATCAAAGTTTCAAAGATAAAACGAAGTTAGAATTATGAAGAGTTCATAATTGCTAAAATTGAGAAACAAATTTCTTGATTCAATGATTGGAGATCCATGTGGAATTGTGAATGCAATTGGCCTACGTTCATCGAGACCATCTATTGCTTAGTTTCGGCCACATGGACTACTTTCTTGGTTTCTTGAATTAGTGCGGGATTGTGGTTGCCTGATGGCTTAGTTCGACCGCACTTCTTGCTGTCTTGATTTGGAGATAATAACCAAAGTTGAAATCTCATCCTCATAATTATAGAGAAACTAATGACACATAAATATCATGCTTAAATTAATGGAGATTAATTTAGTGGCTAAACTTGATGTGTAACATGTTTATATTATGTGCTCATAAATGTGTTATATGCTATATGTGATGAACCTTCAAATAAAGTTTTAAGTCCTTCTTTGCCATGCCATGATTAAAACACTTGTTTATGCATGGGTAATCTTGATGTGGGTTCGCCTCCGCGAGGTGCATTAATCTTACTCATGTATGAGCAAGATGAGGTTCATTAATTTAAGGTGGGCTTGCCTCCGCAAGGTGCATTAAATTGAATGGTTCCTATGCGTTTAAAATGGTTGGACTTAATTAGGCGTCAAAACAGTTTTGGGCCTAGGCAAAAGATGAGATTAAACATGCTTTTTGAAATTGGATTTATCGAAGAATCTCATAAAAGGATCTAAGAATCATATGGGATATGATTGACATGATTGTCTACCTAATTAATTTATTTTTGAGCGGTCCGCCTCCGTGGACTCAAAAGTTAAATTAAAGTTGGATCTTAGCCCAATTAAATTATATTATACATTAGATGTATATGAAGGTTATATAATTTAGTGGGAGTATTTTGTTTGAAAAATCCATTATTTATCTCTTTAATGAAAATCGGTACTTATTAAATTTTAGAAATTTTGCATATTTGTAGATAATGACTAATAACACTCAATCAATGTCGTTGCGATCGATCCTTGAGAAGGATAAGCTCGAAGAGAATGGTACTAACTTTATGGATTGGATCCGAAGCATAAGAATCGTTCTTAGGCAAGAAGATAAGTTGTACATTCTCGATGGGCCTCTCCCTGCTGAACCACCGCCTACTGCCCCTAGGGTAGAAAGAGACAATTACAAGAAACATCGTAATGATTCTAGAGATGTAAGTTGTCTCATGCTTGCTGCTATGTGCTCAAAACTCCAACAAAGTTTGGAACATTTGGAAGCCTATGAGATAGGCGTGGAGTTGAGAAACATGTTTCAAGAGCAAGCTAGGCAAGAGAGGTACAAGACCATTGTTGCATTCACTACTAGTAAAATGAATGAAGGGAAACAAGTGAGTCCTCACTTTCTTAAAATGAAAGGTTATGTAGAGCACCTTGAGAAACTTGGCTATCCAATCCCATTGGAGCTAGCCACGGATCTCATTCTTAATTCATTGCCTAAAAGTTATAATCAGTTTGTAATGAATTATAACATGCATGGAATGGATAAGAATCTCTCTGAGTTGCATGGGATGCTCAAAACTGCAGAGATAAAAATTTTGGAGAAAGGTTCTCCCGTGCTCTTGGTTCATGATGGGAAGAAGGCTAGTGCCAAAGGAAAGGGTAAGGAAAAAGTTGTCAAACCCAAGATAATCAAGGCAAAGGTTGCCAAGGCTTCTGAGGCAAAACCCGATACACAAAAGGATGCAATTTGTTTCCATTGTCAAGAAATTGGTCATTGGAAACGTAATTGCAAGGCTTTCTTGGAAGAGCAAAAGAAGAAGAAGAGCAGCAAGGCTGCGTCGACTTCAGGTATCTATATGATAGATATTCTCCTTTCTACCACTGATTCCTGGGTATTGGATACCGGATGTGGTTCTCACATTTGTCTAAATGTGCAGGGACTAAAGAATAGGAGACCGCTTAAAGAAGGTGAAGTAGATCTACGCGTGGGGAATGGAGCAAGAGTTGCTGCATTAGCCGTAGGGACTTATGAAGTCACTTTACCTTCCGGATTAATTCTTGTTTTGAACAATTGTTATTATGTTCCGGATTTAAGCAGAGATATTATTTCAATTTCTTGTTTGGATAATGAAGGTTTTAAGTTTCTTATTGAGAATAAGAAATTTTCTATTTATTTAAATGATGTGCTTTATGGTATTGCTAATTCATTTAATGGCCTTTATATCTTGGATGTCAAGAATGAAAATAATGTCTATCATGTAAATAAGAAATCTAAACCTAATGATGTAAATCATACTTATTTGTGGCATTGCCGTCTTGGTCATATTAATGAGAAGCGTATCTCAAAACTCCATGGGGACGGACTTTTGGGTTCATGTGACTTAGAGTCATATGATACTTGTGAGTCATGTCTTCTTGGAAAAATGACTAAGACACCTTTTACCAAGTTGGGTGAAAGGGCAAGTGACTTATTGGGGTTGATACATTCCGATGTATGCGGACCATTAAGTAGCAATGCTAGGGGAGGATTTCAATACTTCATAACCTTCACTGATGATTATAGTAGATTTGAGTATGTTTACCTAATGAAACATAAAAGTGAAGCATTTGAGATATTTAGAATATTTCAAAATGAAGTAGAAAACCAACTTGGCAAAAGTATAAAGGCACTTCGATCAGATCGAGGTGGTGAATACTTAAGTCAAGAATTTGATGATCATCTAAAGAATTGTGGAATAGTTTCACAATTGACTCCACCTGGAACACCACAATGGAATGGTGTGTCCGAGAGGAAGAATCGGACTTTGTTAGACATGGTTCGATCAATGATGAGTCAAGCTGATCTTCCAATATCCTTTTGGGGTTACGCCCTAGAAACCGATGCTTTCACACTAAATCGTGTTCCAACTAAAGCGGTTCAAAAGACTCCATATGAGATGTGGAGCGGAAAGAAGCTCTGTCTGTCTTTCATGAAGATTTGGGGTTGTGAAGCTTTTGTCAAAAGACTTGTCTCAGACAAACTTGCACACAAATCTGATAAATGTATTTTTGTGGGATATCCTAAGGAAACTAGAGGATATTACTTTTACAACCGCGAGGACAACAAAGTGTTTGTTGCCCGAACTGGTGTCTTTCTAGAGAAAGAGTTTCTCTCCAAAGAAATCAGTGGGAGTAAAATAAATCTTGAAGAAATTCGAGACCCAGAAAATAACATTGAACCAATAGTGGAACAAGAACAAGAACCACAAGGAGTTGTGGAACATGTTCAACATACATAAGCGTCTCGCAGATCTAGTAGGTTACGATCCGAGCCCGAGAGATATGGATTTCTCGTAACGGATAGTAATGAGGTAGAAATCATTGAGAATGATGAACCGTCAACCTACCAAGAGGCGATGTCTTCTCCTGATTCGGACAAGTGGCTTGGAGCCATGGAATCCGAATTGCAATCCATGCAAGACAATCAAGTTTGGAATTTGATTGATGCGCCCGAAGGTGTAAAAACCATAGGATGCAAATGGGTCTTTAAGAAGAAGACTGACATGGATGGGAAGGTGCATACTTACAAAGCTAGGCTTGTAGCGAAGGGTTATAGGCAAGTTCATGGTATTGACTATGATGAGACCTTTTCACCCGTAGCAATGATCAAGTCTATAAGAATTTTGCTTGCCATTGCCGCATATCATGACTATGAAATATGGCAGATGGACGTCAAAACCGCTTTCCTGAATGGAAAACTCCAAGAGTATGTGTATATGACACAACCAGAAGGTTTTGAACAAGATTCTAAGGTATGCAAATTGCAAAGATCCATCTATGGATTGAAGCAAGCTTCAAGCAGTTGGAATCTCCGTTTTGATGAATCGGTCAAAGAGTTTGGTTTCATCAAGAACGAAGATGAGCCTTGTGTATACAAGAAGATTAGTGGGAGCATAGTGCTATTCCTTATTTTATACGTGGATGACATATTACTCATTGGAAACGACATTCCTACACTTCAGTCTGTGAAGACTTGGTTAGGAAAGTGCTTCGCAATGAAAGATATGGGTGAAGCCGCATATATACTTGGCATTAAGATCTATAGAGATAGATCAAGGAGGCTACTTGGTTTAAGCCAAAGTACATACATTGACAAGGTCATTAGAAGATTCCGTATGGAAAATTCTAAGAGAGGCACCTTGCCCGTATTACATGGAGTTTCTCTAAGCAAGACTCAATGTCCTAAGACAAAAGATGAGCGTGAGAAAATGAATGATGTTCCATATGCTTCGGCAATTGGGTCCATCATGTATGCCATGATTTGTACTAGGCCGGATGTGTCTTATGCTTTGAGCGTGACAAGTAGATACCAATCCGACCCTGGCAAAAATCACTGGATAGCTGTAAAAGCGATTCTTAAGTACTTGAGAAGAACTAAAGACTCGTTTTTGGTCTATGGAGGAATGGAAGATGATCTCGTTGTAAATGCTTACACGGATGCAAGCTTCCAAACCGACAAAGATGATAGCCGATCGCAATCGGGTTTTGTGTTTATGTTAAATGGTGGAGCTGTAAGCTGGAAGAGTTCCAAGCAAAGTACAACCGCTGATTCTACAACAGAAGCTGAGTATATTGCTGCATCGGATGCTGCAAAGGAAGCTGTTTGGATTAAGAAGTTCATAACTGAACTTGAAGTGGTTCCTAGTATTGCTAATCCAATAGACCTTTATTGTGATAATAATGGTGCTATTGCTCAAGCAAAGGAACCAAGAGCACATCAGAAATCCAAACACATACTTAGGCGTTTTCATATCATTCGAGAGATCGTTGATAGGGGAGACGTAAATATATGCAGAGTACCTACTGATGACAATGTTGCGGACCCGCTAACAAAGGGACTTCCACAAGCTAAACATGATGGTCATGTTAGGTCCATGGGTATTAGATACATGGGAGATTGGGCCTAGGGCAAGTGGGAGATTGTTGGTAGTGGTGCCCTAGGCACGTTTAATAAACGTTGTAATTGTTATCATTTATTTCATATCAATAAAGAGATGTTTTGATTATTATTGTTGTTCATGTTTACTTATAATAATCCCCGTCCCTAGTACTTGTTAAGCACTAGTATAAAGGCTAAATGATCATGGGATGATCATGTTAGATTTATGGGTACTTGTTTGGAACAAGGTACTGAACATGACCCGCTGTATGAGATTTATGTCATGGTATATGTCGTACATATATCTCATATTAGTTATGTCATTTGAATCCTTAGACATGAAGTTATTATAGTCTTCCACTTGATGAACATTATGTTTGACATATTCAAACGCTACTTTTAACCGAGTAGTTATAAAGGGTATGATTGGCATAATCGGATTCACGTAGGGAAGAATAATAAGCTAAATGGATTTGTCCCTCCTCGGAGAGATGTCAAGCTTGGGCCTCTCGTAGGAATGATGTTGATGAAATGTTCGGCCGGACTCAAATGAATTGATTGGATCAATGTCATTTGGATTATCAACATATTCGGAATCGAGAAAGTATTGAACAAAACAAGTTGACCCTTTGACCATGACTTGTGTTCAATGATATCGTGGACAAAAGGATTATGACATATTCTAAGAGGAATGCGAACTTGTATCTAGTTATACTAATTGGGTAGGTATGACGGTTTGCTAGAACCTAATCATATCTTATGGTTTCATGTTTGAACCCATTGCCAACTTAGTATAATCCTAGAGGGTCACACACAATAGAACGAATCTTTAAAAGGACTACATTGGAATTTTGGAAATTCTGGACTTTCTGGGAAGTGGGCGACCGCACATAATGGACTGGGCGGCCGCACACTTAGCCAAATTTTGTACCAGTTTTGTTTCAGATAGTTGTGCGACCGCACAGTGCATTCTGGGCGGCCGCACAGTACTGTCGGGTGGCAGATTCCTAATTTGATTAGGAAACGAATTTTGGACGGATTTTGACACAAGTTTCCTATTTGGAATAGGTCATACTTGTGTATAAAAGACCAAATTCGGCCAGCACTCAAAAAAAAAATGATTTTGTGAGTCTCAAAGAGTTTGAGAGAGAGTTTATTTTGTTCCAAGACATTCTTGGTTGAGGAACAAAATAATACACAAAATAAATTCCATATAGTTCTTTTGATTGTGGAAAAGTGTTTCACAATTTGGTCTAGCAACCAAGATCAAAGAAGCTCCTTTGATATTCGTTCGAAGTGTGGATACCGCTAGAGGGTGAAAATCATCATCTTCAAAGTTCGTGTTCAAGCTTTGTGATCGTGATCAAGTCTTCAAACCTCCACCAAAGACCAAGAGAATTTGATAGCCATCAAGGGTTAGTTTATTCCTTTATTCTTATGTCGTATTTGATTTAATCATATGAACGGATCTATGGCTTTGGGTTTCAAAATTTTAAATGCTAAATTCCGCTGCGCATGTTTGATCGAAACCCAACAATCGGGAGTATTGAGTGTCCTCTCATGATTTATGGATCTGGCCTGCCTTTTTCGGATGTCCGGGCATATTGAACGATATAAATGTTCTGAGCCGATCGCAAGTGTTCGATGATGTTGAACAAGGAAATACTCCACGAGTCAACTTCTTTGTGAATCAACGTCTGTATAATATGGCGTATTATCTTGCTGACGGTATCTACCCTTCTTATCCAACTTTCGTCAAATCAGTTAGACTTCCTCAAAGTGAACAAGATAAGTTATTTGCAAAATATCAGGAGGAATGTCGGAATGATATAGAACGTGCATTTGGAGTGCTCCAAGCTTGATTTAAAATCATTCGAGAACCAGCTCGAATGTGGGACATAGACGACTTGGCTATCATAATGAGGTCATGTATCATATTACATAATATGCTTGTTAAGGATCAACGAGATACATATTCTCAGAATTAGACCGACTACGATCAATCCGAGGCAAGTGGGTCTAGTACACAACAACCATTCTCGACTGAGGTACTACCTGCATTTGCAAATCATGTGCATGCTAGATCGGGAAATTGCGTGATCCAAAAGTTCATCACGAATTGCATGCGAATCTAGTCAAGCACATATGGGCAAAGTTCAGAATGTTTGGCGATTAAAGATTATAAGTCTTTTAATGTGTGATTTAATAGTTTTATTGTATTGTGAGTTGAGTCTATTGTGTGGTATGCTTATTTGTCTTTCATTACTTGTGTCGCGAGCTAAGCTTATTGTACTATTCTTTGTTTTAATAATAATTATCGTCATTTCTCGTATTTATTTAATTGCAATACAGAAAATTAATTAAGTGTGAAGTATTTTTTTAATTATAAATGATAATAATAATAATTATTATTTTACTAATCATAAAAATAAAGAATATAAAATAAAATAAAAGTGGTGGGGTATAGGATGATGAGTTGGAAGAGTGTTGAAATTTATTAAATAAAACCATTGTAGGGTGTAAAAGTTGAATGATAGTTGAATTATTTGGTGGAAGAGAGAGAAGATGATGCGGAATGTTGGGAATTGAAAAAAGAGGGTGTTGAAAAAAAAAACGTTGTACATGGTCTTAGTGCAATTTTATATTGAACGACAGCAAGGACTTTTAAAAAGACTCGTTTCTTCTTTTTCGGGAAAGAGAACGAAAAGTGAAACACCTGCTGGAAAAGTAGCCTCCTTGCTGAACTAACTTGAAGCATTTTGGAAACGATTCCATGTCGTACTGACTGGAAGTATTTTACAATTGATTGCTTATCTCTACTTATTTTTCTTGTTCGTGACATAGTCCAGATGATCAAAACCTGAATTTGGATGCTCTGATTCAGTTAAAAATTTGCAAATATTCTTGTGTTATACGTAATTTATAGAGATAGTAGTAAATGGTTCAGAAAGTTTTGACAGAGGTCGACTGAGAAAGTCCAATAGATACATGTTGTGTAAAAGGTAGAAAACGTAAGAAAGTGGTTGAATAAGTCTATGGAGGACTTTCAGGAAGTAAAATAGTAGGATCGACGTTTAGTATAAAGCTCAACATTGAGTTTGGTTTTGAGATCATACGAGGATTATATTATACTCCCTCCATCTTAAAGTGACTATTCATTTTAACAAAATTTAGTTCCAACATGACTGTCCATTTTAAAGGGAAGTTTATTACATTCATCTTTAACAAAATTCATTTTTTGTGTACTTGTATGCTATAGGTTTATAAGGAGATACCATGATTATTGTAAGGGTGCTTATCTATATTTGCTTCTAACTGACTAAAAGTATATATTTTCAGAATCTCCATTAAACTAAATATTGGACAAGTAATATGTGACGGAGGGAGTAGTAATGTAAGATTAGCTTATAAAAGCGTAATCCTTTAATTTCTGGCCTTTTTAGGCTCCGTTTGTTTGGAGGAAAACATTTTCCGCATTTTCCGGTGTTTGTTAAGCACCGGAAAATGGGGAAAATGGTTTTCCCCCTTTTCTACGGAAAACGATTTCCTTACATCCACCTAAGGAAAACATTTCTGGAAAAAGTTAATGATACAAAATTATTTTTGAACACTCCTCCACCTCCGCCTCGCCCCTTTCCCACCCCCAAACCCCCACCCGTCTCAACACACCCCCCCCCAAAAAAAAAAAAAAAAACTTCTTTTCACTCATTAAAATTATTTTTGAACACCTCCCCCACCCCCACCACCCACTCACCCACCCACCTCCACCCTACCCCACATCCATCCCACCCCCAAAAAGAAACTTTCTTTTCACTCACATTAAAATTATTTTTGTTGAACACCTCCCCCACTCCCACCTCACCCCTATCCCCCCCCCAACACCACCCATCCCACCTCAACCCCCACCCCCATTCAAATTTTTTCTCATATTAAATTATTTTTTTGCTCATATGAAAATATTTTCCGGAAATCATTTTTCTTAGATTTACCAAACAACCAAAAATATGTTTATATGTCATTTTCCAGAAAACATTTTCTGGAAAATGTTTCCCCCCCAAACAAACGGAGCCTTAGTTCTCAGAAGTATTGTGAGCTTGGGCTCTTACACTGTCAAAAATAAGGGGAATCCTGAACACAGAAGTTCGCTTAGCTCATTCGCAACCCTGAGTGTTCTAAAAGTCTAGATGGTCAAATGAGAAGGGATGATCTGAACACTAGAATGGTTCTTTATGCCATACTGTAAACTCATTTCATGACAACCCAACATTTGGTGTTTTTTTTTTTTGGTACATAACATCTTGGTATTATATGAACCCACAAGTCAGTCTCACACCTACATAATAATTTAAATCAGGGTTTTTTGCTCCTGTCATAATTTAAAGTTTGTTGGCAACTTGATACATAGATTTTCATGCTTGTTTTTCAGAGGCCAAAATACATTTACCCCCCAAAGTATCCACCGAATCCCACTTGCCCCCCAGCGCCAAATTTGTCCCACTTTGCCCCCAAAGCTTCAATTTGTCCCACTTTCCCCCAGCTCCAGACTTTGCACCCCAGCACTAACGAATGTTAGAAAATTTAACAGAATAGGTAACGATTGGACTATTTTGTAATGCTTATTAGTTTTTAAGGGTCAAAATGCAAAGTTTCAAATTTAAGTACTTTTATTTATTTTTCCAAATATTTAACATTATCTAAATCATAAATAATTAATAAGTCTTGAAACTAATACTAATTTTATGCTAATTTTTTTTTTTTAAAAAAATATGAAATTATTTTTTCTAAATAAATAAAATTATTTTTTTAATAAACTAAAAATTAAGTATGTTTTTTTTATTTTTTAAATAAAAATATTTAAAAAATAAAGATTTTTTTTTCTAAAAAAAACATTGTAAAGTTTTATTTATATTTTTAAAAAAATATAAAATAAAAATTTTAAATTGTAATTTTTGTAGAATTTATTAAAAAAAATTAAAACATTATAGCCTTTTTTTATTTTAGAAAAATATTGTATTTTTTTGTTTGTTGAAAACAAAAAAATCTTTATTTTTTTAAATATTTTTATTTAAAAAATAAAAAAAACATACTAATTTTTAGTTTTATAAAAAAAATAAATTTCATTTATTTAGGAAAATAATTTCATATTTTTTTTTAAAAAAAAAATTAGCATAAAATTAGTATTGTTTCAAGACTTATTAATTATTTAGATTGAGATAATGTTAAATATTTGGAAAAATAAATAAATTTTTAGTACTTAATATTTGAAACTTTGCATTTTGACCCTTAAAAACTAATAAGCATTACAAAATAGTCCAATCGTTACTATTCTGTTAAATTTTCTAACATTCGTTAGTGCTGGGGTGCAAAGTCTGGAGTTGGGGGGGAAAGTGGGACAAATGAAGCTTTGGGGGGCAAAGTGGGACAAATTTGGCGCTGGGGGCAAAGTGGGATTCGGTGGATACTTTGGGGGGTAAATGTATTTTGGCCTTTTCAGATATCCTTTCGACTGTTGATCCATAGGTTCTTTTTTCCTTTATGTCATGCTCTTACACTATGTCACAAACAAAAACAAAAAAACCCGAAGGGGAATCCTGAACACACAAGTTTGCTCTGTTCATTTGCAGCCCTGAGTCTTCTAAAAGTGTAGAAGGTCAAATGAGAAGGGATGATCTGAACACCAGAGTGGCTCTTTATGTCATACTGTAAACTCATTTTGGGATTACATTGACCCTCAATTCGGTCCCACACTAACATAAAAATTTAAATCAGGGGGTTCCTGCTCCTGTCATAATTTGAAGTTTATTGGCACCTTGATACGTATACTTTCATGCTTGTTTTCAGATATCCTTTCGACTGTGATTGATAGTTTCTTCTTTTCGTTTATGCCATGCAGGAATATTTGCAAGGGCATCCATTGTGGATTCAGTATTGCACAGCCCCCTTACAAGTCTTGGGATATGAAAAGGATTTTGATGTGTTTGTCAAGGCCCATGGTGAGGGTCTTTCTGGGCAGGCTCAAGCAATCTCCCTTGGCGTAGCTCGAGCGTTGCTCAAGATCGATGAAAACTATAGAAAGGCTTTGAGAGTGGAAGGTCTTCGAACCAGAGATTCAAGAGTTGTCGAAAGGAAGAAAGTTGGTCTGAAGAAGGCCCGGAAAGTGTAGGGACCGCGACCACCACCACCACTTTCCCACATTAGTATGATATTGTCCGCTTTGGGCCCAGCCCGCACGGATTTGTTTTTGGGTCAACTCCCAAAAGGCCTCATTCTAATGAAGTGGGTGGGTGCTCTTATATACCTTGCAATTGTTTCCTCAATTGCCGATGTGGGACTTTGGGTTGCCACCCAACAATCCTCCTCTCAAACCAAGGACCACACCGCTATGGCCCGCAGTGTTTCCTCTGGCCCATATCCGCGAAAGCTTGTACCAACCGCCTACGAACACCATCGCCCTCGATTGCAAGACTCCATTCGCAATGTCGCACAAGGGGAACCCCACCATATAAAGCACACACACGGTCCACCCGGTCGGGCCCATCCGAACCATGGCTCTGATACCACTTGTAGGGACCGCGACCACCACCACCACTTTCCCACATTAGTATGATATTGTCCGCTTTGGGCCCAGCCCGCACGGATTTGTTTTTGGGTCAACTCCCAAAAGGCCTCATTCTAATGAAGTGGGTGGGTGCTCTTATTACCTTGCAATTGTTTCCTCAATTGCCGATGTGGGACTTTGGGTTGCCACCCAACAATCCTCCCCTCAAACCAAGGACCACACCGCTATGGCCCGCAGTGTTTCCTCTGGCCCATATCGGCGAAAGCTTGTACCAACCGCCCGCGAAACACCATCGCCCTCGATTGCAAGACTCGATAGCTTGTACCAACCGCCCGCGAAACACCATTGCCCTCGATTGCAAGACTCGAGAGCTTGTACCAACCGCCCGCGAAACACCATTGACATCGATTGCAAGACTCGATAGCTTGTACCAACCGCCCGCGAAACACCATCGCCCTCGATTGCAAGACTCGATTCGCTATATCGCACAAGGGGAACCCCACCATATAAAGCACACACACGGTCCACCCGGTCGGGCCCATCCGAACCATGGCTCTGATACCACTTGTAGGGACCGCGACCACCACCACGACTTTCCCACATTAGTATGATATTGTCCGCTTTGGGCCCAGCCCGCACGGATTTGTTTTTGGGCATCCCCCAAAAGGCCTCATTCTAATGAAGTGGGTGGGTGCCCTTATATACCTTGCAAATCACAAGAACAATAAAAGCACACAAACAAAGCACAAGAAATCAAAGCAAGAAAAGACACATAAATTGTTTACCCAGTTCGTCAATATGTTTGACTACGTCTGGGGGCACTACCAAGCCAGGATCTTGCACTATAATATGTTAAATCTGAGTTACAATGAGTATGGGGGCGGAACATTGTTTATATAGCAAACCAAGAGTAAGACCTAAACCTAAACATAAGAGAAATCCTGAAAATCTGCACTTTCTCGGCATTCCAGGCGCCCGCTTACATGCCAATTCCAGGAACCAGACCTTCTGTCCAAACCGGGCGCCCGCCTGGTCAATACCAGGCGCCCGCCTGGAACACTGCTCCAGATTTTCTTCTCCTTGTTCCTTTGAGGGATCTCTACTCCAACAATCTCCCACCTAGAGATCAACCGCATATACAAACCCCGTATCCGTCTTCAACTCATCCTTGGTGTCTTCCTAGTGCTCACCTCGATCATGGTAGTGCCTTCCTCCTCTCTTATTCTCCAAGCCCAATTGAAGCTATGCATAGCTTCAACTTTCCAAGGTTTACCACCTTGGTCAACATGTCAGCCGGGTTCTCCGATCCCAAAATCTTCTCCAGCCTTAAGATCTTCCTCTCCAAGAGATGCCTGATGTAGTGAAACCTCAGCTCAATGTGCTTCGTCCTAGAATGAAACGCCGGATTTCTAGCCAAATGTATTGCACTCTGACTGTCACTGTAGAGAGCATTACCACTTCGCGTCTTCCCAAGTTCACCCAAGAAGTTCTGCAACCATACCATCTCTTTGCTTGCCTCTGTCACTGCCACATATTCTGCTTCCGCAGTCGACTGAGCCACGATCTTCTGCAATTTAGAAGCCCAGGAGATAGCCGTACCACCCAATGTGAAAACATAACCCGTGGTACTCCTCCTCTTATCAAGATCACTTGATGCCAAATCCGCATCCACATAACCCGCTAACACGACCTCCTTGCTTGAGAAACATAGAGCCTTACCAGCAGTACCCTTTAAGTAGCGCAGGATCCATTTAACCGCTTCCCAATGTTGCTTCCCAAGATTGCCCATGTACCGGCTGACTACTCCCACCGCATGTGTAATATCCGGCCTTGTACACACCATTGCATACATTAGACTCCCCACTGCCGAAGCATATGGAGTCCTCTCCATCTTGTCACGCTCTTCCTTGCCCTTAGGTGAGTCCTTCTCGGATAGCTTGAAGTGCATACCCAATGGTGTCCCTGTTGGCTTCGCCTCTTCCATGCAAAACCTTGCCAAGACTTTCTCAACGTATTCTGCTTGTGAAAGAACCAACTTACCCAACTCCCTATTCCGGTCAATCCGCATGCCCAAGATTTTTCTGGCCTCCCCCAAATCCTTCATCTCGAACCGTTCTGACAACTGAGCTTCAATCTGTTTACCTCTCTACTGCTAGAGCCCGCTATTAGCATGTCATCCACATATAACAGCAAGATTATATACCCATTGTCCGTGTTCTTGAAGTAGCAACAATGATCCGCCTCACATCTGATAAAATCAATATCGTGCATGAATCCATCGAACTTCCTGTACCACTGCCTAGGAGCTTGTTTAAGGCCATACAAGCTCTTAGTCAACCTGCAAACCAGTTCCTCGTTACCCTTAGACAAGTAACCCTCTGGTTGTACCATGTAAATTTCTTCCTCCAAATCACCATGAAGAAAGGCCGTCTTTACATCCATCTGTTCCAGCAACAAGTTATCCGCCACTACTATCCCTAGAACCATTCTGATAGTGGTCATTTTCACAACAGGAGTGAATACCTCGGTGTAGTCAATACCGTACTTTTGCTGAAAGCCCTTTACAACCAATCTTGCCTTGTAACGTTTACTGCCGTTTGCCTCCTCCTTGATCCGGTAAACCCACTTGTTATGCAATGCCTTCTTCCCCTTAGGCAGTCTAATCAACTCTCAAGTTTTGTTGGCTTTCAATGAGTCCATCTCATCATCCATCGCAGCTTTCCACTTATCACAAAGTGAACTACGAACAGCCTCCGCATAACATTCTGGTTCCCCACTATCTGTCAACAACAAATAGTGATTTGAAGGAGTATACCTGTCAGGTGATCCACACAACCTGCTGGATCTACGCAGCGGAATATCCGGTTCCGGAGTATGTGGTTCATCTTCAGTGACCCCCTGACCTTGGTCATCATGAACCGTCCTGCTCCCAGCCGAGTCTGGAATATCCACCTCTACAACCTCCGGTTCCGAACTAATATCATCAAATGCCCCCTTTCTGTCCTTGTACAATACCTATTCATTGAATACCACATCTCGACTACGAATAATTTTATGGTTTTGGTCATCCCAAAACTTATACCCGAAGTCATCCCCACCATACCCAATAAACGTACATTTTACAGATTTTGCATCTAACTTAGTTCTATCAGCAGAATCAATATGAACATATGAAACGCAGCCAAATATGCGAAGAAAGGACAGATTTACCTGCTTGCCACTCCATGCTTCCTCTGGAATTCCATTCCCCAATGGTACCGATGGTCCCCTATTGATCAAGAAAGCCGCCGTGTCAACTGCATATGCCCAAAACATCTTCGGAAGTCCACACTTCAACCTCATACTTCTAGCCCGCTCGTTCAATGTCCTGTTCATCCTCTCTGCAACCCCGTTGTGTTGTGGTGTGCCCTTTGGAGTCTTCTCCATGCGAATGCCATTCGCTGCACAATATTCCTTGAACTCCCCGAGCTCATACTCCCCTCCGTTATCTGACCTCAAGCACTTAAGCTTAAGTCCCGTCTGATTCTCCACCAAGGCCCTCCATTTCTTAAACACCTCGAATGCCTCATCTTTGTGTTTCAAGAAATAAACCCAGACCTTCCTTGTTGAATCATCAATGAAGGTCATGTAATATGACGCACCACCCAGAGAAGTTACCGGAGATGGTCCCCACAAATCCGTGTGAACCAGTTCTAACTTTGCTTCCCTCAAATCCCTACCTGTCCTCGAGAAATTACTTCTCGTCTGTTTGCCAAACACACAATCTTCGCAGATCCCCACGTCGACTGTCTTCAAACCCGGTAGTAGTCCCTTTGAGCAAAGTACCTTCATCCCCTTCTCACTCATGTGACCCAATCGACAGTGCCACAAATCAGTATCACCCTTGGCTGACGCCACCGCGATACTATCCTTGGTGTTATTCGCCAAATACAATGTCCCCTCCTTATTACCCCGAGAGATCTCACGATCCTCTTTGGTAATAACCCAGTTCCTGCAGCCGAATGTCACCTTGTAACCTTCTTCGTCCAACTGCCCAACTGATAATAGGTTCTTTTTCAAACCCGGAATGTGCCTGACCCCGTTCAGATGTAAGACCTTCCCGTTCGATGCTCCTATTCTGACATCCCCCTTCCCCTTGATTTCCAAAGGCTCGCCATCCGCCAGATAGACCTTACCGAAATCACCGGAAGTATAATTTTCCATCTCTTCTGGGTGCCCGCAAGAGTGGAATGATGCCCCGAATCCAGCACCCATGATTCTAGTGCACTACTAACACTCAGAACCAGTACATCATCACCTTCGACTGTCACATTCACCGAATTGCCCCACGATTGGGACAATCCTTCTTCTAGTGACCTAACTCCTTGCAATGATAACACTGCACCGATCCTTTCGCAACCCTTGGTTTATCTCTGATCTCCACGACCTTGCCCTTACCACCCACCACGTTATCCCTAGATTCAGTTCTCCCTTGTTTGTTAGTACCCGGCCTTCCCCTGCTAGTAGTAGCTAAGGCCGATCCCGAAGCAGTCGATGTCCCCAACTTCTTCATGCGATTTTCCTCGCCCAAGAGAAAGTCTTTAACATCATCATACTTCAATTTGTTTTTACCTACTGAAGCATTGATCGCTGTCACCGTCCCGCTCCAACTTCCTGGTAAAGACGCTAGCAACAAGCACGCATGAACCTCATCATCAAACGTAATCTCCAACGCATTCAATGAGTCTATAACATCCATAAACTCATCGATGTGTTTAGCCAAGGATCCTCCCTCTTGCATCTTGAGACTGCCCATCTTGCGTATCAAATCAACCTTGTTTGCAGCAGATGGAGTTTCAAATCTCTCAGTAAGATAATCCAATAGCTCCTTTGTGGTCTTCGCCTTTTTGGTAGTCTTCGCGATCCACTTCGACAAAGTAGATCTAACTACCTCTAGGGCCTTCCGATCCATGAGATCCCAATCTTCTTGCTTTTCTCCTTCCGGTTTGATACCCTTTAGAGGCTTATAGAGATCTTTGTTGTACAAGAGATCCTCTATTTGCATCCTCCAAAACCCGTAGTCAGAACCATCAAATTTCTCAACCGTCTGTTTGCCCTTGCCCATTCTTGATTGCTTGACAACACCCAATCGCTTGATAAACCAATCTTACGATTAACCCTGATCTCCAACCAGAGCTCTGATACCAGTTGTAGGGACCGCGACCACCACCACCACTTTCCCACATTAGTATGATATTGTCCGCTTTGGGCCCAGCCCGCACGGATTTGTTTTTGGGTCAACTCCCAAAAGGCCTCATTCTAATGAAGTGGGAGGGTGCTCTTATATACCTTGCAATTGTTTCCTTAATTGCCGATGTGGGACTTTGGGTTGCCACCCAACAATCCTCCCCTCAAACCAAGGACCACACCGCTATGGCCCGCAGTGTTTCCTCTGGCCCATATCCGCGAAAGCTTGTACCAACCGCCTGCGAACACCATCGCCCTCGATTGCAAGACTCCATTCGCAATGTCGCACAAGGGGAACCCCACCATATAAAGCACACACACGGTCCACCCGGTCGGGCCCATCCGAACCATGGCTCTGATACCACTTGTAGGGACCGCGACCACCACTACCACTTTCCCACATTAGTATGATATTGTCCGCTTTGGGCCCAGCCCGCACGGATTTGTTTTTGGGTCAACTCCCAAAAGGCCTCATTCTAATGAAGTGGGTGGGTGCTCTTATATACCTTGCAATTGTTTCCTCAATTACCGATGTGGGACTTTGGGTTGCCACCCAACAGAAAGCTCCACAATTCTCCAAGCGTTAAGGTTAGAAACTTGACGTTAATGTTCTGTGTATTATTTTTGACTTATTTCTTCGCTCTTTTCTTAATACTCCCTCCGTCCCAGAAAGATAGTCCACCTTTTTTCGTTGTTACTACGAGGGAACTTTGAGCAGTTATAAATGCTACTTATAATTATGTTAATGTGAATCTAAAAATTGATATTAATAGTATTTATAATGGTGTATCAAGAACAATTTCAAAAATTTCATTAGAATAATTAAAAGTAGCCTTAATTATTGATAGACAAAAGCCTCCAGCCGAAACCCTAACTTGTTCCTCAAGCTAGGGTTGCCGCCTCCCTCCTCTATTTGTGTACATAATTCAAGTTTCCTAGTTATAGTCTCATTAGAATACTACTCTTAGAATAGCTCTACAATTCCTTATTTACAGTCTTGTATATATAGGGGACAATGATTATCAATAAAGTGGGATGACTTTTATTCAAATACAATTCATAAGTTTCTTCAATATCTTTCATGGTATCTATTAGACGTATCTTAGTATACGTAGTATATATTTTGTGTATATATGTTTAGAGTTATAATTGGGATGTGTATATATGTTTAGAGTTATAATTGGGATGAATAATTGTAAATAGGGAGAGTCAATCCTAGTTTAGGAAGAATCCTAGCCTTCCTAAACTATTGTCATACTTGTGTATATATTACAATGTATAGTTAATAATAAATTAACAAGGAAGAATTTCCTCCACCGACTCTTCTTCTCTTCCTATGTGCCGCACACCAATTATAATTGGGATGTGTATATATGTTTAGAGTTATAATTGGGATGAATAATTGTAAATAGGGAGAGTCAATCCTAGTTTAGGAAGAATCCTAGCCTTCCTAAACTATTGTCATACTTGTGTATATATTACAATGTATAGTTAATAATAAATTAACAAGGAAGAATTTTCCTCCACCGACTCTTCTTCTCTTCCTATGTGCCGCACACCATAGCTAGGTTTACAGTATCTAGAGCATAAAAGATCCAAAAAAAAATTCCATGGCCGAGTCCTCCACCCTACCGAATCCGGCCGAGCCCTCCAAACCCCTGATTATTGTGTCTCTTACTCACATCCTTAAACTCAACCCCACCAACTATATAGGTTGGAAAACCCAAATTGTGGCTTGTCTTCGTGGTTATGATCTGCACCAATTTATCGATGGCACTCATATGGCACCACCCAAAGACCTACCCAATCCAGCAGCTACTCCCACTATACCGGCCGAATCCACCGATGCCCAAAAAGCAGCAGCCCGTCTAGCAGCAGCCGCCGAACCCGCCACCATCCCAAACCCTCCTTACACTACTTGGTATCGACAGGACCAATTACTCCTGAGTGCCCTCGCCGGATCTCTCTCTGCCCCTCTTGTACCGCTGATTTCCTCTTGCACAACAACCCTAGATGTTTGGAACACTTTGGCCAAAACCTATGCAAATCCATCAAAGGGCCATCTTAAGCAGATCAAGGACAGACTACGCACCATCACCAAGGGTTCTCGCTCCGTGACAGATGTTAGTACCCGACCTGAAAATGAGTTTATTAGGGCTTTCCCAAAAATACAAGGACTTTATAGGAATTAGAAACCTTGCAAAGACTTGTCCCGGATTCCCAAAATATCTCATTTATGGCAAAATCTATCAAATTAGGTAGCAAATAGTTTCCTTAAAACTATGCAGAAACCCTAGCTTAAGAATCAAGTCAGCCTGCAGACTTGGCCACGCGGCCAACCTTTCTCCGCGTTGATCTTGGCCACGCGGCCACTATCGTCACCGGCTTCAACCATGGCCAGGCGGCCAACCTTGCGCTGGATGATCTGGACCGTCAGATCTCTCCCTCAGTTTACTATATAAATCAATCTCATGCTATTGGTTTAGGGGGATCCGAATTTGAGAGTTCTTAAAACACAATTTTGCTCTCTAATTAGCATTCAAACCTCCAAGAAGATCAAGGTTTATTTCTTGCCGACATAGGTAAGTTTTCTAACTTATTTCTTCACGTTCTTGCATTATTTCTAATGTAGATCTTTAATATTCATGTTCTTGCATGTTTATTCATAGTTTCTTCATATGCTTCGCATGTTTATTCATATGTTCATATATGTTCTTCATATGTTCATCGTGTTCATAGATTAAAACCTTATTTATGCTATATTTAGGGTTGCGATCTTCATGTTTGCATGTTATTTCATAGCCGATGATGATCGAGGGTTCATCAACCCGAGGATGATCTAGGAACTACTTCTAAACCCTAATCTTTAGGTAATTCCCCCCTCATTATGCATGATCCCGATTCTTCTGCCTATTCTAAATTCTCTCGAACTACGCTGACCTGAGCTTCTCGCATTGAGAGGAACGTAGGCAATCTTCGGATCCGGTCTCAATCACTAACACACTACATACACCGCATCATGATAGAAAGACCGATCAATTCGGACAATAGGAGTGATAACGTTCAATATTCTTCTCTTGTTGTAATTTGACCCCCGAACCCATTAAACATGCTTTTTCTCAATGTTTTGGCTATAATTAAAACAGCGTGGCGACTCTCATAATTTTAATGTTACTATGAATATTCTCAAATTCAAACACACGTATTCACAGTGGCGACTCTGCTGGGGACTGCTTTGAAACTTTTTCAAACTTAGTGGGTCTAACTTTCGTCACATCATGATGCTTGCCATGTTTACACATGCACACACTTGCCATGTCTACACATGCACACACCTGCCATGTTTACACATGCACACACCTGCCATGTTTACACATGCACACTTGCCATATTTACACATGCACACTTGCCATGTTTACACATGCACACACCTGCCATGTTTACACATGCACACTTTCCATGTTTACACATACACCTCACACTTTGCCATGTTTACACATGCACCTCACACTTTGCCATATTTGCACATGCACCTCACACTTTGCCATGTTTGCACATGCACCTTGTATTTTTGCCATGTTAATATGTGTACCTTGTATTTTTTCAATACATGTATTTTTTGTACTTTCCCTATAGTACTAAGGTCAAACAAAACTCTGCTATGCTCCCTTGTACATTATTTTCCTTCTCCTGCATTGCATTGCATAGCATCATTCAAACATTCAAAACTTCTCTCTTTTCTCCTTAAAAAGAATTAGTTTCTTGCCACACACTACCACTAGTCCGTGTCAGCACTGCACATGTCCCTACTACCCGGAGTTTTCGATGTGCGGGAATTTGTGCGCTACTGCCGCCCTCTTTTCGAGTCACTCGTCTACTCCACTCACCGTGTACGTTCCGCGAGCGGTGGGAACCTTTTACCTAACCCGTGTCAACCCACACATAGAGATTAGGACACTCCTCGGATCACCCATTTAGGATGTAAAAAAATGCAAAAACTTTTCGCAAAATAAAATGTGCATTGCATCTAGGCGACCTCTAAGGTCCATCGCTCATCCGTTGGGCCATCATTGCGATCCATTTGGGTCTACCCTTCACCTTCGACCCCCTAGGTCAACCTTATCAACCTTTGACCGCCTAGGTCAACCTTCTCAACCTTTGGCCGCCTAGGTTAACCTTCTCAACCTTCGACCCCCTAGGTCAACCTTATCAACCTTTGACCGCCTAGGTCAACCTTAGGTCAACCTTTGACCTCCTAGGTCAACCTTTGACCGCCTAGGTCAACCTTCTCAACCCTTGACCCCATAGGTCATTCTCATCCGCCTTTGACCCCTTAGGTCAACCTCATCCACCTTTGACCTCTTAGGTCAACCCTTGACTGCCTAGGTCAACCTCATCTGCTTTTGACCTCTTAGGTTAACCCTTGACCGCCTAGGTCAACCTCATCCACCTTTGACCTCTTAGGTTAACCCTTGACCGCCTAGGTCAACCTCATCCACCTTTGACCTCTTAGGTCAACCCTTGACTGCCTAGGTCAACCTCATCCGCCTTTGACCTCGTAGGTCTACCCTTGACCGCCTAGGTCAAATTTATCCGCCTCCGACCTCTTAGGTCAACCCTTGACCTCCTAGGTCAACCTTATCACCTCCGACCTCTTAGGTCAACCCTTAACCACCTAGGACAACCTTATCACCTCTGACCCTTAGGTCAACCTTATCACCTTTGACCCCCTAGGTAAACCTCATCCACCTTTGACCTCTTAGGTCAACCCTTGACTGCCTAGGTCAACCTCATCTGCTTTTGACCTCTTAGGTCTACCCTTGACCCCCTAGGTCAACCTCATCCGCCTTCGACCTCCTAGGTCAACCTTTGACCCTCTAGGTCAACTTAATCATCTTTGACCTCCTAGGTCAACCTTTGACCCCCTAGGTCAACCTTTGACTTCCTAGGTCAACCTTACCACCCTTTGACCTCTTAGGCTAACCTTTGACCCCCTAGGTCAATCTTATCCGTTTAAGTCAACCTTTGACCCCATAGGTCAATCTTATCCGTTTAAGTCAACCTTTGACCCCCTAGGTCAACCGTACCAACCTTTGACCCCCTAGGTCAACTTAATCATCTTTGACCTCTTAGGTCAACCTTTGACCCCCCTAGGTCAACATCATCCTCCTAGGTCAGCCTTATCACCTTTGACCTCTTAGGTCAACCTTTGACCCCCTCGGTCGACATTATCACCCGTTGACCTCTTAGGTCAACCCTTGACCTCCTAGGTCAACCCAATCACCTTCGACCTCATAGGTCAAACTTGGACTCCTAGGTCAACCTTATCCATTTTTGACCTCTTAGGTCAATCTTTGATTCCATAGGTGAACCCAATTACCTTTGGTCCTAACCCACTTAGGTCAAACAGTCATCTTGACCCACCTAGGTCATTATTTGACTCACCGTCGTCCAGACCAACCTAGGTCAACCCGTTTATGTCCACACACCATCCTTGACCCATTTAGGTCAACTTGTCCGTCTTAGGTTAAAACTACCCTTTCACCTTTGACCCGTCAAGGTCACCCCGACCCGCTTAGGTCGACTTACCTATCTAGTATCCATCTAGGTCAATCTACCGACCTCCCTAGGTCAACCAACCCGAATAGGTCAGCCTACCCATGTTTAACCCGAATAGGTCAACCTTAGACCCGCTTAGGTCAAACCATGTCTATCCCGCTTAGATCATCCCATAGGCAACCCGTTACAACCCGCTATCTTGATCCATTCACCATATAGGTCAATCCAACCTTTTCTCAATTAGGTCGACCTATCCTACACCCATCTAGGTCAACCCACCATTATTGTCGCATTCTAGCTTGAACCACTTCTTGTCTCAAACTTAGGTCAAACCTTAGGTCAAACCTTAGGTCAAACCATACCCAACTCAATCAAAACCAACTCCTATAGGTCTTCCTCACCCATGCTTGACCAAGGACCAAGTCATCTCCCTCTTTTTGACCCCTATGGTCATCTCTCACCTCTTTTTAAAAGTCTAACTTGATTCGAACTACGGCGACCTGAGCCTCTTATTGTGTGGGACCTCTCCCCCATGATAAGGGGAACGTAGGCAACTTCGGCCCGGTCAAACTTTCAATTTTTTACCAAAATGCATTTCAAAAATGTGGAGACCGACTCTTTTCCAAAAAAATGATTTTTATAACGATGCCTTATCATTAAATACGAATCTAATTTAACTCAACTAAGAGGCTTAACTCTTTCATGACTAGAGTTCTGCATCATGTCGGCTGCAAGGAACATCGAAGTTGCAACTGAAGCTGCTACCAAAGATCCCGAGACAATCCTCCACACCGGTACTGCTCTCAGTAAGCAAACATCCTACTTCGAAGCCATCCTCGATGAACAAGCAATCCACTTTAAGGCCATTCTCAACGAGCAAGCAACACACTTTCAGAAGGAGATGCATAAGACCCTAAGAGATATCGAGAGGCGCCATTTGTCTGACATTCGTGGCGTTTATGATTACCTCAGTCGAATTCTCCCTCTTGCTCAATGTCAACACCTGTACGCTCCTCAAATGTACGGGCCGCCACAGACTGTCCCCGTCGGGATGCCCCCTATGACTACTCATCAACAAGGGGTGCCGGTACCTAAATTACCCTCAAAGACAGTTCGTGAAAGAAAGGACGAGCGCGAATTCGACGACTTGGGCAAACTCTTCAAAAGTCTAGTTCAAGCCGGCAAGTTGTCTCCTTTGTTCAATTATGAACCAAGTAGGGTGAAGCAAGGCTTGGATCCCTCCAAACACTGCCAATACCACCAGTACATTGGACATGACACCGAAGATTGCCTCCAATTGAGGAGAAAGATTCAAAGCCTCATTAACAGCGGAGTCATCACCCGCCAACGGAATACATGGGCATGGGCAAAAGAGGAAATTGGGGCTACCTCCTTTAAATAAAAGAAAAGAAAAGGGTCATTCAGTCTTCGTAGGTTCTAGAGTGTCCTTAGTCAAAAGTCCACCTTGGACGATTTTTGTTTCTTTAAGTAAAAGTCCACCCCGGATTAGTCGTTTTTCTTTCAAATAATAAAAGAGTCTTTATTTCTTTTCTCTCTAGACTTGAGACATAATCTTGCATAAATCAATTCCATGAAAATTGTCTTATTCACCATTTTCGCTTGATTGCTATATCTTTATATGATGAATTAATCTTAATCTTACTCATTAATGGCGACTCATTAAAAGGTAAATGGACCCACAAACCATTCACATAATTAAGTAAACGATTAATCTTAAAATAACAAATGCTTCGATCAATTGGGATGAACAAATCACTTTCTCTTCTCTCTACATTCTACCCCCATACACTCTCTATATACACTTCCCCCTGTGTACACCCTCCATATACCTATCCATATAATACCCGCTATACACTCACCCCGTGTACATTCTTCACGAACACTCTCTCCATACACCTTCTCCCATACACCTCCCGTCTCACCATTAAACCCCTTTTCCACACGGTCATGCAAAGAAATAGACTGCGGTTGCTCATCATCAGGCACCCATGCTGCCACGATTCAAGAGGGATGTTTCTCCCATTCATGAGTATTACATGCCGATACACTGAGGTTGTCTGTATTCCATCGCAAATGCCAAGTGCACGAAGTTGTTAATACCATTCATGGGTGCCACGTGACGATCCGATGGAGCTCCGTCGATGAAGGACAAGGGGCTACCATGCCCGCCGCCAGCAAAAAGCCGCTTGAACTATAAGGAAGCTACTTCGCAATCAACAAATGCGAAAACGAACCAGGGGCTCGTCTTGCCCAATGTTTCATGTACAAATATAAAATGAAAGCTCGCTAGGTCGAACCCAAAAAGGCGACCCAGGCAAAAATTAGAGCATTTCACAAAAAGAAGCCCGCTAGGTTGAAAACCCAAAAGGGCGGCCTAGGCAAAAAAAAAGGGTGTGCACAAAAAAAAAAAAAAAAAAAAAGAAAAATAGAAGGGGCTATCACCACAGAATATTTTCACTTCAAATGTTCTATTTTTCTTTCTTTCCCTACAAAGAAGATTAACACGGCAGCAGCAACCCATGACAACTACGATGGAGCAATCCACTGCAACAACTACAAAGGAGTAATCCACCGCAATGAGCTACAAAGAACAACTCACCTCAAACGAACCTCACACCCCTAAACTCAAAACCCAACTTCATCGTCAACCGGGCAACCACTCAAAGCCAAACATAACCTACTTTGGGTCAACTTTCTTTCTTTTCTTTCCTCCCACACATACCCACTGAAACCCGACACCATCGTCAAGCGGGTCATCCCCGAACTACGCGGACCTGAGCTCCTCACCTTGAGGAGAACGTAGGCAACCTCCCGGTTCGGTCCAAAATATACACAACCCACCTTGAGCCAATTTTCTTTCTCTTCTCTCTTCCCCCATATTTCTACTCCTGACTTCTTCACTCACAATTGATCAAAACATTTATTAATTTGAGGCTACTTGTTTACCAATTAACCATAACTCATTAACTAATCAACGAGGTCCATTCTCGAGCAATCAAATGAGAATCTTGAATAAAACAATTTTCAAATGTCTCGACAAGTCTTCCGTTCTACAATCTAGGAAAGAGCTAAACACTTACTTTCTGTCAAAGCAGGGGCTTCCTCCCTTTTGTACATATATACCCTCAGTTGCTCAAAGAGTCAAAATGTGAGTACTATCACTCTCTCTCTCTCTCTTACTCTCACCAAAATGCCCCCGCATGTTTAAACAATTGTTTTTCCTTTTTTGAGTCGACTGAATGATTTTCAAAAAAAAAAAAAAAAAAAAAAAAAAGGAGATGACGCAAAAGAGATGCCCGCTAGATTGAAAACCCGAATGGGCGGTCTAGGCAGAAAAAAGGGTGCGTCTTAATGGAGGTAGGATACCCCGCTCTACACCCTTATTGAACTGGGGCTTCCCCAACAGAAAGGGTCGACTATGTGGTTTCCCAGAGAATACCGAGGCGTCAACAAGGATACACTTAGAAGAAGGGCACCCCTCATCGTCAAACTCGGCACGCTACGACCTATTTGGATTGATTAGAATCATAATTAATTATAAGGCATCTGTATAAGATCATAACACTTTCATAAAGTTTTCTCCTCCCCGACACTTTGTTTATAAACCCGCACGCTCGGTCTCCACAAAATTGTAAAAACATCCTCGATCCATCTGAGACCCATCTCCGTCATTCTTGAGTTGACTCGGTCCTTCACCCTATTTCCTACACAATAGGATACCCTTAGGTCCCAACCTACCTGGTTCAAAACCTTAGGTCCCAAGCCTACCCGGTCAGTCTTGCCTAAGTTACACCATAAACTCTCTAGGTCCCGAGCCTACCCGATCGGTCTTACCTAGGTCCCAAATCTACCCGTTGAGTCTTACCTACGTTACATCATAACCTCTTAGCTCGACCTTCCACAAGTTCGTAGCATGACCCCTTCGGCCTCAAACCGGTTCTACCCAAAACTTCAGACCTTAAACTAGTTAACCAAAGCCAAATCCTTATAATGACCCATTAGGTCCCGAACCTACTGGTCCCGAGCCTACCCGATCTCCTAGATATCGAACCTACCAACACATACTCGTCCTTACCTTGTCTAAGCAATATCTCTCTTATCCTCCTAGGTCCAACCTCTTAGGTCTACTCAGTCTAACCTGTTGAGCGATCCTTTAGATCCCAAGACCACTCGAGTCTACCAAGCGCCTACCTTGTAGGTCTCTAGCATAGCCGATCCACACTTTAGGTCTCAACTCCTAAACCCTTTAGGTCACAAGACTTTCTACCCTCTAGGTCTCTCACCTTACATCTCCACCCTTGGAACTCTTTAATTCCCAAGCTTACTTGGTCCAATTAAAAGCGACGCATCTACGTCTCCCGATTCCCGTCATATCCAAGCCATGGCCCTACCACTCTTAAACCTACCAAGTACCAACCTAGTGTCACTCCTTAGCTTCAAAAGACTTCCTAGTCTGACCTTCAACCCCTTTGGTCTCTAACCTACTTAATCCGAGCCGAGTCCAAACCTCGCCACCTACGAGGTCCACCCTTGAACTCCATGGATCTCAAACCTTTCTTCCCCACGAGTCCAAACCTCAAACATGCTCGAACGCATAGGATCTTCCGCATACCGTGACATGCCATAAAGATATCAAAACCTGTCCGGTCAAAACTCGTGCGCTTAACACCTTTGGGTCCCAATCCAACTTAGGCACCTATTGTACTCGAGCAAAGTCTTGGACCCTCAATCCCTTTACCTAAAGCGCCAACGTGGTCACATATCCAGACCATTTCCCGCACATGGTTCGCACCTAGCACACCTTTGGACCCAAACCCGCCATGTCCGCCTTACACCCTTAACTGGCCCCAATCCGTTGCTCCTTGGACGACCTCAAGCCTGCTTGGTCCTAATCCATAACGCGGTTTCTCTAGGACAAAAGACTTACCCGCTTGAAAGCCTTATGTCCCAACACTACCCTGCCTAGCCTTCGATCTCCTAGATCTCACGCCTACCATTCCATTAGGCCCCGGTCTCCTTAACACATGTCTGAGTCTTACCCTAGCTAAACCCTAGAACTTTATCCTAGGTCTAATCTATCGAGCCTATCCAGCCACGAGGTATCAAGCTCATTTGCCCCAAACCGCAACACTCTTAGACCTCAAACTTGCTCGGTCTAAACCAAGACAAACCTTCAAATGCTTTCGGTCTCCAAACCCTAGCCTTAAACCTAGGTAAACACATTCTCTAAACCCTAGCCTCAAGCCTAGGTAGTCATATCATTCTCTCTGAACCCTAGCCTCAAGCCTAGGTAATTACATCCTTCCTAAACCCTAGCCCCAAGCCTAGGTAGTTACATCCCTTCCAAACCTTAGCTTAGAGCCTAGGTATTTACACCCTTCCTAAACCCTAGCCTTGATCCTAGGTAGTCACATATCCTCTCTAAACCCTAGCCTTAAGCCTAGGAAACCACAACATCCCCTTTAACCCTAGCCCAAATTCTAGGGAATTTCCAAAGCCTCGTATGCCACATCATTTCCAAATTCCCGAAACCCTAGTCTCGAAACCTAGGAAATTTACAATCTCAATTCTCCGTTTTATTGAACCCTAGTCCAAAACCTAGGATATAATGCCCTGTCCAAAACTCAATCAACCCTAGCCTTAAGCCTAGGAAGCCGCATTCGCTCTAAACCCTAGCCTCGAGCCTAGGTAGTCGAATTCGCTCTAAACCCTAGCCTCGAGCCTAGGTAGTCGCATTCGCTCCAAACCCTAGCCTCAAGCTTAGGTAGTCGCACTCTTTATAAACCCTAGCCTCGAGCCTAGGTAGTCGCATTCGCTCCAAACCCTAGCCTCAAGCTTAGGTAGTCGCACTCTTTCTAAACCCTAGCCTCGAGCCTAGGTAGTCGCATTCGCTCTAAACCCTAGCCTCGAGCCTAGGTAGTCGCATTCGCTCTAAACCCTAGCCTCGAGCCTAGGTAGTCGCACTCTTTCTAAAACCCTAGCCTCAAGCCTATGTAGAAATTATCCTCTTTAAACTCTATCATCGAGCCTAGGATTCAACATTCCCTTCAAACCCTAGTCCTAGACCTAGGAAATTCCTTCACCTTAGTCTCAAAATATAGGAAGTTTACAGTCCTTAGCCTTAAATCTAGCCTAAATCCTAGGTTACCACGAACATTTCCAAGCCATAGTCACCAATCCCGAAAAATGGTGAACCCTAACATCAAGCTTAGTGGACCTTCCACAAAAGCAATCCCTCTTCCCGACGGTCCATGGTCTCAAGCCTAGGAAGTCACAACATTTCCAACTCCCAGCCTTATGTCTAAAATCCAACGCCTTTGCAACCTCTGAGCCTACCACAACTCCAAGCCCTAGCACTAAGCCTAGGATAGAATACTCTCCTCATGCTTAAATGAACTCCAACCCCTAACCCGTAAGCCTAGGAAACCCACATTATCTCCAAGACATAATCTAAAGCCCAAGAAGCCGTGACATCTTTGGCATCCCTATCTCAAGATTAGGAGATCACCATTTTCTTTATTCCCTTTCCTTAAAAAAGCCTTAGGTCCTACCTCTAGGCAACCAAGAAAAATGTCCCTTACCTAACACCTTGGTCTCAATGGCTCGTAGCCTCATCCCCTCCTAAATTAGGATAAGCGGAACCCAGATCATGTTTCCCATATTAGCAACTCCCCGAGAGTCCATCTCCTTCGCGTCTCCCTAAAGGTCATTTGCCCTTGTGACTCACCAAAGAGTCCCTTGTGACTCCCCGAGAGTCTATCACCTTTGTGACTCCCCGAGAGTCTGTCACCCTTGTGACTCCCCGAGAGTCTATCACCTTTGTGACTCCCCGAGAGTTCATCCCGTTTGCGACTTCATAACAATCCATCATCTTTGCCTCCACATGCAAAATTTCAGTTTTACCCCTAGTACATTCCCCTTTGATTCATTTTAGGTGCCCTTAGCGCTATTTTGACTGATATTCGATACCTTTGGGAACGGAAAGCCCCTTAAAATTTCCATTCTTCACCAAATATTTGCTTAGGATTCGTATGGTTGTAGAGACTTCGGCGCCTCTATGACATACGCATCCTAGATCGATCGCAATGGGCAGAAGCCTCGGCGTTTCTGTTTGCGAGAGATCCAGCATCTATTATTTTAGCACTTCCTAATATTTGCTTAGGATTCGTATGGTTGTAGAGACTTCGGCGCCTCTATGACATACGCATCCTAGATCGATCGCGATGGGCAGAAGCCTCGGCGTTTCTGTTTGCGAGAGATCCAGCATCTATTATTTTAGCACTTCCTAATATTTGCTTAGGATTCGTATGGTTGTAGAGACTTCGGCGCCTCTATGACATACGCATCCTAGATCGATCGCAATGGGCAGAAGCCTCGGCGTTTCTGTTTGCGAGAGATCCAGCATCTATTATTTTAGCACTTCCTAATATTTGCTTAGGATTCGTATGGTTGTAGAGACTTCGGCGCCTCTATGACATACGCATCCTAGATCGATCGCAATGGGCAGAAGCCTCGGCGTTTCTGTTTGCGAGAGATCCAGCATCTATTATTTTAGCACTTCCTAATATTTGCTTAGGATTCGTATGGTTGTAGAGACTTCGGCGCCTCTATGACATACGCATCCTAGATCGATCGCGATGGGCAGAAGCCTCGGCGTTTCTGTTTGCGAGCGATCCAGCATCTATTTTAGGATTCGTATGATTGTAGAGACTTCGGCGCCTCTATGACATACGCATCCTAGATCGATCGCGATGGGCAGAAGCCTCGGCATTTTTGTTTGCGAGCAATCCAGCATCTATTTTAGGATTCGTATGATTGTAGAGACTTCGGTGCCTCTATGACATATGCATCCTAGATCAATCGTGGTTGACAGAAGCCTCGGCGTTTCTGTTCGCGAGAGATCCATCATCTATTACTTTAGCGCGATCGGCAGGAACCCCGGCGATCCTGATTGCGTTTACCATTCCATCTTGGGATTATTTAGACAACGTAGTCTTTAATTTTCCCAAATAACTTCATTTCCTAACGAATGTTCGTTCTTCATACAGGATAGTGCCCGTAGGTTTATTATCCCTAGCAGAAGTCCGATGGCTCCCAATTTCCCCATCAGATCTGAACTACGTTTGGCTTGATTCCTCGGAGGATACGTAGGAAACCTAAAAAGGTCCAGCCACCCGACCGAAGCGGTCATCTATCATCCCCAGCAGGTGCATTTTCCCCAGCAGAAGACGTTGCTCCCCATCAGAGGACAGTCATTCCCAATTTCCCATCCGATTTGAACTACGTTTGGCTTGATTCCCCCGCGGATATGTAGGTCGCCTGCCAAGGTTCAGCCGTTCCCTTACCTTTCATCTGTTTTGAAACTCATGTTTCAGACGGATCCTTCTCTTATCGTCGACCCCACATTGCCTTGCAAGAAGCGTCGCCGAGGGGCTACTGTTAGTACCCGACCTGAAAATGAGTTTATTAGGGCTTTTCCAAAAATACAAGGACTTTATAGGAATTAGAAACCTTGCAAAGACTTGTCCCGGATTCCCAAAATATCTCATTTATGGCAAAATCTATCAAATTAGGTAGCAAATAGTTTCCTTAAAACTATGCAGAAACCCTAGCTTAAGAATCAAGTCAGCCTGCAGACTTGGCCACGCGGCCAACCTTGCTCCGCGTTGATCTTGGCCACGGGGCCACTATCGTCACCGGCTTCAACCATGGCCAGGCGGCCAACCTTGCGCTGGATGATCTGGACCGTCAGATCTCTCCCTCAGTTTACTATATAAATCAATCTCATGCTATTGGTTTAGGGGGATCCGAATTTGAGAGTTCTTAAAACACAATTTTGCTCTCTAATTAGCATTCAAACCTCCAAGAAGATCAAGGTTTATTTCTTGCCAACATAGGTAAGTTTTCTAACTTATTTCTTCACGTTCTTGCATTATTTCTAATGTAGATCTTTAATATTCATGTTCTTGCATGTTTATTCATAGTTTCTTCATATGCTTCGCATGTTTATTCATATGTTCATATATGTTCTTCATATGTTCATCGTGTTCATAGATTAAAACCTTATTTATGCTATATTTAGGGTTGCGATCTTCATGTTTGCATGTTATTTCATAGCCGATGATGATCGAGGGTTCATCAACCCGAGGATGGTCTAGGAACTACTTCTAAACCCTAATCTTTAGGTAATTCCCCCCTCATTATGCATGATCCCGATTCTTCTGCCTATTCTAAATTCTCTCGAACTACGCTGACCTGAGCTTCTCACATTGAGAGGAACGTACGCAATCTTCGGATCCGGTCTCAATCACTAACACACTACATACACCGCATCATGATAGAAAGACCGATCAATTCGGGCAATAGGAGTGATAACGTTCAATATTCTTCTCTTGTTGTAATTTGACCCCCGAACCCATTAAACATGCTTTTTCTCAATGTTTTGGCTATAATTAAAACGGCGTGGCGACTCTCATAATTTTAATGTTACTATGAATATTCTCAAATTCAAACACACGTATTCACAACAGATTATATGCATGACCTCAAATCTTGCGCTGACCAATTAGCATCTCTTGGTCGTCCGCTTGATCCTGATGATCTTGTTGACAAGGTTCTTGAGCAACTGCATGATTCTGACTTTGATAGCGTCGTGACTGCAGTTCAGAGTAGAGACACACCAATTTCGTTCGACGAACTTCATGAGAAACTGATCAACAAAGAACTTTCTATCAAGCATTGAGCCACACCTGTCACTTCTTTCCCGGCCACGGCTGCTTATGTTGCTAAACAACCCAGCCGAAACACTCAGCCTCGCCCACCCACCAACAACCCTAACCCCTCATCTCGGCAGAACCCTACCCCTCAATCCAGCCGCCCGAACACAAACACCACTTCTAACTACAAAGGTCGCTGCCAATGGTGTCGCAAGGAAGGTCACTTTCTCAACCAGTGCTACATGTTTCGCCAAGCCTATCCGGATGCCAACTTCCCTACTCCCAATCCTTCTCCACCTCAGAATTACCAACCCAATCCAAATCCGACTCGACAACCATACCGAGGCCAAAATCCAGCACCTCCAGCCGCATATACTGCCCATACCAATTCAGCCCCGGCTCCAGGATGGTTATTTGACAGCGGAGCTACACATCATGCAACCAATGATCTTCACAACCTCTCTCTGCACACTCCTTATGATGGCACCGAGGAACTTATGATCGGTGATGGTTCAGGTTTATCTATATCTCACATTGGTTCTACCTCCCTACCCTCCCCTTCATCCCCTTTTATTTTAAATCATGTTCTTCATGTACCCTCTATCTCTCGTAATATCTTATCTGTTTCCAAATTTTGTGTCGATAACAATGTACCTGTCACCTTCTTACCTGATTCTTTTGTTGTGAAGGATCTCAGTACAACCAAAATTCTTTTCCAAGGCAAATCTAGCTCCGGCATTTATGAATGGCTTCCGTCCCCTCCTCCTGTTCATGTTTCAGTGTACTCCCGCATAATTAATTGGCATCACCGTCTGGGTCATCCGTCTTCTCAAATTTTACAGCACCTTAGTTCTACTTTTAGCTTAGATATTCCTAAATGTATTTCCTTTCAGTGTAATTCTTGTGATTGTAATAAGAGTCACAAACTTCCGTTTAATGAAAATTCTCTTTCTTCCACTGGCCCGCTAGATTTAATTTACAGTGATGTGTGGACCTCACCCACCTTATCTTTTGATGGTTACAAGTACTACATTATTTTTGTCGATCACTTCACAAAATACACTTGGCTCTACCCACTCAAACATAAGACCGATGCCACTAAGGTTTTCACCTCCTTCCGCAATCTTATCGAAAAGTTTTTTCACCGTTCCATCATCACAATATTTAGTGACAATGGTGGTGAATAAATTGGCCTCCGTCCCCTCCTCCTTTCCCTTGGAATCTCACATCTCACATCCCCTCCTCATACACCAGAACATAATGGGTACTCTGAAAGGCGTCATCGCCACATTGTAGAAACTGGGCTTACTCTCTTATCTCATTCCCACATGCCTTCCAATTTTTGGCCATTCGCTTTTGTCACTGCGTGCTATTTAATCAATCGCATGCCCACTCGCACTCTCAATTTCCAGTCCCCATATCACAAACTATTTGGTCATCCTCCCAACTATCACAAACTCCGCAGTTTCGGTTGTCTGTGCTATCCGTGGCTCTGCCCCTACACATCTAACAAACTCGATCCAAAGTCTACTCCGTGTGTCTTTGTTGGCTACTCACCCACTCAGAGTGCCTACTATTGCCTCGAACCAAAATCTCACAAAGTTTATGTTTCGCGTCATGTGAAGTTTGTGGAGCACACCTATCCGTTTCATTCTCCCTCCACCTCTGCTTCTCAATTCACAACAGCAACCGAATGGTGTACAATCAAAATCCCACTTCTTTCCCAACCTTTGACAACTCCCCCCACTACAGCCGACTCCCCTAGACCGACTGGACACCCTCTCATTCCACCGGTTGTCCCTCCTGAGCAATCCATCAAACCAAACTCCCCAACCTCTGTTCAGTCTTCTCCACCTATCTCGGTCACCTCCTCCTCTTCCGCTGCCTCTTCTGCCTCTGGCAACACCTCTCCAGCCTCTACCATTCCTTCCCCACCTCCTATGCCTCCCGGCCCCATCACTCGCCTTCGCAACAATATCTGGAAACCCATTACCAAACTCAATCTTTAGGCTTCTCTTCAATCCCATGATTCCGAACCATCTACCTATGCCCAGGCTCTCAAAATTCCAGCGTGGCGTGCTGCCATGCAGGTTGAGTACGATGCATTAGTACATAATCAAACTTGGGATCTTGTCCCTGCTGTGTCCACGCAACATCCAATTGGTTGCAAATGGATCTTTAGAACCAAATATAATCCTGATGGTACTATTGAACGTCACAAAGCGCGATTAGTTGCCAAAGGCTTCCATCAGAGACCGGGTGTGGATTATTCTGAGACATTCAGTCCAATGGTCAAACCGGCCACTATCCGCACAGTTCTTTCCCTTGCAATCACACGAGGTTGGTCTCTCCGACAGGTCGATATAAACAATGCATTTCTTCAAGGTTCGCTGTCCGAAGTTGTGTACATGACCCAACCTCCAGGTTTTGTTGATGCTCATCATCCCACTCATGTGTGCAAACTTCGTCAGGCAATATATGGCCTCAAACAGGCACCTCGAGCATGGTACACTGAATTGAAACACTATCTCGTCTCAACTGGGTTTCAAAACTCGAAATCAGATTCGTCTCTCTTTACTTGCTCTCATCCGACTGGATTTCTTGTACTGTTGGTTTATGTGGATGATATTATTATAACTAGGTCTTCTGATGTCTTAATGGAATCGTTTCTTCAGTCTTTTGCTGCCAGGTTTTCTCTCAAAGATCTTGGCCCGCTATCTTACTTCCTTGGTGTGGAAGTTCTTCCCCACAAAGATGGTCTGTTTTTAAACCAACAAAAGTATATACAGGATCTTCTTGTTCGGTACAACATGGATGAGGCAAAACCAGTTCCCACACCCTTGGTGCCAAATCCGTATCTCACAGCTGATTCAGGCACTCCTCTGTCCAATTCTTCGGAGTATCGCCAGTTGGTTGGTTCTTTTGCAGTATCTCTCGATTACTAGGTGTGACTTGTCCTTCGCAGTTAATCGTCTTGCCCAGTTTATGCAGCATCCCACCGACATACACTAGGGCCACCTTAAACGCATTCTGCGCTATTTGGCTGGCACTCGTGCTCATGGTCTTCTTTTACGTCAGTCTTCCCCTGACATTCTTCATGCCTTTACTGATGCTGACTGGGCTAGTGACAAGTTAGACTACGTTTCGACAACTGGGTACTTACTCTATCTTGGTTCGAATCTATTGTCTTGGAGTTCCAAAAAGCAACGCACCCTTGCTCGCTCGTCCACTGAAGCGGAATATCGAGCCGTGGGTGCCACATATGCCGAGGTTCTATGGATTCAAAATCTCCTCTCTGAACTTCAGGTTGTTACTTCTCAACAACCAGTCATATACTGCGATAATCTGGGTGCCACTTATGTTGCTGCAAATCCACGCTTTCACTCCCGTATGAAACACATTGCTTTGGACTATCACTTTGTGCGCGAACAGGTTCAGAATAACATGTTACGAGTCACGCACATTTCTGGCGATGATCAGTTAGCTGATGCACTTACAAAGGCGTTACCTCGCACTCGCTTTCAGTTCTTGCTTTCCAAGATTGGCCTTACCCTCCGGTCGTCCATCTTGCGGGGGCATGATAGACAAAAGCCTCCAGCCGAAACCCTAACTTGTTCCTCAAGCTAGGGTTGCCGCCTCCCTCCTCTATTTGTGTACATAATTCAAGTTTCCTAGTTATAGTCTCATTAGAATACTACTCTTAGAATAGCTCTACAATTCCTTATTTACAGTCTTGTATATATAGGGGACAATGATTATCAATAAAGTGGGATGACTTTTATTCAAATACAATTCATAAGTTTCTTCAATATCTTTCAAACAAGCTAGGGTTTCGGCTGGAGGCTTTTGTCTATCAATTATTACTCAAAGTTCCTTCGTAAAGCCCATGAAAATAGGGGGACTGTCATTCTGGGACAGAGGGAGTATATGTTTAAGTTTACCCCTGTTAGTTTTTTGTATGTTTTGGAAGACATGGATTAGTTATTCACACACTGATTAGCTCATCTTGTTTTGTTAGTTTATCAAGTTTAGTGTATTTATTTTGTATGTCATCCAGTGACTTGTTTTAAGTGCATTGATGGACATTAAAGAAAAATGTGTAGCTTAACAAAGTGCTCACCAGTATGCGACAAGTCCTTCCTTTGAACTGGGTCGTAATGATTTGGTTTAATCATGCCTTGTAGCTTTAACTTGAAGCCCTGCACCATCACCAGCTCATCGTTCCAACATTGTGTGATTGTGAGAATCCGTTACGTATCTGCTTTTGATGTTCATACTTGATTCCATTTTACTTGTCTAGTAGATACAAATTTGGTCATTTTAAGCAGAATAATTCCGTCTGTTTTACTTTTCTCGTGTAGATACACAATTGTTGCAATGATAAATATCAAACACAAGGATCTGAGCATGATTCTAAAAATAGGATTGTATGATTTTCAGAACAATTTTCGTTGCTCTTGTATGCATAATAGCTGCAATATTGAGAAGTATTAGAAGGTGCTCAAAACATTTTACTGCCTGTTTGGGAGGGGACGTATTAGAAGGTGCTCAAAACATTTTACTGCCTGTTTGGGAGGGGACGGAGTAATTTCGGACATTCATTTTGAGAGGGGACGGAGTGAGTATCAAACCAGCACTTGCAAGGGATAAATAAACTCATCTTGATTATTTCCTGATTATGTGATGGATTCTTCAGCAAGTGTGATCGTTGGCGTGTTTCCAGAAGTAGTCTTTGTTTTTATTCTGACCTTCACTTCACTTTGTTGAGTATATTCATGATGAGGTTAGGTTTCCTAAGCTAGTTTCTAGAGTTTGTTGATGATAGTAATATCAGTAGCTATTTTTGAAGCTAATGCATAGTAGCATCTACTTGAACCAAAATACTCTGTCCCAAAATGATCTTTATATTATTTTTTTTACTATTATTGCGAAAGAACTTTCAGCAATAATTTTAAGTTGATTTAATTGTCCTAATGGAAATCAAAAACTTTTTATTGATACATCATCAACAATACTATCAATACCAAGTTTTAAATTTTCATTACGGTAATTATAGCAACCTAAAATTATTGCTCAAAGTTCCTTCGCAATAACAGCGAGAAAAATATGAAGATCATTTTTGGGGTAGAGGGAGTATGTTTTTGTGACTTGTTTATTTATTTTTTGGAAAATTTCCTTTTAAGTTTTAATTATGAGTAACATTTTTATAAAATTCAATTATAGGATTTACAAGAAAAATATTATTTACAATTAGAATTAAAATATAATATTTTTTTATAAAACGTTAATTATAATTAGAAATTAGAAAATAAATTTTTGTTTTTTTTTGAAAATGATTCAACTAAAAGAGTTGATTCATTCAAAATTATTTTTTAAAAGAAAGAACAACACAATTTATAAAGAGGTTCAAACACAAAAAAATCCGTGGCTGGTATTCATACTTGACAGATTCATTCAAACACAAAAATAACCATCACTCCAAGTATAATGCTCTCCCTTTCGTGTAGAGTGATTCAAACACGCCAACTCATAAATGGGCAATGCTATGCTTACAAAAGAAGTTCACAAAATGAAGGATACAAGGTGTGGTGGCGATATTTTATTGGTCACATCGATTGTGGACCCGGCACACTCATATTAAAAACACCAATATAATTATAACACCTCATTTTGTAGCCATTTTTTGTAACTTTATTATTTCCCCTCATAAATCTTACAATGAACCAAAGAAATCATCACAAATTCACAAAAACATATTTTGGTCATTGGACTATTGGTTAATTTCTAATTTCCCACTGATTTTTTTTATTTTTCCTGTTTCTCCATCCTTAAATTTGCTAAAAACTTAACGCAAGTAAGTCATATGACCTCACATGGCTTAATTAAGTTGACGAATTCTTGGTTACAACGGCCGCATGGCGTGCGGCGGGCTTGGCCCACGGGCCGACCCGCGCCGACCCGCCCCGACCGATCGCCAGCCCGCCTTCCTCCATTCCCAGCTTGACACATGGCGCGCTGTGAGCCACATGATGGTTCACCCAGCCGCACGCTGCCACGTGTCTTGCTTAAAAAAATAACATCCATTAATTTTAAAATGCTATATTTTGAGATTTATAAGTCGAAAAAAAATATTTAAAAATACCGTTGTGTTCGTCTCGACGAGACGAATATAACTACATAGGTCATGATATGGTTTGATTTTAAAAAAAAAAAAAAAAAAAACATATTTTTTTACACACAAAAAGTTTGAGTTGCTCATCAGCTAACATATAACACTCTGTTCTGATAAAAGTAACACTTTCTATTGTTAAAGGTAACAGCAGTTTTACAAAAAAAAAAAATGAGTTTGCATTTCAATTGTTACTTCTCAATAAAAAAATGTTAGATTTCAGATATAATGTTACATTTAAGAATATAAACTGTTACAATTGAGAAAAAAAATTGTTACATTCATTTTTTATAAAATGTAACATTAGTTTAGTTGTCAATCATATGTTAATTTTCGGAGAGAAAAAATGTTACATTTGAAAAAATGAGTGTTACATTCCTTTATAAAAATTGTGACATTTGTTTAGTTGTCAATTTTTATTGTCTCTTTAATCTATTGCAGCAAAATTATGGTCATTTGAAAAAGAAAATTGTTACATTTGAAAAAAAAATGTTTTACATTTGAAAAAAAGAGTGTTATATTCCTTTTAAAAGAGTGTGACATTAGTTTAGTTGTAAATCTTTATGTTATCTTTAATCTATTGCAGCAAAATTGTAGTACATTTTTTTTAAAAAAAAAACGTTACATTTGAAAGAAAAAAGTGTTACATTTCGTTATAACAAGTGTTACTTTTGTTGGGAGGAAAAAAAATTGGGGAAGGCAAAAAAAAAAAATCGAAAAAAAAAGGGGCAGACCTGGCCCGTCGCACGCTGTGCGGCGGGTGTACAGGAGACACCCTCAATTAAGTTGGGGAATTGATGAGTGTATGCTGACGAGATTTAAAAGAGAGAAACTATAGTAAGTTTTCTGACAATAGAATATCCACTTTCATCATTCAGCTATGAAATTTCACCACCAATTTCTAAGTAAAGACTGCAAATCAATAAGTTAGGGACGATGATTATGGATGCAAAATAATAGTTGGATGTGTTGATTGAGATCAAACTCACAAAAAGTGAATAGTTGCGTCATTTTTCTTCACTTTTCCTACTAAGTAATTAAAGATGTTTACTTGTAAGCACTTGTTACAACTTCCGTTGCAATTTAATGTTCACTTGATGATAACTTTGCACGGGAATTAGAAAAAGTAAGTGATTGAGCAAAACTGTGGTGGATCAACACGCCGGTATGTGGATAGCCTGTCTGGATTAGATCCTTGCCTAAAACCAATGAACAAACAACTCGTCAGAAGTGTCTCCGACCAAGACCTCCGATATGCGAATAAGTACTAGTCAAAAAGAGAACAATGAACTAGATGAAACTCACAAACAATAAATGAGTGAACGTACCAATAAATCTGAGACTGTCCCCCTATTTACACCACTAAGATATGATAATGATATGGCTGATCACAACATTATAGGAGAAAATATGATTGTTGGGTGCAACCCAAAGTCTCACATCGGCAATTGAGCAAACAATTGCAAGGTATATAATAGCACCCACCCACTTCATTAGTATGAGGCCTTTTGGGGATGCCCAAAAAAAAATCCGTGCGGGCTGGACCTAAAGCGGACAATATCATACTAATGTGAGAAAATGGTGGTGGTGGTCACGGTCCCTACAATGATCGGTCTCCAACTTCTTAGAGAACATGGCTCTATAGATAAGAAAATATTTTTATCACCAAGTTACAGCTCGCGCGAGTACGACGCACGTGTGATCGGGCCCAATCCTCGTAGGATTTATGTGTTTTTTTTATCTATAACTACTCTCTCCGTCCTTATTTACCTTACAAAAATGAGGTTTTGCACAAAGATTAAGAAAATGATTGTAAAGTTGATGTGTTGTGAGTGTAGATAGTTAAGTGGGAGAGAGAAAGTGAGTAGAAAAAAGTAAGTGGATAGTTGTTGTGAGTATGATAAGTGGGTCCCACTATTTAAAAATGTTTAAAAGTTTCCTTTTATAGATTTTATAATGTAAATAGGGACACCCAAAATAGCAATTTTTGTAAGGTAAATAGGGATGGAGGGAGTATATAAAAGCAAGAGAAACTTGCTAAATATATAGAAAAGGCCACATTTATTTCTGGATAAGGAAAGTTGGAGTGAATTGTAATTTTGTAAATATGGGTCATGTGGTTGGGAGCATGCCTATTTTGGGGGCAGATGCACGTGTTCGGTTTTTGCCCATCTTTCCTCATTCTTGGACACGTGTAACTAATGGAGGCATATTGGTGAGGTGTGTTCAAATTGCTCTCTTTTTTTTTTCCTGTCAATGTGACCAAACACACACACCAAATTTAAAGCAAAACACACACACACACACACACACACACACACACACACACACACAAATCCCTTTCTCCACTCCATCGGTTCACTGCCATTGTCGACCTCTTCTCATTTCCTCCTCATATTTGATTTGCCAGCAAAGCGAAGGACAAGGAGTTCCGAATTCTGAAGTATGGCTGACGTATTGCATGATTTCTAGGGTTTTGTCAACAAGATTAGGTTCGGCCAAAATTGAAATTGTGGGTGATGAATTGGTCACTCCCTCACCAAGGTATGCTACTTTTCCGGTCCTTGGTCTCTCTCTCCTATATATGCAATTTTCTGTAAATATCCTCTCACCCGTGTCCATTTTGATTTTCCAAAATCTGAGTTTTGATTCTTGAAATTTGGATTTTGATTGTCGAAATTTGAGTTTCGAAATCAAGAAGAGAATGAAATCGAAATCAAAATTTGAATCTGGGTTTAGATTTTCGATTTTAGGGTATTGAGTTTGAAGGATTTCCAGTCTTGACGTTAGGGATTTCAATTTTTGTTTCATAAATGACTACTCGCTTCAAGAAGAATCGCAAGAAGCGCGGCCACGTGAGCGCCGGTGATGGAGGTATCGGAAAGCACAGGAAGCATTCCGGAGGTCGTGGTGACGCCGGAGGTATGCACCACCACCGCATTCCAGAGGCTGGTGGTGCTGTTTTGTTGACCGCTTAGGTTTGTCATTTCTGTTTTTTTTTTTTTTTTTTCCAGAATATTTCCTTCTTATTTTCCTTTAATAATTAGGGATTTTGGAAATATTTTGAAATTCAAAGAACCCCTCAACCTCTTTCATCCCACACAGTGTCACACACAAAACCGTCAAAACACAAACACAAATTCTATCTAACTCTCTCTTTTCTCTTCGGTGATTTAAACAGGTTGATTGAGAAAGTGAGAAAGCGAATGGGTAGGAGAATATGCTTAATGGATTTATGGAGATTGAATTCAAGATATTTGAAGGTGAAGGTAAATTCTCTTAACTCCTACGATATTATTTTTAGATTGTTTAATTTTGTGGTGTTATTTTTTATTAATTAGTTGTGATGCTTATTGAGGAGTTGTGATTGATGTGTCGATTTTGGTGGAACGAACAGATGTGGATGAACAAATGTGTCGATTTTGGGAAGGGTCGGTGCGGAGAAGAAAGCTACAGATGATGGGGGAATATTTTTGCTTGAAATTTGGCAATGGCAGTCTAAGGGAAAGTTCTTTTATGAAAGAAAGCTGTTAGTTTGATATTTGAATGTATACAATGGTTTGGCTCATGGTATTTAGATATTGCCTTTGAATTCAAACCAGACACTATTTTGAAAGTGTGGTTTCAAAACCAGTTTCCGTCTTGGTTCTTAAGCCTCTCTTCGCCCTCTTCAGTTTCACTTCACATTGAAACAAGCAACTTACTCTTTTTTTTGTTTTGCAAAATAGGCCACCTTAAAAGGACGAAAATGAAAGTTATATAAGGTCCTGCATATAGCCATATACTCCTCTTTAGTGTGAAAACAAGTATCTCTTGAATTTAGTTGTCCTGCATACTCCTGTTCAGTGCTCCAATTTTTTGAGCTGGCAATTGAGTGTTTGTTAATTTTCCAAGGCCAACATTATTATTGCATCCACTATGATTGTACAGTACATGTTAAATTTAGAATTTAACATGTACTGTACAATTTACATGATTTTTTTGTACATAAAAGTTTGTTTGAATCTCCACATGCGTGATGGTGAAACGAAGCTTAGTTGCTAGGAGAGCATTAATATGGTCTTTTAAAATGTGTTTACTAAGACATTTAAGCAAGTGTTTTTGTCTTCTTCTTTTTCTCCGGTAGTGATTGGGGCGTCTTATGTTCAATTGTTTTGCTATATGGAGTTTGTTTCAGAAATCCGAGCCTAGAGAGAAGTCAGTCTACAAGAAGTTGGCAGAGTGTTACCATGGCACCGATGAGAAGAAAAAAAAAACAAGGCGTTAAAGAGACCCTCCTGGCCCAACCCTAGACTAGGGGTGGCAAAATGGGTGTTTTGGGTTTACCCATTAAAATTAAAAATCCATTGGATATCCGAATATTTTAACTTTAATGGATACACCCAAAACACCCATTTTGCCACCCCTACCCTAGACAGACTACTGTGATTTTGTCTATCTAATTTTTGCTGGCTGGATTCAATATGTTTATGAATTGTTAATTTCTTCTCTTTTCTTCTGACTTCCATTATCTTTGGATGAATAATGTATTTGGAAATGTCACTCTTTTCCGTAAAAACTTTCACCATTTCAACAAAAAACTTCAATTTTATTGTACTTTGACTTTTAGATTGTATAGAAAAATGAATGATCTTAATGAAAATCCAAACAATGAAAATCTAAACATTGTTATTAATCTACTTTGAACAATTTATAAATTATAGTAATAAATACAACTTTCGTCCCAGTTTAAGGTTTTTTTTTTTTTTTTTTTTTTTTTTGGTATTTCCAGTTTAAGGTTTTTTAGTTGCTTTATTCTTTAAATGACAAAGGATGAATAGTGTTTTGGACATCTTTATCCTCATAAAGTTCATATATTACAAAACAGACCATCACTTACACATCTACTTTTCACCTATTTGCTTTATGAATGGACAATTATATTCTCCACATAATACTTTCTTGACTCAAATTTGCATTGGTTTCTTAATAAGCATGTAAAGTCAAACTAAAAACTTTAAACCAGGATGGAGGGAGTAATAAATTTTAAATTTTTGTTTGTAGAAATAGAAATGAAGAATTTTTTTCTTTCTGAAATGGAAGAGATATGATGGAACAAAAAAGATTCATTGAAAGTTGAATATAAATAATTTCCCGTGCATCGGGGAGTAACAGTATATAGAAAAAGAAGCTTGAAAGCAACATCACCAATAGAATGGATTTATTTCGGGGATAATATGATGAATTCGACAATACTTTTCTAGGTAAATTTTGTTGAGTAAGTTTTGGGGGAAACTAGTTAAGTTATAAAAATACCACTTTTTTAAAATATGGTTTCACCCTTAAAGTAGAGAGTTTAGGCCTTAAAACAGTGAGCTTAGGCCTTAAAACACCATGAAAATAAAATAGCAACTTCAAGCCTCAAATAGTGAGTTTAGGCCTTAAAACACCAAGAAAATAAAATAGCAAGTTAGGGCTTTAAGACCGTGAGTTTAGGTCTTAAAACACCAAGTCTGTATATACTCCTTCTGTCCCAGCTCACTTGAGACTTATTTCTATTTTGGTCTGTCTCAGCTCACTTGAGACTCCCTAAAATGACCGTCTTTTTATAATTTTATATTCAATCTATTGTTGGAATTATGCCCTAGGCCTTTGAGAAAGGCCTTACGTTACATCATGTTCTCATTTGTTATGGAGATAACAACCCTGGACTACTATATGTTTTACATGTTTATTATAATAATCCCCGTCCCTAGTACTTATGAAGGACTAGTATAAGTTTAATTGATGATCATATGATGATCATGTGTATGTGATACAGATTAAGCTTATGGGTACTTGTTGGTGAACAAGTACTGGACATGACCCACCTATGAGATTTATGTCATGGTCAGATGTCATAATTAAATCTCATATAGTTATATCATTCGACATCCTTAGACCTGAGATTATCATGGTCTTCCACATGATGAACATTATGTTTGACGTACTCAAACGCTACCCTTAACCGGGTGGTTATAAAGGCTACGATTGGCATAATCAGATTCTTGTAGGGAAGAATGATAAGTCAAGATGGGATTTGTCTCTCCTCAAGAGAGATATCTGCTTAGGCCACTCGTAGAGTGAGATTGATGAAATGCGTGGCCGCGCTCAAATGAATTGATGTGATCAATATAATTTGCTCATAATCAATCTACTCAAGATCGAGAAAGCACTGAACAATATAAGTTGACGTGGACCATGACTTATGTTCAATATGATATCGTGTAACAAAAGGATTGTGATATGTTCTATAAGGATAACGAACGTCGTTTAAGTTATATTAATTGGGTAGTCATGATGGCTTGCTAGAGTCCGCTCATGACTTATGGGTTTGACCTTGGTTTGACTCATTGCCAACTTAATATAATCCTATGGGGTCACACACAAAAGAACGAATCAAAGAAAAGGCTAAAATTGGAATTGCGTAAAAGAGCGTAAAATCGGAATTAAGGAAATCTGAGAAAATAAGGTTTCTAGAGGGTTGGTCCGGGCGGACCTATATGGTGACCCGGGCGGATCTTTTGATTGGTCCGGGTGGACCCATTTGGTGCCCCGGGCGGACCACCCTTCCAGAAAGTCTGTTTTTCCTGATTCGGATTTTGACGGGATTTGGACTAAATTTCCTAAATGGTTTAGGATTTTTGAGTTTAAATACACCTCTCTTTACAAGGTATTAACCTAATCAGAATATATCATTATTAGTAGCCTCCATGTGTTTGTGAAACATATTCTTGAGTTTAGATTATGAATCAAAAGCTCAAGAACATCAATAATTTCATATAGACTTTGAAGATTAGAAAAGTGTGTTTTCTAATTGATCTAGCAATCCAGATCTAGAATCGTTCTAGATATTCGTTCGCGTGTGGATACACATAGAGGATGTTTGCTTTAACATCTCAAGTTCATGTTCCTGTGATCCTGATTTAAAGAACGCGAAGAACGAGGAGATCAAATCTTAAAGCTTGAAGACTTGAAGATTTGAAGATCCGAAAATTTTAAAGCTCCATCATGATTAGTATTCTAAATTCATCTTGCTATTAATTTAATCATCATGAATGGATCTAGGCTTTTGAGTTTAATTCCGCTGCGCATGTTTGCTCAAAACCCAACATCTATCCCACCACTCATTCTCTCTCTTCATTTTCCACCACTCAATTTATTCAACCAACACTGCTATTTTCCCTACTAATTCTCTTTTTTTATTTTCTACCACACATAAATTAATTTTCTTTAATTTTTGTGCCCACCTCTTGGGTCAAGTGAAGTGGAACGGAGGGAGTATAAAACAAACCTTTATATAACTTAAACTAGTTTCTCTAAAAAAAAAAATGAATATTGTACTCCAAATACATGAATAAAAAAATCTATATATATTAAAAGTCAAGGTAGAGTTTTTAGGTGGTGCCATGTGGACAAGTTTTGGGTAACTCTTGCTTTTGGTGGTGTCACATTATCCATATCATTTTAATTAGGTGACTTTTCATTTTTCTTTTATTAGCTAATAGTATTAATTAAGTATAATAGTTACTATAAAGGGTAACTATTACTATTAATAGTATTAGTTAACTATAATAGTTAATTATATAAGATAACTATTACTATTAATAGTATTAGTTAAATGTAATAGTTAATTATATAACATAATTATTACTATTAGACCATGTACAATGGTTTGTTTAATGGGGTGTGAATTGCCATTAAACAAAAATGGGGGTGTGAATGCTTTGCAATGGTTTGTTTAATTGGGGGGTGTGAATGTTTTGGTTGAAAAGTTTCAACAAGTGTGAATGCAGAGGGTGGTCGGGTGAGGTGCCACGTGGCAGGCCAGGAGTGGTGGGGCATAAAGCCTGCCGATACTTTTTTTTTTTTTTTTTTTCTTTTGCTTTGCTTTCCACGTGTAAGGAAGTGATTGGCTGGCCATATTTTTTACTTTTATCCAAATTATTTGAGCTCAAATATTTCACATAAAATGTTTTAATTAATTTTTTTTTTTACACCAAAATTCCTAAAAAAAAATTCTCTTTAAATTGACATAAGTTTCATTGTATTCCGACACAAAAAAAAAAAAAAAAACCCATCTTTTTTCTTGAAATGGATCTCAATAATAACTATTTCAACACTAATCATAAAAATAAAAAAAAAAAATAAAAAAAAAAATTTAAGTGGTGGGGTATAGGATGATGAGTGAGAAAAGTGTTGAATTGAGGATTAAACAAACTATTGTAGGGTGTTTTGTTGAATGAGTGTTGAATGGATGAGTTGGATGAGAGAGAAGCTGATGTGGAGTGATAAAATGGGTGTTGAATGAAAATTTGTGTGAAACCATTGTAGATGGTCTTAGTAATATTAGTTAAGTGTAATAATTACTATATAAAGTAACTATTATTAACAATAATATTAACTAATTAGAATAGTTACAATATATTGTAACTATTACTATTATATTAGTAGTAGTAGTTTTTGGAAAAAAATACTATTATTAGTATTAGTTATTATATACAGTAACTATTACTTTTAAATTATTATTTACGATAAAAGTTATTCCTTCTGTCTCAGGGTAAGAGCCATATTTTTTATTTTGGTACATCCTAGAGTAAGAGTCTTTTTCTTAAAATGTCAAAGAATCTTTACTATTCATCTAACTCATTCTTTCTCATACTTTACTTTTATACTCACAATACTAATCAATTTAGTGCTCGTTTGTTTCCACTTATTTGGAGGGGCTTTTGACTTATGGTTTCAATTAAGCTAAAATTAAAGTGTTTGTTTTCACTTAATGATAAAAAGTCAATAAGTAAAGTACAACCTCGTCATTGCACCAGAAAAGCAAAAGCCGAAAAGCCCAAAATATAGCTTTATTGAGCTTTTACAAAACACGCTCACTTTGGAGGTGCCGACTTCGATTCATGTCTCCAATGTTCAACGCTTTCTTTTTTTTTTTTTTTTCACTTTTCATATGCATGCTGCTTCTAGACATTTGAAGTGTTTATTATTATTTTATTTATTTTTTTGAAATCCACTCAAATCACATTTTGTCTTTCTCTTTATTTTTCAGAGATTTATATATTCATTACAAAACTGTAAAGTTAAATTAAACAAACGAAAAAAGCATAATATGCAAAAGAAATGAAATCCTCAATTCACACCGGACTATTATTAAAATTTATTATTTTTATATTTTTTTTTCCTCATATTAACCTAGCTTTTATTATATCTATGTTAATATATTCTTATATTCTTACTAAATATACATGTGAATTTGTCATTATTTATGAAAAAGTTATTTTCTCACATTTCAATAAAATATCAAGTTATAATTTGTAATATCTTAATAGTTTTTTTTTTCAGCCAAAAGAATCACTACCAGCTATTTTAGAACAGCCAAAACAAACAGTAGCTAATTATTCAGCCATTTGTAATAAGTCATCAGCCATCAGCTATAAGTTTCAGCCATCAGCTATAAGTCATCAGCCATCAGCTACGACAAACAAGCCTTTACTATTCCCTCTCACTCATTCTCTCTCTTACTTTACTTTTACACTCACAACAGTTAAATCACTTCCACTATTTCTTATTCTCCGTGCATTTGAGAGGTAGGACTCTTACTCTGGGACGGATGGAGTACTACTTAGGTAACCATTATCTTTTAATTTACTATTTAAGTTCATAATTATTATAATATTAACTATAATTAAAATATTATTTTCTCAATCGATCAAGAGTAAAAATTGATATCATTATGGGACAAACGAAGTAAATTTTTTAAAATTTATAAAGTTATTCTTAACCAATACTATTAACCAATCTTAATATCTATTTTATACTATAGTAACTAAAACTTTTTCTACTATTATTAAAAAATCACAAGTAAATTTATATATATCTTTAAATTTATTTATATTTATTTAAAATATTTAATAATTATATAATGTAATTATAAATAGAGTAAAAATTTAATACAGTATCACTACAAAACTGTATATTTGCAGAGACCAATAATCTCATACCACGAGCAAAAGATCCGCAACCCACAATACTTTCCTGGGGTTGCATTCACTTGAGCACCACCATGAAATCCCCCAAAATTCCATATCCTGACAATTGGCTAACGAACCCAGTGCAAGCGCTTCATTCAAATTAGGGGCGGCAAATTGGGTGTTTTGGGTTTACCCATTAAAGTTAAAATACCCGGGTATCCAAAGAATTTTTAACTTGAATGGGTAAACCCAAAACACCCAATTTGCCACACCTAATTCAAATAGGAGGACGGAATGAAGGTTGCCGGATATGGACTATATCCTGAGTCTAAGACATTCCAACGGCCAATCGATGGCCACCATTGTTCACCCGTGCGAATTAAAGAAGTCCATCATACCCACATTTTCAACCTTCTTGACTTAAATCATACACCTCGTCACCAAGACCCGCCGTTCTCCGCTAGGGACTTCCTTCCTAATCCTATCTCCGCTGTCGTACATGAACCTTTACTATTGGTGATGCTCATTTGGCTGATGTGGCATAATAGGATTGGACTCTGCAACGCATAAAAGAAAACACCATTGGGTTAATCCCTAGTTTAAAGAGTAAAGTCGTTTAAGTTGACGGATTCGTTTTTTCTTTTCCAACACCTAAATTGACACGCAAAGTCGGAAACCAACACCCAAAGTCCCAAACCAACTCGTAAACTGCGTAGTAATCCGTATTCAATCGCCTTTTCAATTCCTTTCACTCGGTTTCCGAAATCAATTCTCTCTCTTTTTACTTCTTTTACCTAGCGGCACGCTCTTTGCATTGAATTAAACAATCTCACGCCGGTAAATTCCCCAAGCACTCCACTCTCTCCTCCGCCGCCGGCAGGGGATTCTTCTGATCATATACGTTTATGTGTATGTGTTCGTAATGGGTGATTACGGCGATGATTGTGATTCTCACTACGATTATTTTGACGATGATGATGATGATGATGATTGTTATGGATACCCAGATGATCGCCTCACCGGAAAAGATTCCTCTTGCCAGGTAATTCGATTTTTATTCTTAAAAATAATACGGAGTACCTTTTTTTCTGTATATATGTTAATTCTCTACTCTTTTAGGTTTGCTTATACTGTATGGTTTTCGAAATTGAAGCAATAAGATGAAGAAGAGGTGGTATTAGAAAAAAATAATTTTGCTTACTTGCGTGTTTTAATCGCAATCAAATACACAGGGTTTAGGGTTTTAATGTTTCTTTTTATTTCTTACCTATGTCCAGCTTTCATAAATTACTATCCTGAATCCAACTTGAGAATGATGTCTTAATTATGATCAATAGGGTTGATCAATCATTAAAAAAAAATGGTTTCATAGAATTTTTTGGCAATGACTTGTGCAATTCAAGTTTTTGCTTTTGTGATGTTGAAAGGTAGCAATTTATATAAATTACTTGAATTTCTTATGTGAAGCTGTAATTTGTGGTTAAAGCTTCCGCCTTTTATTCGTTGTGATGTTCTGATTCCCCATTGGCCTATTAGCGTAATTGAGTGCATATGTTTGGGCAGAAAGATTCAATTTTACCTGCTTTACTTTGTTTCTTCGTTCTGATAGTTTTATTTGAGTTCTAAAATCGCTTTTCCTTTTTTGCAGGTTATCACGAAAGAGTCTCTGTTGGCGGCTCAGGTAAGGCTTTTTTCATAGCTTAGCTTCATACTACTGTCGGATTTTGTTGATTTGTTCAGTGTTGCACAATTATATTTTGCGTGATGGATTTGTAAATTGATTTGCTAATTGCTGCAGAGAGAAGATCTACAAAGAGTAATGGACTTGTTATCTCTGAAGGAACATCACGCACGGACCTTGCTTATACATTATCGTTGGGATGTTGATAAAGTTTTTGCTGTGTTTGTGGAGAAGGGGAAAGAGAGGCTATATATAGAAGCAGGAGTAATGGTTCAGGACAATTCTATTTCTACTTTACAGCTCCTTTCTCTAACGTTTTGCGATATCTGCATAGAGGAAGTCCCTACAGACAAGATGACCACTATGGATTGTGGCCATTGTTTCTGCAACGATTGTGAGCACACTGCTTTCTCAATTTTTTTATACTCCCTCCGTCCCACCCAAAATAAGACATTTTGCCATTTTCGGTGCTCTACCCGAAATAGGACATCCCATTATGGAAAGTATTTTTTTATTGATGAGACTCACATGTCATACTCACAACTTTACACTTACTATTCTCTATCCACTTTCTCTCTCCTTCATACTCGCAACACCTAATTTTTAAACAACTTTTTCCAATAAAATATTTGTATTTCTTAAAACCCGTAACTCACATGTCATACTCACAACTTTACACTTACTATTCTCTATCCACTTTCTCTCTCCTTCATACTCGCAACACCTAATTTTTAAACAACTTTTTCCAATAAAATATTCGTATTTCTTAAAACCCGTGTCGGAACCAAGAATCCTATTTCGTGTGGGACGGATGGAGTATATTGTTTTTTCTCTTTATAAACGGAAATTAAATTAGATGATTTTTATTTGTATTTTCCTTGCAGGTTGGACAGGATACTTTGTTGTGAAGATAAATGAGGGTGAGAGTAGGCGTATTAGTTGCATGGCTCATAAGTGCTATGCAATTTGCGACGAGGGTAAGATTAGAAATCTAGTTGGTGCAAGAGACCCCGATATGGTTGTGAGGTTTGACCGGTTTCTTTTAGAATCGTATATTGAGGATAATAAGAGGGTAAAGTGGTGCCCAAGTGTTCCTCATTGTGGAAATGCCATTCGCATTGATGATGATGAATATTGTGAGGTTGAATGTTCTTGCGGTATACAATTCTGTTTCAGCTGTTCATCTGAACCACATTCACCATGTTCGTGCTTAATGTGGGACCTTTGGACTTCAAAGATCAAGAATGAATCAATGACAATTAAGTGGATGGTGGTTAACACAAAGCAGTGCCCCAAGTGCCATAAACCCGTGGAGAAGAATGGTGGATGCAATTTAGTCATGTGCATCTGTAGACAATCATTTTGGTGAGTTTATTTTAATTGGAATTTTTTTAGCTAGAATTTCCTCCTTTTTTTTCACGATGAGGCACTTAGCAATTGCTTTAAGCAAAAAAATCTGGGTTCGTTCTTGCATTTAAATCCGTAGTTGTATATTTTTCATCTTTGTGCTCACCTCTATGATGAAATTAAGTGATACTCGAATCTGCTCATTATGTCCTACTCTCAACTTTGTTTTTGACACGTTGCCTTGTTTAAAAAAATATGCTTATAAATCTTCTAATGTGTTTCCTAGTAAATTCAGCAAATACTTCGTCCCAAAATGATCTTTCCATTTGAATATTCAAACTTTTTAAGAATATGAACACTTGCTTCACTAGCCATGTTTTGTTTATGCACATTTAAGCTCAAATTGTACAAATGGGAATTTTTTTTTGGGAAAATGAGAAATGGCAAATGGGAAGATCATTTTGGGACTAAGGGAGTACTATAATTTATATGCTTGATGTTGAGGTATATTCATATACTTTTAATTCTCAAATTGTTTGACCTTTCAAATGTTGACTCTGGGCCAAAAGCTGGGAGTTTTAGCAACAGATTTTATCTTGATTCATTCAGATTGTTAGGTAACTTCATAGACTACCTTAATGAATCTAGATGGACTGAAATACTTTATCTGAGAATGCTATAAATTAATTTTGCAGGAGTATATGATATTTGATCTTAAACTTGCTTCATCTTGTAAATTTCAGTTTAGCACCGTCCCTAATATTATTTATTTTCTACTTTATTCAGTTGGCTATGTGGCGGACCTACTGGTACCCGGCACACATGGGAGAGCATTGAAGGTCACACTTGTGGGCGCTACAAAGAAGGCTTAATGAAGGACAGCGAGCTCGCAAGATCAGAACTTGTCCGCTATATTCACTATCATGACCGGTTCAAAGCCCATGCTGACTCTTTCGAGGCCGAGGTCAATATGGAGGAAAATATAAAAGAGAAGGTAATGAAATTGGAAGAAGAACAATCGGATCTCAAAGACTTTAGTTGGGTCACAAATGGACTTTACAGGTTATTTCGATCGAGACGGATTCTATCATATTCCTATCCGTTTGCATTTTACATGTTTGGTAATGAATTATTTAAGGAAGAAATGACAAAGAACGAGAAGGTAATTAAACAAAACTTGTTTGAGGACCAACAGCAGCAGCTCGAGGCTAATGTTGAGAAACTATCAATGTTCTTGGAAGAGCCGTTTGATGAGTATCCTCTGGATAAACTTTTGATAGCGAGAATGAAGATCATTAACCTGTCTACACTCATGGATGACCTTTGCAAAAAATTGTAAGTTGATCTGAATTTAAAAATTCTCTCATCTTTCTGTGTAGATTTAAACTATTACTACATGCTAGATACTCTGGGTCCAAGTCTTGACACGTTGGATTAAGATTCTATTTCCATGTTATATATATACATACGTGTATGTATATATGTGTCTATATATATATATATATATATATATATATATATATAAAGGTAGGTGCTTAAATGAGAACATAAATATCATGAGAACCATGAGAACCAAGGATAGCCATTGGATTAGACACAAATCAAGGGTTTAGATTACCTTTTTAGTTTAAAAATTCTGTGGCATTCTTGTAATTAGGTTGACAGACAAAGGGAAATGCAAAATACCATGTGTGTTCTAGAATTTGCCACGTCATCACCCAAAATTTCCCTAAATTTTCAAAATTAAATATCTCATTAACTACAAATTGAAAAAAATAATCCGAGAACACTGATTTTTTTGTCTCGACGAGACGAATCAAACTACATCCCTGAAGATAGGGTTTTGAAAAAATAATATTGAACAACGTCTAATTTTTAAAATACGCTTAGATACAATAGGTGTTTGCCTATTGTATCTAACTGGATTGTTATGAACATTGTATTGGATACAAATGGCTATTTAGCTATTGTATCTAACAGCAATGTGTGAACATTACTGTTGGATACAATAGGTGTTTGCCTATTGTATCTAACTGAATTGTTATGAACATTGTTGTTGGATACAAATAGCTATTTAGCTATTGTATCTAACAGCAATGTGTCAACATTGCTGTTGGATACAATAGGTGTTTGCCTATTGTATCTAACTGAATTGTTATGAACATTGTATTGGATACAATAGCTATTTAGCTATTGTATCTAACAGCAGCTGTTAGATACAATAGCTAAATAGCTATTGTATCCAATACAATGTTCATAACAATTCAGTTAGATACAATAGGCAAACACCTATTGTATCCAACAGCAATGTTGACACATTGCTGTTAGATACAATAGCTAAATAGCTATTTGTATCCAACAACAATGTTCATAACAATTCAGTTAGATACAATAGGCAAACACCTATTGTATCCAACAGTAATGTTCACACATTGCTGTTAGATACAATAGCTAAATAGCCATTTGTATCCAATACAATGTTCATAACAATCCAGTTAGATACAATAGGCAAACACCTATTGTATCCAACAGCAATGTTGACACATTTCTGTTAGATACAATAGCTAAATAGCCATTTGTATTCAATTAGATACAATAGGCAAACACATATTGTAACCAACAACAATGTTGACACATTGCTGTTAGATACAATAACTAAATAACTATTTGTATCTAACAGCAATTTTCATACATATTGTTATTGGATACACTAGCTACTCCCCTGTTGTATGCAATGCGATATTCATATCAATACAGTTAAATACAATAGCAAACACCTATTGTATCAAACATCAATGTTGACACATTGCTATATAGATACAATAGCTAAATAGTTATCGTATCCAATACATTGTTCATAACAATTCAGTTAGATACAATAGGCAAACGCCTATTGTATCCAACAGCAATATTGACACATTGCTGTTAGATACAATAGCTAAATAGATATTTGTATCCAATAGCAATGTTCATACCAATTCAGTTAGATACAATAGGCAAACACCTATTGTATCCAACATCAATGTTATTGCTGTTAGATACAATAGCTAAATAGTCATTTGTATCAAATACAATGTTCATAACAATCCAGTTAGATACAATAGGCAAACACCTATTGTATCTAAGCGTATTTTAAAAATTTGACGTTGTTCAATATTATTTTTTCAAAACCCTATCTTCAGGGATGTAGTTTGATTCGTCTCGTCGAGACAAAAAAATCAGTGTTCTCGGATTATTTTTTCAATTTGTAGTTAATGAGATATTTAATTTTGAAAATTTAGGGAAATTTTGGGTGATGACGTGGCAAATTCTAGAAGACACATGGTATTTTGCCCTTCCCTTTGTCTGTCAACCTAATTACAAGAATGCCACCGAATTTTTAAACTAAAAAAGTAATCTAAACCCTTGATTTGTGTCTAATCCAACGGCTATCATTGGTTCTCATGGTTCTCATGTAATTGAGTTCTCATAAGAATGATATATATATATATATATATATATATATATATATATATATATATGTAGGTAGGTGCAGTGGCGAAGCCAGGATTTTTGGGGAAGGGGGTCAAGGTTGTTCGTGGAATAAGTATTATAGTTGAGGCTATAAATTTAGTTTACAAGGGGGTCAAAATAATATTTTGGTGCATTTTTTTCTTAACATTAAGGGGGTCAAAATGAGTAATTTCATCATTTTCAGTAGTAAAATGTCAATTTTTAAAATTTTGAAAGTACTAAAATTGACACGTTCGAAAATTCAAGGGGGTCGACCGACCCCCTTGGCTTAGCCTTAGCTTCTCAAGTGGGTAGGTGCTCAAATGAGAACCTAAATATCGTGAGAACCGTGAGAACTTAATGTATCCAATGATTAGTTTTTACCTAATGTATCCAAGTAATGTATCCAATAATGTATCCAAGTCCAGTAATGTATCCAAGTGAACCATTGGATACATTAGTTTTTTACCTAATGTAGAGCACGACCATATATATATATATATATATATATATATATATATATATATATATACACACATATATATACATATATACATATATATTTATATATATATAAAAACATGATTGTTCTTGAATAAACCAACATGTCAGTTGACTCTTATGGGGTAAGTTTCTGAGGTGGGTTTAGGGCTTGTTTGTTTGAGTTAAATGAGGCCTATGAATGGCCCAAAACTGTTGTCTTTTGGGCCATTCAGAAGCCTTATTCAGCCCAAACAAACACGCCCTTAGTCATATAGGCTGGTCAAGTGAGATCCCGTCTTGGGGGAGTTTCTTTATGATTATCAAAAGAATAATAAGTGACGAGAGGTAGAGTATTTCCTTTTTATTTTTTTCAAAAATTGAGGTCACTTAGTCGCAAAAACACTTGGACTGAACCAGATGTCAGAAAATTTTCACCGAGTAAAATTTAAAGCTCACGTCTTTATTGTTAATTTCTTGCAGGTATGAGTGCATTGATAATGATTTACTGCTTCCCCTTCAGAGCGGAAGCCATATTATAGCTCCGTACAGGTCAAAGGGTGCTGAGAAAGCCGCGAAACTTGATGATGAAGACTGCTGCTATTAGGGGTATAGACATTGGAACGCATAGTCGACCGTTCTTTTGTTATTCATCTGCATCTTTTATGAACGGTTCAATTATATTTATTTCTCTGGGTCGTAGATTAGCTGGAACAAATTTGAAGATATAGTATAAGAAGATAAGTGTCTTTTTTGAAGTTACAATGGCCTGGTTTTCTATGGCTGTTGCTGAATAAAAACAGCCCAGGTTCATTAATCATCTTAGTTTTATCAACCGTTCAATTATATTTATTTCTCTGGTCATTTTGATTCACTTTTTTTTCTTTTTTTTTTTTACTCTATTTCTCATTTACTTCTACAACAAATACTAACTGATATAACTTGTCAAGTCATTGTTTTTAAAAAATTGTTTTATTTGTATGTACATTGCTTGTAATTTAATAAAGTCACACATACTATTTTGTTATTAAGAAATGTGACATTTATTTTGAGATGAATAAAAAAAGAAAAAAAGCTACTCTCTCTCTCCCGGAATAAATGTCACATGTGGTTAACTGAGGGCTTGTTTGGTAGAGCGGTGCGTTCAAAATGGATTGAAAAAGAATCAGCTTTTTGCTAATTAAGCGTCTCAATTGAGAGTTTTTAAGTGGAGCTTTTTAAAAATCTTAGCCTTTTTAGCCGCTCCAACTAGTAGCGTTTGAAAGAAGCACCGTTTTGAAAAATCTTTGTTTTTAAAACTGTGCACTAGACAAGCCTTAAGTTGAATTTTGACCAAAAAGTTATGTAAATCTGAGCAGTTTTATATTATTTTGAAAATGGTTATTGATACATCAATAGAAACACTATTCATAACTATTTTTGAATGGTGTATTTCAATAAAGATAAATAATTTTGCATTAAAAATTGGTCAAAGTTAAGCTTAGTTGATCATATATGACATATGTCTAAAATGGTAAAAGAATCTTTACTATTCATCTCACTCATTCTCTCTCTTACTTTACTTTTACACTTTACAACACCAATCAACTTACTATTCCTCTCACTCATTCTCTTTCATATTTAATTTTTCATACTGATGACACCACGGAAATCGGGGTCAATGTATTGGAAGGATATCTGGCTTTTAATCACCGGTCCACCTGTTAACACAACAAAGACAATGAAACCGTCAACGTCAAGGTCGGGTTTGATCCCAGCTTAGACCCTCGGGCGTAAGAGTAAGATTCTCTTGGGAGTCTAAGAACAAAGCGTGGAATGCCTTGGGAGAGAAGTTTAGAGTTCTCTGTGTGTTTTTAGTGTGTGTACGGGGTTGTTTCATACCTGAGAGAGAGGCAGAAAAAAGGCTTATATATGTCCCCTTTTACCCAACGGTCCGACCGCAGGTCTAGGAGTAGACATTACCAACTTGGCCATGTGTCGCCCTGCGATAGGTCGGCATTTCGGACTTGACAGGCTCTGACCAAGGGATGTCGTGATGGGACGCATTCGGCGCCGTGCATGGTAGATGGACAAGGAAGTCCATAGGGCATTTAATGAGATATGATGGCTCTGATCATGCCATTAATGCTGCCTTTATTCCGGACTCGCCGAGGAGGCCCCGAGCTCGCCGAGGTGGAGGACCCCGGAGGCTGAGAGGTGATCTAAGAGCTCATTCCGGCTTGTAATATCTGAGTGAACTCGATGTCGTCGTAGAGGAGACGAGGTTGACAAAACTTGCCGGTACTGAACCGGTTCTGGAAACGACTCCGGTTCGCTAGTATCCGGTCTATTTTCTGAGTCCGGTCCATCTGGCATGGGCTCTTCAGTGGCCCCTTACTCCAAGCTCGTAATTATTTATGATTGGAGCGAAGAGTAAACCTTCTGGCTTTTACGAACTCGCCGAGATGGCCTTAGAGCGCGGTGGGATACACGTGTCGGCCATCGGAGGTGTGGGCCCCTTCTGTCGGTTGACAGTACGGCGTGTCAGATTCTGAAGCGACGTTTTGCTTCGGATGAGGGGCATTTATTACCAGCATTTATGACTTTCAAAATAATAGTTCCCGCCTTTTCGTTTTCCAATAAAGTGCACCTTCGTGGCGGTTGATTTCGGGTTGGCCCGACCCATCTTCTTCTGTATAAATAGAGTCTAGCTCACAACTTCTCACTTTTTACAACTTCCTGTGCTTCAAAAATCCTTTAGAGAATTTTTCGCCTTCTCGAATTCGTCTGTCAAAGCTTGATAATCTTTCTGAAATCCTCAACCGATCATTTGTCAGGTAGTGCTTTACTTCGTTTATCTTGTCTTTAGGCTTCAATTTTTCTTTTGATTCGATAATTTGTCGGTATGATGAGCCTTCTCCCCCCTTCTTACGCCGTCTGTCTTACCACCGGCGGAATTTATCAGCGAGTGGTGTACCGGTGGGTTCGCCTCAAGTTAGACAAATTGTGAGTGCTTGCTACGGCATACTCGTAGGGCTCTTGGACCCTACCCCGGTTGTGAGAATCCGGGCCCTTAATCGTCCCGGCGGGTAGACGAGTCAGGATTTTGGGGGGAGAGAAAGAATTAGGGCTTTTTGTTTGCGCCGTCTTAACCCTTTTTCCCCAATTCTTTAGATATGGCAGATTCCGCCAAACGTTTGGCTTCCCGGGCGGCTAGAGCTGTTGGGTTTTGAGCAAACATGCACAGCGGAATAAACCCAAAAAAGCCTAGATCCGATCACGATGATTAAATTAATATGGAGATGAATTTAGAACACTAACCGTGACGGAGCTTTAAAATTCTGAGATCTTCAATCTTTGTTCTTCGCGCTTCTTCGAATCACGAACGTAGGAACGACCGCAAAACTTGGATCACGAACTTTGAAGGAGTTGATGCCAACGCCCTCTATGTTTATCCACACGCGAACGAATTTCAAGAACGATTCTTGAACCGGATTGCTAGACCCAATAGAAACTCTTTCTACTTTGAAGGCTATATGGAAAAATCAATGTTCTTGTTCTTGAGGAAGAAGAAGAACTTGTTTTTCTCTCTCTCGGAGGCTCTCTAATTGATATAGAATCAATACCTACTGATTAGGTCGTTGTTAGAGGTTTATATACTTATTAGTCCTAAACCGTTTAGGAGAAATAGGTTAAAACCCGTCACAACACGAAATCAGTTTTTGGGCCCGAACAGGGCCTGCTCGGCCGAGTCCTTTAAGGTGCTCGGCCGAGCACCTTTGCTCCAGAAAATCTGACCTTCTGATTTCCCATGCTCGGCCGAGTCATATGAGGTGCTCGGCCGAGCACCACCAGAATTCCGATTTTAGCCTTTTAAAAAATTCGTCCTTTTGTGTGTGACCCCATAGGATTATATTAAGTTGGCAATGAGCCCAAATACATTTGTGCTCATAAATCATGAGCGGACTCTAGCAAGCCATCATGACTACCCAATTAATATAACTTGTATAAGTTCGTGAATCCATTATAGAACATATTACAATCTCTTTGTTTCACGATGTCTATTGAACGTAAGCCATGGTCAATGGTCAACTTACAATGTTCAATGCTTTCTCGATCCAGAATGTATTGATAGTACAAATCTTATTTGAGCACGGCCATGCATTTCATCAATACCATTCTTCGAGTGGCCAAAGCTTGACGTCTCTCTCTTACGAGGAACAAATCCCTTCTTGATTTATTACCTTTCCCTACATGAATCCGATTACGCCAATCACATTCTTTATAGCTACCCGATTAGGGGTAACGTTTGAATATGTCAAACGTAATGTTCATCGAGTGGAAGACTGTGATAATCTCAGGTCTAAAGATTCCAGTAATATAACTATATGAGACTTAATTATGACATTGTGACCATGACATAAATCTCATTTGGGTCAGTCCAGTATTTGGTCTCCAACAAATACCCATAAGTTTAATTGTATCCCATACACCATAATCATCATATGATTATCCATTAAACTTATACTAACAATTAATCATAATTATCAGGGACGGGGATTATTATAATAAACATGCAAAGGATATAATAATCAAACATTCAATATCTTTATTAAAACATAATAAACAGATAACATTAATCGTTCTCATAACGTGCCTAGAGCATACAACACCAACAAGAGATACCGAGGAAATTGATTGGCTCGCCATAGGCCTCGAAGATGACGTGACGTTGCCTGAACCCTCAACTCGAAGGGGTAATATTGGCCGCGCCGTCGTCTCTAGTGATGAGGAGACTAGGTCCCTCAATTTACCCTTTGGGCCAGCCGTTGAGAGTGGGGCTGTCGAGGGCGTGGAGCTGAAAAATCCAATCCCTATTGATGACGATGACTCCGACACGGAGGAATTGGGTGAAGTTGAACAATTGCAGAGAATGGCCCCGGGGACGGCCGCTCTGGTGAGGCAGAGAGTAGAGATTGCGGACCGCTTTGAGGAACCTCACGAGATGGCAACCTCGCGTCGGACGAGCCAAGCTGGGGCCTCTTCCTCCTCTTCTGACCTTATCAAGTTGAAAGGAAAAGCTAAGGCCCAGGACCCCGAGCAAGATGCCCGAGGTGGGGCTAAAGGCGAGGGTGATTTTGCCAGCCTTTATGGTATTGACACCAGTCTGTTCTGTTTGTCGGACCTCGGGATGAAAGTTTTCGATGACGGCACTTCTGGTCCTATGGAAGCCAAGGACGCTCGTGGAAGCAATAGGACTTGCATCTTTTTTCAACCACAGTTGGATCATGGCCTGAGGCTTCCTTTGGACCCTTTTATCTGCTCCTTTCTAGACTTTTGCCAATGCCTGCCCATGGACCTGAACCCGAATACTCTGAGGGTCTTGACCTCTTTCATAGTAGTGTGTAGGATATTGGGATATGAGCCCAATTTGTCAGCTTTGTTTAGATATTACAATGTCCAGATTACCTCGGGCTCGCTGAGTCTGAAAACTAAGGCTGCCTCCAGAGTGCCCGTTCCCAAAATCTTTACCAAACCCTTTAATAAGTTTGAGACGTGGCAAGTGAGACCAATCATGGTGGAGTTCCGAACGGGATGGGGCTTCGGCAAACCGGAGGGCAAGGTGCATGTCCGTCCCTCAGAATTCAAGTACCCTCACAAATCGTTGGGGCTGATTTGACGGCGGCAATTGAGAATTTTTTGGAGATTGATCCAGATTTGGACGGTAATTCCGTTTTTGACGTGGCCTCCATCATCGACGATGAGAATTTACTAATCCGAGGTGGAGTGGCTCCGGCTCGCAGACCATATCCTTCAACTTCTCGGGTTCCAGTTATTCCTTCAGCTCGGGATCCGGACTGGTGGGTGTTGATATCTGAACTTGAGAACTTGATATATATATTTCTGTTCTAACTCCCAGCAACAGGACTGCAACTGGAACAAATCTGCACTTCCCAAAACACTCCAAACTGCACTGAATTACTGCACGGAATCTGCACTGAATTTTTGCACTGCTGTCTTCGGACTGCTGCTGCGAACTGGTTGAGAATGGATGACAATAATTGCTCCAAAGGCACGTAAATGTTACGCTTTCCTTAAGACAAAATTCGCCCTCAAATCTGGTGCAAATAGGTTCCGCGAATCGCCTCTAGGATACAATGGAGCCTCTGATTTAACAGATGGGTGTATGCAGTTTGCACTACTGAAAACACCCCAATTCCTATGTATGTAATCAAGCCTTTGAATGTACCGGAGATTGTAATGGCCAAGTACAATCTTCAGTATAAAATTATAAGTAAAAGAGAAACAATGTTGCTGTAAAGAGAAGGGGGGATAGTTGCAGATTGAATTTTTTTTGATATCTTTCCATGGATCAAGCAATCCTAATTTATAAGGCAGTGATGTCTCTTCTGAACAGTCACAATTCTCTTATGAAAAGTCACAATTGTGACTGCAGAATATTACATCAATGGACACCAAAGTGACTGCAGAAAATTGAACATGTAACTGCCTTTTAACTGCCCTACCAGATCCAATAACCTTTCCATAACTGTTTTACTAACAGTCACAAACCAAAATCTTTCTTAAATCTATATTTTGAAAATATTCCAACATTCCCCCACCCTTTTCAAAATATTTGAATGAATTAAAAAAAAATAAAAAATTAAATGGCCTGAGAATTTTGTGCATAGATGATGGTGTCTCTCGACTTGAACCATTATCTTGTGAAGACATATCAAGGCTAACCTAGAAGAATAGTAGAATTATGTCTTTGAACCATCTTCTAATATGATTAGACAGATACATAGTCACACACAAGTTTCTAACATACACAAGGAATTATTAAGGCTGACGCGTGGATTGGCCTTGCGTCTGTATCCGTTTCGTGAGTGCTCTAGAGCCAAGCCCTTAAGCTCATAGAAGGCGGCACCACCTCCGACACTCATATAGGTAGACTTACCTTAGTGTCCCCGTAACGTAAACACTATTAAGTCTATTAAGAGTTTAACTCATCCTTCCCTTTCTTATTACGGGTACCAAGCTCTACATGCCTTGGGATGAATAATCGTGTAGAGCTCCAACCACTGCATATGATATACTTTGCTCATTGAACCCATAGACCTGATTTATCAAGAATTAGGTTGAGTTTCTATCATTGGTGGTTTATGTTAATGGGCTTGAGTCCCATCCCTTTTGTGGTTTTCTTGACCACTTCCCTCGGAAGTCCTTTTGTTAAAGGATCTGCCAAATTTTGACAAGACTTTACAAAGTCTATTGTTATCACTCCATCGGTGATTAATTGTCTCACATAACTGTGTCTTAATCCAATATGTCTGGATTTTCCATTATACACTTGACTATATGCTCTAGATAGAGTCGCTTGACTATCACAGTGTATAGATACCGGTGGCATAGGCTTTGGCCATTTAGGCATCTCAATTAGCAAGTTTCTTAGCCATTCCGCTTCTTTACTACATGAAGCCAATGCTACAAATTCTGATGCCATTGTTGAGTCTGTTATACATGTTTGCTTCTTAGAGCCCCACGAGATGGCACCCCCACCAAGTGTAAATATCCAGCCAGTTGTGGAGGTATGATCATCCCTCTCAGTTATCCAACTAGCATCTGTAAACCCTTCCAACACTGAAGGAAAGCCTGTAAAATGTATGCCATAATCCATAGTCCCATTTAAATATTTAAAGACACGATATATAGCATTCCAATGAATATGACTTGGATTGCTTGTATATCTACTAAGTCTTCCTACTGCAAATGCAATGTCAGGCCTAGTACTCGTCATGGCATACATAAGACATCCGATTGCCCTGGCATACTCTAGCTGATTAACAGCTCTACCAGTGTTCTTATATAATTTAATACTTGAATCATATGGGGTACTTATAGGACTACATTGATAATGGTTGAATTTCCTTAATATTTTCTCAATGTAATGAGATTGAGAAAGTACCAACCCATTTTCATTTCTAGTAATCCTGATTCCTAATATCACATCAGCTATTCCCATATCTTTCATATCAAATTTGGATGACAAAAATGATTTTATTTGTAAAATTGTTTCTTCATCCGTTCCAAAGATTAGCATATCATCAACATATAAACAAATAATCACACCTTTATTATTAGAGAATTTGCTATACACACATTTATCAGATTCATGAATTCTAAAGCCATTGGAAACAACTATCTCATCAAATTTTTCATGCCACTGTTTAGGAGCTTGCTTAAGGCCATATAAAGATTTTACAAGTTTGCACACTTTTCTTTCATGACCAGGTAAAAAGAAGCCTTCGGGTTGTTCCATATATATCTCTTCATTTAAAACTCCATTAAGAAAAGCAGTTTTTACGTCCATTTGATGAATAGTAAAACCATGAATAGAAGCTAATGCAAGAAGAACACGAATGGTAGATATGCGAGCAACGGGAGCATAAGTGTCAAAATAATCTATCCCTCCCTTTTGAGTGAAGCCTTTAGATACTAATCTAGCTTTGAATTTATCAATGGTGCCATCAACCTTCATTTTCTTTCGGCCTCTAGTAGGAGTATTATGCATATCACATACATCACTATGAATTAAAAGTAAAATTGAAGAAGATCTTTCAATATTTTTGGGAAAAGGGGTCCTAGTAATTTTAGTGTGTGCACAAATATCACATTTGTCAAACATATTAGCATCGCATTTAGGAATGAGATCATAATTAATCATCTTTTTCATTCTTCTAGTATTCACATGGCCTAATCTACTATGCCATAAAGAAAGAGAGTCAACAATATAAGCAGAATCAATAGATATTTCATTAATAATGAGTTTGTACATTCCCTCATACACATATCCCTTTCCAACAAACACACCACCCTTAGACAGAATAAACTTATCACCGTCAAAGACAATCTTAAAGCCATGCTTGTTAAGCAAGCTTACAGACACAAGGTTCTTCCTAATTTCAGGAACATGATAAACATCGGTAAGAGTCAAAATCTTTCCCGAAGTAAACTCAAGATTCACTGTTCCTTTCCCTTTGACAGCAGCGGTAGAGGAGTTTCCCATGTACATGCAATTTCCAGCATCGGCTTCAACATAGTTGGAGAACATGCTTTTGTCGTTGCACACATGCCTCGTTGAACCGGAATCAATCCACCAAGCATTGTCATTCTGTAGCATGTTTGCTTCAGAGATCACCGCGACAAATTTCCCTTTGTCTTTGTTCTCATTTTTCTTTTTGAGAAATCTGCACTCTCTTTTATAGTGCCCAGGTTTTCCACAATGGTAGCAGGAACCTTTTTTCTTGGGCGGATTTGGGTTCTTGGAGGACTCTCCTTCCTCCCATTTTCTTTTGTTGTTACCGGGTTTATTGTTATCATTATTCCCGGATTTCTTTCGATCATTCTGTCCAGATTTGTGGGTGTTCTTTTCCTCTGCCATATGCACCTTAGATTGCCCTTCATGTGACTCATTTTTCTCGCGCAACCCTTTTTCAATCTGAAGATGGGTCCCTAAATCTTTAAGGGTTATCTCTTGTTTCTTGTGCTTAAGAGTTTTCTTCACATCTTTCCATGACGGAGGAAGTTTATCAATTATGCAAGAGACAATAATACATTCATCCATATTCATATTAAGTAATTTCATTTGGCCAAGGATGCATTGAATTTCATCAAATTGAGTAGAAACAGGCTTACCATCTACCATTTTATAATTCATAAAATGAGAGGCCAGAAATTTCTTACTTGTAGCATCCTCGGTCAAATAGCGATTATTGAGAGTCTCCCACAATTCTTTTGCAGTCTCCACGTTCTGGTACATATCGAATAGGCTGTCGGATAGTGCGTTTAAAATATGCCCTTTGCAGATTTCATCGTCCTTGTCCCATTTGATTCTCTTCCTCATTTGCGCCGGTGTCTCATCATCATTTTCACTCGGCTTCGGAACACTTAGCACATAGTCAACGCACAACGTAAGGAGCAAGAATTTTATCTTCTTCTGCCATCGTCGAAAGTTTCCTCCTTCGAACTTGTCAAGTTTGACAAATTCCGTTGTCAAGGCTTGCAGATTTTTCGCCATGAAGAAATTTTGTCTTAAGATTGTTGATATCTGAACTTGAGAACTTGATATATATATTTCTGTTCTAACTCCCAGCAACAGGACTGCAACTGGAACAAATCTGCACTGCCCAAAACACTCCAAACTGCACTGAATTACTGCACGGAATCTGCACTGAATTTTTGCACTGCTGTCTTCGGACTGCTGCTGCGAACTGGTTGAGAATGGATGACAATAATTGCTCCAAAGGCACGTAAATGTTACGCTTTCCTTAAGACAAAATTCGCCCTCAAATCTGGTGCAAATAGGTTCCGCGAATCGCCTCTAGGATACAATGGAGCCTCTGATTTAACAGATGGGTGTATGCAGTTTGCACTACTGAAAACACCCCAATTCCTATGTATGTAATCAAGCCTTTGAATGTACCGGAGATTGTAATGGCCAAGTACAATCTTCAGTATAAAATTATAAGTAAAAGAGAAACAATGTTGCTGTAAAGAGAAGGGGGGATAGTTGCAGATTGAATTTTTTTTGATATCTTTCCATGGATCAAGCAATCCTAATTTATAAGGCAGTGATGTCTCTTCTGAACAGTCACAATTCTCTTATGAAAAGTCACAATTGTGACTGCAGAATATTACATCAATGGACACCAAAGTGACTGCAGAAAATTGAACATGTAACTGCCTTTTAACTGCCCTACCAGATCCAATAACCTTTCCATAACTGTTTTACTAACAGTCACAAACCAAAATCTTTCTTAAATCTATATTTTGAAAATATTCCAACAGTGGGTGCACCAAGGGCTAGTTTTTTCATTTGAATGCGATTTTTGCGCCAATAATACTCCATGCACCAACCCCGATCTTGCCGGTCTTTACTCATCTCTATACGCTTTGTTTTTGTATCAGCGGCTCTTGCTATGTATTAGTTCGACTGATTGTTTCTCTTTTGGCTTTGAATTTTTTGCAGGACCAAATCCTGAACCCAACATGCCGTCAAGGAAAGTCATCAACTACGGGGCCCTCAATAACAAGAAAACGGCAGTGGACTTGGAAGCCGCTGCGGCTCGTCAGGCCGCTCTGGGGGGAGGCTGAATGGTAAGCTGCCCATAATTAACAGGGCCGGCATGCCTGTGTTGGCGCCTGTGGGAGGTGCTCAAAGCTCAAGAGGAGTGGGTGCAACTGCGCCGATGCCAACGGTTCCTATGTTTTCGGCCCCGCCGCCTTCTCTTCCTTTACCTCCTCCTACCTCGGGATCGGGCTCAGGGCCTGCCCAGCTCGGTGCTTTGGGTAAAAGGCCTGCCTCTATTGAACCTAAATCCCCTACCGCCAAACATTCTAAGCACAGCCGGGAAAGCTCTCCTCTTCCTGTGGCCCCTGCTTCTTCTAGAACTTATGTCCCTCGCGTCAGTTACCCTGTTATCGGGCTCAAGGATCACGAGGAGGCGAAGGCGAGGGGTTCCGAGCTCGGAAGGGTGACTCCAGAAGTAAGCGGGGTTGACTTGTTTGACAGGAGCGCCAAGAACGCCTATAATGGCAACGGGTTGTTGTATCGTTTATATGCCCAGGATTTCACAGAGGCCATTCTGGCTGACAAGAACTTCTATTCTTTGGCAGGCCAAGTTGGTTTGAATTTTGCCGAGGTAACCGTCTCGTTCCTCTTTTACATGAATTTTCTTAGCCCGATCTCGTAGTTGATAAACGTCTTTGCTTTTCAGGCTGCCAATTGTATCGACCTTATGACGCGCAGCAAGCAATGTGCCGACGTGACCACTCAACGGGATGATCTGAAGAAAATCAATGACGTCATGGGCAAAGAGTTGAAGAAATCCGAGAGAAACCTCCTCGAGAAAACCAAAGAGGCAAATGAACAGGACAGGCGGCTGGCCTCCGTTGTGGATCAAAGAGAAAAAGCTTTTTCTGAGATTAGCCAGATGACCGCTGAGATGCACCAACTTAAGGAGCAGCTGGCTTTGGCCAATTCTGAGCTGGGCTCGATGAGCTCCGAGCTTGAGATTTCCAGGACTAGAATTGCCGAGCTGGAGGTCATGCCCGGGGGGCCACCGAGGAGGAGAGGGAACGGATTGAGCTGGCATTCAAGGCCAAGTTCCTGGCGTCGGATTAATATGACGGGCTGGTTACTGATGCTTCCATTTATCAGTATGAACTCTCCAACCAACAGTACGCTCGCACCATTGCTCATCAAGAAGGCTTTACTGCTTATGACTTGCTAAGGTACGGGGCTCCGCTTGTCACCGATCCTCAATGCCGTGATGGCCATGCCCTGGTTCCTTTTGATGATGAAGATTTAGCTGCTCAAGTTCAAAGTGCTGCGGAATGAGGAGAAGTATGGGTGCTTCCTCAGGTTGCCGAGGTCACCTATCAGAGTTTAATGGCGAAATTGCAAGAATTACGCTTCGTGAATGGTGAGACCTTACCCCTTCAACCAATTTTGGACCTTATCTTGCAGGATGACCCTCGACGCCAACGATTAGCTATTGAGATGCATCTGGGAGAAACCTCTAACTTAGCCATTAGTACCCCTATCGTTAACGCGAGCCCACCAGATTTCGAGGTGGCACGGGTCGTAGTCGAGGAGGAAGTAAACCACGAGGTCGAGGTGAGCAAGGTCGAAGCTGTGACTGCCATGGAGGAGATCGTGCCCGCTTCAGTTTCTGCTGTATCCGAGGTTGATCTCGCCGCTGCTGTGTATCCCGCTAATTCAAACCAGGCTGCGTCCTGAGTATTTGTCTTGTAATAGGCTAGTCTTTTGGTGGACAACTTTCAAACAATTTCCAACTTTTTTCTTTCGCTTTGATCCTTCTAATGACTTGTCGAACAATCTCTTCCGCCCTTTGGACTTGGGCTATCTTCTGTTATGTTGTTATCCAGTTGATGCTTTAAATGCTTTTGACTTTGCCTTTTTTATCAAAAAAGTTGACTTCGTCCTTGGTGGCTTTTTTGAGGCGGGGCTGAGACCGCCGAGGTCGCCGAGGTCGAGGCCACCATTCCATGGCCACTTTTTTTTTTTACATGCTCATTTATTGCGCGCCGCCGTCAGGAGGTATTTATGGCCTGAAGTGACCGTTCCAGGGCTTACTCACTCTTTGTCGCCAACGCAGGTCTCTTCCTCTTTCCCCTCATAAATGCTGGTATTTTCGTCTTAATGGCTTTTCGCCTCCATTACTTAATATTTTGACTATAAAAGGGAAGCACGCCTTCTCTATCTTTCACTTTCACTTTGATTGGTTATTTAAACGTTGAGCTCGTGCTCTCTTCCTGCACTTAAACCTCTTCCCTTCTTCTTTTACCGTCTTTCTTTGTCTTAGCCATGGCCCCCAAAAAGGATTGTCTGGGATTCTTTCCCTCAGACTATGATACCTCGGACTCGAATCAGGGTCCTGGTAGCAAAGAATCAGCGGGCGGCAGTGATTCCACCAACTCTTCTGATTTATCTGAGCCTTCAAAACCTAATGATGATTCCCCTATCGACAGCAATGGGGAAAAGTCTTCCAAAGTTCTTTCCGAATCGGATGACGCCCCTTCGAGTGAAGAGAACTCCAAGAGTGGCGGATCAAAAGATGATAGCGACAATCCTGATGAATCCAGAGGCGAATCCGGCGGTGGGAATGAAGACGGCGCCGGCGGAGGCGGTGAAGATGCCGAGAGGGGTGGAGAAGAATTTGGTTACGAGTCTGAATACGACGGAGGTGATGAAGGAGGCAATGATGCGGATGACGAGGAGTCAGTGGGCTCTTCTTGAACTAGGCTCTTAGGTTTTTTATTTTTTGGTTCTTTTGCATGGCTACGGCCCCTAGCCAGTTGTGGGGTCGCCTTTTAAATATGCCTATAGACACATGCGCTAGGATGCATATATAAAACTAGTACTTAACTTATTACATCTTTTGCCATGAAACTTCCGCTCGTAAGTTTATTTCATAACTTTTCTATCTCGTACTTCTATTACAAAACTTTAACATTAATTGTAGTGCTTCTTGAGATGGTCACTGTGCCAAGCATTCTTGATGTCTTTCCCGTCTCTATCTCGGAGGCGATAAGTGCCTTATTTGATTATTCTGGCGATCTGAAAAGGTCCTACCCAGTTTGGCCTTAACTTATTAAATCCGGGCTCTTTGCCTGTGACCTCGACCTTCCTTAAGACCCAATCTCCGACCTCGAAACTTCTTTTGCGGACTCTTTTGTCATGGTGGAGTTTTGCCTTCTTTTTGTAATTCTCCATTTTAGCTCGGGATTCTAACCTTCGCTTTTCCAAGTAATCTAGATCTCTTCTTCTCGATGCCTCATTGCTCTCGCTTCATCGAAGTAGGTTACTCGTATGGAGGGGAGTCCGACCTTGATGGGAGCCATCGCCTCGGACCCATATGCGAGAGAGAACGGGGTTTCTCCAGTGGAATTCCGACGAGTGGTCCGAACTACCCATAACGCGGTGTTGAGTTCGTCTAACCATTTCCCCCCTCGTCCTTCCAAGTTTTTCTTAAGTGCCACCATGATAAATTTGTTTGCTGCTTCAGCTTGTCCATTTCCTTCAGGTCGGGCGACTGATGACTTAGTATGCTCTATTCGAAGTCGTTGGCACTCGGCTGTGAACCTTGTCTGGAATTGAGTTCCATGATCTGATATAATTACCCTGGGGAGTCCATATCGGCACCAGATGTAGTCATGCACGAAGTTGATCACATTCTCTTCTGTTAAACTGGCCAATGGCTTTGCTTCAGGACACCTCGTGAAATAGTCCACGGCGACTACGACGTAGGTCATTCCATTCCGGGCTCTAGGAAAGGGCCCAATCAAGTCGATTCCCCATTTATCCCATGGCCATGTTGGGACAAGAACTGTCTGCTCAGTGGCTGGTATACGAGGAATGTCGGTGAAGCGTTGGCACTTGTCACATTTTCTGACATACTCCTCGACATCTTTCCTCATTGTGGGCCAGTAATACCCATAGGCTAAGATTTTGTCTGAGAGAGAGCAAGCTCCGGGGTGGCCCCCACATATCCCTTCATGGACCTCGTACATTAAGTTGGTGGTTAGACGGTCATAGACACATCTTAATAAAGGTTTGGTGAAGGACCTTCTGTACAATATTCCCTCCATCACTGTGTACCTTGCTGCTTTTTTAGGAGTGATAATAGCCCGATCGGGGTTGTTAGGTGTCACCCCTGCTTCGATATATTCCTGAATTTCATCCACCCAGTCTTTTTCCACCTCGTCGATGGGCCGGATTGCAATGCGCGAGATGGCCGGCCATTCGATGAACTCAAGCGAGCAGTTGACATCGAGCTCGGCGATTTCGCTGTCAGTTATCCTGGACAGCCAGTCCGCCTCGGAATTTTCTTCTCGGCAGATCTGATTTAGCTCGTAGTATTCAAAGCTTCGAAGGAGAGTTCTCACCATGTCCCTATACTGGGCTAAGACGGGGTGTATAGCCTCATATTCCCCTTTGACCTGATAAACCACCAGCTGAGAATCGCTGTTTATGATTATATTGGGTATATTCATTTCACTGGCCAACTCTATCCCTCCTATCAATGCCTCATATTCTGCTTGATTGTTCGAGGCCTCAAATTTGAACCTTAACGCTCTTTTAAACCGATCTTGCTCCGGAGAGATTAGCAGTATTCCTGCCCCACTATTTGCTTTGCTAGATGACCCATCAACATATAGGGTCCAGCATTGGCTTGTCCTGCTCGTCTGCGAGCTGGATGCTCTATTATTTGTTGCCTCCGCTTCCTTTGCTTTTCCCTTTTCTTTGCCGAGGTGAGTTTCCTCGAGCTGGAATGAAGTTTCCGCGACGAAGTCGACTAAGGCCTGCGCTCTGATTGCTATTCTCGGGGCATACATTATTTGGAACTCCGTAAGCTCAATTGCCCAAGTCATAAGTCTTCCTGAGGATTCCGGTTTATGCAGAACCCTTCTTAACGGCGAATCGGTTAGCACAGTTATGGGATGAGCAGAAAAGTAAGCTCGTAACTTCCGAGCTGCAACAAGCAAGGCATATGCTAACTTTTCAACATTAAGATAACGCCCTTCAACGGCGGACAAAGCCTTTGATACATAATAAACTGGTTTTTGGGAATTACATTCTTCCCTTACAAGAACAGCAGCTACTGCCAGATCAGTAGCGGCTAAATAAAAAAAAAGCTCTTCTCCTAATTTCGGGCTGCTTAGAACCGGTGGCTGGCCCAAGTATTTCTTGACCTCGTCGAAGGCCACGTCACATTATGGGGCCCGTTCAAAGCCTTTACCCCCTTTCAAAATTTTAAAGAATGGCAGGCATTTCTCCGCGGATCTTGAAATGAAGCGACCTAAAGCTGTGATCCTTCCGTTCAGTTGCTGGACACTCTTGATGGATAGGGGCGGAGTCATATTGACGAGGGCCTGGATCTTCTCCGGATTGGCCTCAATGCCTCTTTGATTAACCATAAACCCTAGGAATTTCCCAGCTCGGACTCCAAAAGCGCACTTGCTCGGATTCAGGTTCATTTTATTGCGGTGCAAGTTTTCGAAGGTCTCTTTGAGGTCGACCTCGTGGGAGCTCTCTTTTGTCTTGATTACCATGTCGTCTATATAAGCTTCAATGTTTCTTCCCAACTGATCTTTGAAGACAATAGCGATCATTCTTGAGTACGTTGCACCCGTATTCTTGAGTCCGAATGGCATCATTAGGTAGCAGTAGGTTTTGTCAGTAGCGTAGAAACAGGTTGAAGCGTAATCTTCCGGCGCCATTTTGATCTGGTGATAGCCCGAATACGCGTCTATGAAGCTCAAAATCCGGTGTCCCGCTATTGAGTCTACCAACTGATCTATGCGAGGTAGGGGTAGCAGTCTTTTGGACACGCTTTGTGTTGGCAGTGGTGCCCTAGGCACGTTTAATAAACGTTGTAATTGTTATCATTTATTTCATATCAATAAAGAGATGTTTTGATTATTATTGTTGTTCATGTTTACTTATAATAATCTCCGTCCCTAGTACTTGTTAAGCACTAGTATAAAGGCTAAACGATCATTCGATGATCATGTTAGATTTATGGGTACTTGTTTGGAACAAGGTACTGGACATGACCCGCTGTATGAGATTTATGTCATGGTCTATGTCGAACATATATCTCATATTAGTTATGTCATTTGAATCCTTAGACATGAAGTTATTATAGTCTTCCACTTGATGAACATTATGTTTGACATATTCAAACGCTACCTTTAACCGGGAAGTTATAAAGGGTATGATTGGCATAATCGGATTCACGTAGGGAAGAATAATAAGCTAAATGGATTTGTCCCTCTTCGAAGAGATGTCAAGCTTGGGCCTCTCGTAGGAATGGTGTTGATGAAATGTTCGGCCGGACTCAAATGAATTGATTGGATCAATGGCATTTGGATTATCAACATATTCGGTATCGAGAAAGTATTGAACAAAACAAGTTGACTGTTTGACCATGACTTGTGTTCAATGACATCGTGGACAAAGGGATTATGACATATTCTAAAGGAATGCGAACTTGTATCTAGTTATACTATTTGGGTAGGTATGACAGTTTGCTAGAACCTAATCATATCTTATGGTTTCATGTTTGAACCCATTGCCAACTTAGTATAATCCTAGAGGGTCACACACAATAGAACGAATCTTTAAAAGGACTAAATTGGAATTATGGAAATTCTGGACATTCTGGGGAAGTGGGCGACCGCACAGTGTGGACTGGGCGGCCGCACACTTAGCTCAGATTTGTACCAGTTTGTTTCAGATAAATGTGCGACCGCACAGTGTATTCTGGGCGGCCGCACAGTACTGTCGGCTGGCACTTTCCTAATTCGATTTGGAATGTCTTTTGACACAAGATTCCTATTTGGAATAGGTCTTGCTTGTGTATAAAAGGATGAGTTCGGCCAGAACTTCAGTAATAGCCTTTTGTGAGTCTCCAAAGAGTTTGAGAGAGGTTTTACTTTGTTCTAAGACATCCTTGGTCAAAGAACAAAATAATACACAAGAGAGAAAATTCCATATAGTTCAAATTCATTGTGAAAACGTGTTTCACAATTTGGTCTAGCAACCAAGATCAAAGAAGTTCCTTTGATATTCGTTCGAAGTGTGGATACCGCTAGAGGGTGAAAATCATCATCTTCAAAGTTCGTGTTCAAGCTTTGTGATCGTGATCAAGTCTTCAAATCTCCACCAAAGACCAAGAGAAATTTGATAGCCATCAAGGGTTAGTTTTTCCTTTATTCATTATGTTGTATTTGATTTAATCATATGAACGGATCCATGGCTTTGGGTTTCAAAATTTTAAATGCTAAATTCCGCTGCGCATGTTACTACGAAACCCAATAGTGGTATCAGAGGCCCGTTCATGTTGATTATTTCAATACCTAGATCATGTTATGTGTATGTAAATTGTTTATGTGCCTTGCATGATGTGAATATTGGAATATATGACGTTTATGTGTTATGTGATTTTATGTGGTTTATTGTTTTGCAACTTTAATCGCACGATTCAATCGCAATAAATAAATTATGATGGATTCATAATTGTTGATTATTAATTTTTGATTGGATCAAAGTTTTAATAATCGGGGAAAAACGATTTTGAGACAAAATTTTCGAACTTGAAAATTCTGCACCTTCTGATGGCCATGGGCGACCGCACAGAAGATTCTGGGCGGCCGCACATTTTTTGGGCGACCGCACAGATCTTTTTGGGCGGCCGCACAAAGGGATCAGAAGGTCTGATTTTGGTCAAAAACAGAATCTGGAATTTTTCGAAAAATTCAACAAAACCAGTAACAGAACCAGTCCAGACTTGCTGATCTGGAATGGGTTTTGGGTAGTTGGTTTGTGTGTGGATTTTGGGGTTTGATTTTCCTATTTGTTTTAGTCTTGTGATTCTAAGATTGGTTCAAGGTTTGGATGGCTAATCTGCGTTCATCGAGATTGTGTTTCCCAAACTTGATCGCAATCAAAGTTTCAAAGATAAAACGAAGTTAGAATTATGAAGAGTTCATAATTGCTAAAATTGAGAAACAAAGTTCTTGATTCAATGATTGGAGATCCATGTGGAATTGTGAATGCAATTGGCCTACGTTCATCGAGACCATCTATTGCTTAGTTTCGGCCACATGGACTACTTTCTTGGTTTCTTGAATTAGTGCGGGATTGTGGTTGTCTAATGGCTTAGTTCGACCGCACTTCTTGTTGTCTTGATTTTGAGATAATAACCAAAGTTGAAATAGTCTCATCCTCATAATTATAGAGAAACTAATGACACATAAATATCATGTTTAAATTAATGGAGATTAATTTAGTGGCTAAACTTGATGTGTAACATGTTTATATTATGTGCTCATAAATGTGTTATATGCTATATGTGATGAACCTTCAAATAAAGTTTTAAGTCCTTCTTTGCCATGCCATGATTAAAACACTTGTTTATGCATGGGTAATCTTCATGTGGGTTCGCCTCCGCGAGGTGCATTAATCTTATTCATGTATGAGCAAGATGAGGTTCATTAATTTAATGTGGGCTTGCCTCCGCAAGGTGCATTAAATTGAATGGTTCCTATGCGTTTAAAATGGTTGGACTTAATTAGGCGTCAAAACAGTTTTGGGCCTAGGCAAAAGATGAGATTAAACATGCTTTTTGAAATTGGATTTCTCAAAGAATCTCATAAAAGGATCTAAGAATCATATGGGATATGATTGACATAATTGTCTACCTAATTAATTTAGTTTTGAGCGGTCCGCCTCCGTGGACTCAAAAGTTAAATTAAAGTTGGATCTTAGCCCAATTAAATTATATTATGCATTGGATGTATATGAAGGTTATATAATTTAATGGGAGTATTTTCATTTGAAAAATACATTATTTATTTCTTTAATGAAAAAAAAAATTGGTACTTATTAAATTTTGGAAATTTTGCATATTTGTAGATAATGACTAATAACACTCAATCAATGTCGTTGCGATCGATCCTTGAGAAGGATAAGCTCGAAGAGAATGGTACCAACTTTATGGATTGGATCCGTAGCATAAGAATTGTTCTTAGGCAAGAAGATAAGTTGTACATTCTCGATGGGCCTCTCCCCGCTGAACCACCGCCTACTGCCCCTAGGGTAGAAAGAGACAATTACAAGAAACATCGTAATGATTCTAGAGATGTAAGTTGTCTCATGCTTGCTGCTATGTGTTCAAAACTCCAACAAAGTTTGGAACATTTGGAAGCCTATGAGATAGGCGTGCAGTTGAGAACCATGTTTCAAGAGCAAGCTAGGCAAGAGAGGTACAAGACCATTGTTGCATTCACTACTTGTAAAATGAATGAAGGGCAACAAGTGAGTCCTCACTTTCTTAAAATGAAAGGTTATGTAGAGCACCTTGAGAAACTTGGCTATCCAATCCCATTGAAGCTAGCCACGGATCTCATTCTTAATTCATTGCCTAAAAGTTATAATCAGTTTGTAATGAATTATAACATGCATGGAATGGATAAGAATCTCTCTGAGTTGCATGGGATGCTCAAAACTGCAGAGATGAAAATTGTGGAGAAAGGTTCTCCCGTGCTCTTGGTTCATGATGGGAAGAAGGCTAATGCCAAAGGAAAGGGTAAGAAAGTTATCAAACCCAAAATAAGCAAGGCAAAGGTTGCCAAGGCTTCTGAGGCAAAACCCGATTCACAAAAGGATGCAATCTGTTTCCATTGTCAAGAAATTGGTCATTGGAAACGTAATTACAAGGCTTTCTTGGAAGAGCAAAAGAAGAAGAAGAGCAGCAAGGCTGCGTCGACTTCAGGTATCTATATGATAGATATTCTCCTTTCTACCACTGATTCTTGGGTATTGGATACCGGATGTGGTTCTCACATTTGTCTAAATGTGCAGGGACTAAAGAATAGGAGACTGCTTAAAGAAGGTGAAGTAGATCTACGTGTGGGGAATGGAGCAAGAGTTGCTGCATTAGCCGTAGGGACTTATGAAGTCACTTTACCTTCCGGATTAATTCTTGTTTTGAACAATTGTTATTATGTTCCGGATTTAAGCAGAAATATTATTTCAATTTCTTGTTTGGATAATGAAGGTTTTAAGTTTCTTATTGAGAATAAGAAATTTTCTATTTATTTAAATGATGTGCTTAATGGTATTGCTAATTCATTTAATGGCCTTTATATCTTGGATGTCAAGAATGAAAATAATGACAATGTCTATCATGTAAATAAGAAATCTAAACCAAATGATGTAAATCGTACCTATTTATGGCATTGCCGTCTTGCTCATATTAATGAGAAGCGTATCTCAAAACTCCATGGGGACGGACTTTTAGGTTCATGTGACCTCGAGTCATATGATACTTGTGAGTCGTGTCTTCTTGGAAAAATGACTAAGACACCTTTTACCAAGTTGGGTGAAAGGGCAAGCGACTTATTGGGGTTGATACATTCCGATGTATGCGGACCATTAAGTAGCAATGCTAGGGGAGGATTTCAATACTTCATAACCTTCACTGATGATTATAGTAGATTTGGGTATGTTTACCTAATGAAAGCATTTGAGATATTTAGAATATTTCAAAAATGAAGTAGAAAAACAACTTGGCAAAAGTATAAAAGCACTTCGATCAGATCGAGGTGGAGAATACTTAAGTCAAGAATTTGATGATCATCTAAAGAATTGTGGAATAGTTTCACAATTGACTCCACCTGGAACACCACAATGGAATGGTGTGTCCGAGAGGAGGAATCGGACTTTGTTAGACATGGTTCGATCAATGATGAGTCAAGTTGATCTTCCAATATCTTTTTGGGGTTACGCCCTAGAAACCACTGCTTTCACACTAAATCGTGTTCCAACTAAATCGGTTCAAAAGACTCCATATGAGATGTGGAGCGGAAAGAAGCCTTGTCTATCTTTCATGAAGATTTGGGGTTGTGAAGCTTTTGTCAAAAGACTTGTCTCAGACAAACTTGCACACAAATCTGATAAATGTATTTTCGTGGGATATCCTAAGGAAACTAGAGGATATTACTTTTACAACCGCGAGGACAACAAAGTGTTTGTTGCCCGAACTGGTGTCTTTCTAGAGAAAGAGTTTCTCTCCAAAGAAATCAGTGGGAGTAAAATAAATCTTGAAGAAATTCAATACCCAGAAAATAACATTGAACCAATAGTGGAACAAGAACAAGAACCACAAAGAGTTGTGGAACCTGTTCAAAATACACAAGTAACTCGCAGATCTAGTAGGTTACGATCCGAGCCCGAGAGATATGGATTTCTCGTAACGGATAGTAATGACGTAGAAATCATTGAGAATGATGAACCGTCAACCTACCAAGAGGCGATGTCTTCTCCTGATTCGGATAAGTGGCTTGGAGCCATGGAATCCGAATTGCAATCCATGCAAGACAATCAAGTTTGGAATTTGATTGATGCACCCGAAGATGTAAAAATCATAGGATGCAAATGGGTCTTCAAGAAGAAGACTGACATGGATGGGAAGGTGCATACTTACAAAGCTAGACTTGTAGCGAAAGGTTATAGGCAAGTTCATGGTATTGACTATGATGAGACCTTTTCACCCGTAGCAATGATCAAGTCTATAAGAATTTTGCTTGCCATTGCCGCATATCATGACTATGAAATATGGCAGATGGACGTCAAAACCGCTTACCTGAATGGAAAACTCCAAGAGGATGTGTATATGACACAACCAGAAGTTTTTGAACAAGATTCTAAGGTATGCAAGTTGCAGAGATCCATCTATGGATTGAAGCAAGCTTCTAGGAGTTGGAATCTCCGTTTTGATGAATCCGTCAAAGAGTTTGGTTTCATCAAGAATGAAGATGAGCCTTGTGTATACAAGAAGATTAGTGGGAGCATAGTGCTATTCCTTATTTTATACGTGGATGACATATTGCTCATTGGAAACGACATTCCTACACTTCAGTCTGTGAAGACTTGGTTAGGAAAGTGCTTCGCAATGAAAGATATGGGTGAAGCCGCATATATACTTGGCATTAAGATCTATAGAGATAGATCAAGGAGGCTAATTGGTTTAAGCCAAAGTACATACATTGACAAGGTCATTAGAAGATTCCGTATGGAAAATTCTAAGAGATGAACCTTGCCCGTGTTACATGGAGTTTCTCTAAGCAAGACTCAATGTCCTAAGACAAACGATGAGCGTGAGAAAATGAATGATGTTCCATATGCTTCGGCAATTGGGTCCATCATGTATGCCATGATTTATACAAGGCCGGATGTATCTTATGCTTTGAGCATGACAAGTAGTTACCAATCCGACCCTTGCGAAAATCACTGGATAGCTGTAAAAGCGATTCTTAAGTACTTGAGAAGAACTAAAGACTCGTTTTTGGTCTATGGAGGAATGGAAGATGATCTCGTTGTAAATGCTTACACGGATGCAAGCTTCCAAACCGACAAAGATGATAGCCGATCGCAATCGGGTTTTGTGTTTATGTTAAATGGTGGAGCTGTAAGCTGGAAGAGTTCCAAGCAAAGTACAACCGCTGATTCTACAACAGAATCTGAGTATATTGCTGCACCGGATGCTGCAAAGGAAGCTGTTTGGATTAAGAAGTTCATAACTGAACTTGAAGTGGTCCCTAGTATTGCTAATCCAATAGACCTTTATTGCGATAATAATGGTGCTATTGCTCAAGCAAAGGAACTAAGAGCACATCAGAAATCCAAACACATACTTAGGTGTTTTCATATCATTCGAGAGATCGTTGATAGAGGAGACGTAAATATATGCAGAGTACCTACTGATGACAATGTTGCGGACCCGCTGACAAAGGGACTTCCACAAGCTAAACATGATGGTCATGTTAGGTCCATGGGTATTAGATACATGGGAGATTGGGCCTAGGGCAAATGGGAGATTGTTGGCAGTGGTGCCCTAGGCACGTTTAATAAACGTTGTAATTGTTATCATTTATTTCATATCAATAAAGAGATGTTTTGATTATTATTGTTGTTCATGTTTACTTATAATAATCTCCGTCCCTAGTACTTGTTAAGCACTAGTATAAAGGCTAAATGATCATGCGATGATCATGTTAGATTTATGGGTACTTGTTTGGAACAAGGTACTGGACATGACCCGCTGTATGAGATTTATGTCATGGTCTATGTCGAACATATATCTCATATTAGTTATGTCATTTGAATCCTTAGACATGAAGTTATTATAGTCTTCCACTTGATGAACATTATGTTTGACATATTCAAACGCTACCTTTAACCGGGAAGTTATAAAGGGTATGATTGGCATAATCGGATTCACGTAGGGAAGAATAATAAGCTAAATGGATTTGTCCCTCTTCGGAGAGATGTCAAGCTTGGGCCTCTCGTAGGAATGGTGTTGATGAAATGTTCGGCCGGACTCAAATGAATTGATTGGATCAATGGAATTTGGATTATCAACATATTCGGAATCGAGAAAGTATTGAACAAAACAAGTTGACTGTTTGACCATGACTTGTGTTCAATGACATCGTGGACAAAGGGATTATGACATATTCTAAAGGAATGCGAACTTGTATCTAGTTATACTATTTGGGTAGGTATGACGGTTTGCTAGAACCTAATCATATCTTATGGTTTCATGTTTGAACCCATTGCCAACTTAGTATAATCCTAGAGGGTCACACACAATAGAACGAATCTTTAAAAGGACTAAATTGGAATTTTGGAAATTCTGGACATTCTGGGGAAGTGGGTGACCGCACAGTGTGGACTGGGCGGCCGCACACTTAGCTCAGATTTGTACCAGTTTGTTTCAGATAAATGTGCGACCGCACAGTGTATTCTGGGCGGCCGCACAGTACTGTCGGCTGGCACTTTCCTAATTCGATTTGGAATGTCTTTTGACACAAGATTCCTATTTGGAATAGGTCTTGCTTGTGTATAAAAGGATGAGTTCGGCCAGAACTTCAGTAATAGCCTTTTGTGAGTATCCAAAGAGTTTGAGAGAGGTTTTACTTTGTTCTAAGACATCCTTGGTCAAAGAACAAAATAATACACAAGAGAGAAAATTCCATATAGTTCAAATTCATTGTGAAAACGTGTTTCACAATTTGGTCTAGCAACCAAGATCAAAGAAGTTCCTTTGATATTCGTTCGAAGTGTGGATACCGCTAGAGGGTGAAAATCATCATCTTCAAAGTTCGTGTTCAAGCTTTGTGATCGTGATCAAGTCTTCAAATCTCCACCAAAGACCAAGAGAAATTTGATAGCCATCAAGGGTTAGTTTTTCCTTTATTCATTATGTTGTATTTGATTTAATCATATGAACGGATCCATGGCTTTGGGTTTCAAAATTTTAAATGCTAAATTCCGCTGCGCATGTTACTACGAAACCCAACACTTTGTTCACATCGGTAAAGTCGACGCACATTCGAAGCTTTCCGCTGGCTTTAGCGACCATGACGACGTTCGATAGCCACTTAGGATACAACATCTCTTCGATAATTCCTGCCTTAACTAACCGCTCCACCTCTTCTTTTATGGCTGCCTTCCTATCCGGGGCGAAATAGCGATGTTTTTGTCGAATCGGAGTGAAGGCATCACTGTCGTTAAGTTTATGCACAATTACTTACTCGCTAATTCCTTCCATGTCTTATACTTTCCACGCGAAAACATCTAAATTACTGCGAAGGACCTCTATGATCAGCTTTCTTTCCTGCGGGTCAATTTCCAGGCCTACCTTGATCTTTTGCTCAGGATATTCTGGATTGATGATGACTTCTTCCAGTTCATCGTTTGGTAGTATGTCTGGGACCTCGCGGTCGATTAGGGATTCGAGGACGAGCTCGATTTGTGGCTCATTCCTCTTCTGCTTTTTCTCGCTTCGGCTCGGGAGGAATGGAATGAGATAGTGCCGATGTGCATAGTTTCTTTTGTATTGACCTCGGGAACAACCACTACCGTGGTTTCAATGAGTTTTGGCTTTACCGAGCTGGTGGATGCCGCCTCTGCTCTTTTCCTCTTTAGGATTCCATTCAGTAGATCCTCCGGTTTGTTTTTGATACATGCCACTCCGGCAGGAGTACTGAATTTCACTTTTTGATGGGGGATGGATGCTACAATTCCCAGGGCAGCCTGGGCCGTCATTCCCAATATGGCGTTGAATTGTGATTTCAGATCAATCACCATGAAATTTACTTTTGCGGTTTTGGAGAATTCTTTCTCTCCGATCATCACCTCGAATTCAATCATCCCATAACTTTGACGGTGTGGTTGGTAAAACCTTCCAGCAGGCCTGCGTAGTGGGCCAGCTTTGCCTGTTCCATGCCCATCTTTTTCAAGCAATGATAATAGACGATGTCCCTCGACGCACCGGTGTCTATTAGGACCCTTCCGATGTCAACGTCCAACGGCGATGTCGATGGTGAGTGGTTGAGTAGAGTGAAATAAGGTGGCAGCAAGCTCGGACCGTTTGAAGGATATTACTTCTTCCTCCTCCTGAGGAATTGGAGGAATTAAGTATACTCTTTCCAGCCTCTTGATCTGAGTTTCCAGCTGGGCGTTGCTAGCCGGCTCGACCCCAATAAAATCGATGCGGAGTCGCCTGTTATCTCTTTCGGGCTCGGGCTCGGTGGTCCTTTTTCTGAGACCTTTGTTGTTCACAGTATTCTTCTTCCTCGCTACCCACTCTTTCAACTTTCCTTGGTCTACCTGACCTTGCAATGCCCTTTTCAGGTTCATGCAGTTTTTCGTGGAGTGCCCGTGGTCGCTATGATACGTACAGTATTGGTTCGGATCACGCTGCCACGCAGGTTTGTTCAATGGAGGTGGTGCCGGCAATTCCACCGATCTCATTACCACCTCTCTCGAGGCTGTGAATGGAGTGAAATTGTCTTTGAACGAGTCGGTTCGTCGAGTGTGCTTTCTTCCAGGCCGCGAGCTCGTTTCAGGCTCTGTTTTGAACTCGATTTGTTCTTTCACGGGCTTCCGGGTCACCTCGGGCACATATGGCTCTTCCGACCCAGCTACGGCCATAGCTCTCTCATACATTTCTTCAACTCCACCAGGCTTGCGAAGTGAGAATTCCGTTTTGAGGGCTTGGCAAGTCAAACCTCCCATAAAACATATCATAACTGGTGATGGAGCCTTGGTTATGAGCTAGGAGCCAGGACGACATCGCTTTTCCCTGGAAGGTTGAGGCCAGTGCTTTGCATTTAATGGCTTCTAATTCCGTGAATAAGGACATATGAACTTCGAACCGTCCCACGTGGTTCTTCGCACTAGTTGCCCCGGAATAAGAATCCAGGCTAGGAAGGCGACGATTGGTGATAAGCGAGTTCTTGATACCATCTGTGAAGGCGTCTAAGGCTGATGCGCTCTTTTTCGGGCTCTCCTTTTGCTCTTTCCACAGCTCCTTGATCATTTTTTCCATAGCAGGGGTTATTCCCTGAGTTCCCGCGGTCCTGCCGCTTTGGGTTTCTCGGGTTATTCCCCTGGTGTTATGCTTGGACGGTGCTTTATGATGTTTATTTTTCGAGGAAGAAAGATTCCTTCTTGGTTGGGATTCTCCCTCACCTTCAGGTTCCCCTTTTGATTCTTCCTCGTCTTCCTGATCATAGTATTCGTCGTCGTCCTCGTCAGAGATGTCATTGACATTTTCGCTCGGAAATTTGCTAGGGCCGGGCTTGTCCACATGGGATTTTCCAGCCTTCTGGGCCCTATCATCCCCTTCCAATAGCCTGATGGTTTGAGTATTGATTTTCAATTGTTGGGCCACCAGGCGTGACTGTTCCTGGAGGGCGGCTAACATGAGCTTCCTCTGGTCAGTCATAGGTGGGGGTGCTTTCGTGTTCTTCGAAGCAGTGATCTGTGTTCTTAGATCAGCATCCCGTCTCTTTTGAGATGGGTTTTTAGAGAACCCACTCTTGCTTCCGAGACGGTCATGAATCGACTTTCCTTCAGACGCGGCTCTAGGCCTGGTGGCTGAAGGGGTCATTAGTTCATGTGCTTGAATTGGCTTTTTTCCATTTCCAGCCATTTTGAGCTTTGCGATGAAAAGTTATTTTTTGTGTTCGTGAGGAACTGATTAGTATCTAACGGTATCAAGAGATACTAGTTTCTCGTGGAAAAGATTACTAAAGATAGTGAATTGCTTTCCCGGCATCGGAACCACTGATGACGCCACAGAAATCGTGTCAATGTATTGGAAGGATATTTGGCTTTTAATCACCAGTCCACCTGTTAACACAAAAGACAATGAAACCGTCAAGGTCAAGGCCGGGTTTGATCCCAGCTTAGACCCTCGGGCGTAAGAGTAAGATTCTCTTGGGAGTCTAAGAACAAAGCGTGGAATGCCTTGGGAGAGAAGTTTAGAGTTCTCTGTGTGTTTTTAGTGTGTGTACGGGGTTGTTTCATACCTGAGAGAGAGGCAGAAAAAAGGCTTATATATTTTCCCTTTTACCCAACAGTCCGACCGCATGTCTAGGAGTAGACTTTACCAACTTGGCCATGTGTCGCCCTGCGATAGGTTGGCATTTCGGACTTGACAGGCTCTGACCAAGGGATGTCGTGATGGGACACATTCGGCGCCGTGCATGGTAGATGGACAAGGAAGTCCATGGGGCATTTAATGAGATAGGATGGCTCTGATCATGCCATTAATGCTGCCTTTATTCCGGACTCGCCGAGGAGGCCCCGAGCTCGCCGAGGTGGAGGACCCCGGAGGCTGAGAGGTGATCTAAGAGCTCATTCCGGCTTGTAATATCTGAGTGAACTCGATGTCGTCGTAGAGGAGACGAGGTTGACAAAACTTGCCGGTACTGAACCGGTTCTGGAAACGACTCCGGTTCGCTAGTATCCGGTCTATTTTCTGAGCCCGGTCCATCTGACATGGGCTCTTCACATACTCACAAACACATCTTCCCACTATTTCTCTTTTTAATTTTTTTTTAATTTGTGTGTTAAAATTTTTGGTCTCATCAAATGATATAAAACGGAGTATGTGATATTGAGATGGATGGAATATACAGTAAACTAGATTATCACCCGTGCGATGCACGGCTTTGTCAACATTTAATGTAATTAATTTTATCTTTAAAAAAAATATCCTCTTTTTTTTTTAAAAATAAAAAAGTAGCATTTGACTTGTAACCAACTTTAAAAATCTACTTTACATAATGAATGATCAAATTTCACTTAAACGCTTTCTTAATTTAGAATTGTGAACTTGTAATGATGTACATTTTATAAAACTCTCTCTGCCTTATAAATATAGAGTCACTTAATAGTTAAATGTCAACTTAATTGAACTATCACCAAGAATATATATGAACATGCAATAATTTCAATGAAATTTTAAAAAATGTTTTTAAAGCTCTGTTTATATTTAAAGTATTGTTTTTATAAACTATATAAGCATGAGAAAGACAAAAAAATTAAAATACTTTCATCATTTATCATTTTAAGAAATGACATTTTTAATAATATCTTTCTACTCAATATGAACATGAAAAACATAGAATTTAAGAGTTTTTGTACCAATAATTATAAAACAGTAGATGGATATATATTTTTTTTAAAGAAGATCTAGGACTATTAAAATAACGTACATAAATGGAGCAAGTGAGCTTTACATTATTAATATAGTATGTGAATGATAAAAAATGAATTTCCTTTTATATAACAACGAAAGGGGTACTACTATATACAAGGCATGGATTTTACAAGGCATGGAAAAATGACCAAAATACCCTCATATATATACTTAAAAAAAAAAAAACTTCCCCTCCCTCCCCCATTTCAAACGCCAATTCGACTCTTCTCTCTCTCTCAACGGTGAAATCCGGCGACCACCACAACACCACCACCATGCACAACTGGAAATGAAGACAAACCTCCCTATCACCGGTGGAAAGTCCGGAGCCGCCTCTTCTACCGCCGCTCCAAAAATAATCCTAATTTCTAAACCTAAATTTCAATTTGAAAACCCAACTATAATTTCTAAACCTAAATTATATAACGCTTAAATGTTGTGTACACCTATCCAAAATGGTTCTAATTGTGATTTGGTAACACAAATTGGGGTTTTTTGTTTGAATTGGTTACGAATTTGTGGGTGTATAATCTGGACATGTCGGGGTGTGTTTCGTATGAACACACACGAGATGCTTGTCCACATTTCGTGTATTAGCACACGAAATGTAAACTGATGAATCAGTTTACATTTCGTGTGCCAATACACGAAATGTTGGTGATCATTTCGTGTTTAAGCACACGAGATACTTTCCACATTTCGTATATTAGAACACGAAATGTAAACTGATTCATCAGTTTACATTTCGTGTGCCAATACACAAAATGTCTTACTAAATGTCGTGTATTTCCACACGACACACCATATCATAAAAAAAAATTAATTATAAATAAATGTGGTATGTTATATGATATTGTATGATGTTGGTTCAATCTTATATGTAATCATTGTTTGTTTTCCAACTTATTATAACAAGAAACATATAATCTTGATTAAAAAATATGATAATTTCAAATATATAATCTTGAGTAGTTGGTATTCCTCTAATGTACAACTTATCATTAACCTCGTTTGGCAAATTATCGAAACACCTTAACTCGTTATATTACATGTTTAATTAACTCATTATATGTAATCTTGATTAGAAATATAACACCATAATTCATTAATTTAACATAGTATATGCACATCATAACATCGTTTGTTAGTTGATAAATAAAGTGGTATCACTTTAACCTAATGAATGTGATAGGTTATATATGATTTTGTATGATGCATTATAACATGTTTAATTACCTCTTTAAATATAATCTTGATTAGAAACATAACACCACAATCATTTGTTAGGTGATTATAAATAAAGTGGTATCACTTAAATGTGATAGGTTATATGATATTGTATGATCCAATATGACGTTTGTTACTTGTTATGTCTAAGTGTATAAATTTTGCTCAATTAACAACACAATTCAATAATCTAACATAGCATATGCGTATCATTAACATCATGTTGCAAATCATCGAAGAACACCTTCATTTTGACATGTCGTATGCATATACACGAGCATAGGGCTTTATATCGTGTTCCTAAATACGATATGTGTGAAACGGCATGTCTTATAAAATCTGCACGACCTGTTTATATTCATTTCGTGTATGTTTGTACGACATAGTATAGTACAATTCGTATAACTGAACACGACTGAACATTTTATACAATTGGTATATCTCGTGTGTTAATACACGACACAAAGCCTTCAAGTCGTCCTTTTGCACACGACACGCGAAGGGTAGTTTTGCCATTATTGGTGCCTTGTATGTAGTATGCCTTGTATATAGAATTTACCCAACGAAAGGGATAGCAATCCGTTCAAAATTATAGAAAAGAAAAGGAATAATAAACTTTTCCTTAAAAAAAAAAAAACAAAACAAAACAAAAAACAAAAGGATAATATTGAAAGTAATAAAACAGTAAAACAAAAACCAATAAAAATTCAAAACAAACACATAACCTAACACTACCTACACCGGCCACCACTACCCCATTCCCCCTCTTTACAAACTCACTCTCTTTCCTCAGCTATTCATAAATCTCTTCCTTGCAAGTTTTATTTCACCGCTTTCGCATTTTTTTTTCCAGACATCACTTTGTTACAATTGTTGATTCCTCTTGTTGGATCTAGCGGTGAAAGCCACGAAGAAAAAGCCTCTTAAAAGTGTTGATTGCAGTAAGCTTGGTATGGGTAAACATCTGCAGATTTGTTGATTGTGCTAAAGAGAGATTTATGACATATTATTCGGATTTTTCAGACTACATAGGTATTAACTTGATAATATTAAAAGAAATTGTGATGCTGAGATTGAGATTTGATATCATTTAGTGGGGCGGAGTTGGTGGGTGATGGGCAGAGATATGTGAATCGTGAGAGGTGGTGTCGAATATAAAGATGGTTGGAACAGGTAGAGGAGAGGGAGAGATATCAAGAGATACAGTCTCTTCCTCTTCTAGAATGTTGGTGTTCCAAACATTAATTAACAATTTTGCTTTGGAAATGGGCACACTTGCTCAACCATTGCACTCCCGTACCCGGTCATAATTCCTGCTAATGATGTCAGCATTGCATTTAGGAGGGAATTTTTTTTTATGAGAAGATGCCAAGTGTCCAAGATGACATCAGCGGTTTCTAATTTAGTTATATGTAATAGATAGATAGATAGATAGATAAGAGCCAAATGGAGATTGGGTGGGCCATTGGGCACACTCCTTCTCTGCTCCTGCGTGGCTGTTAATATTAGTGAGTGGACGATCAGATCAATTTGTACGTGTAACTCATTTTATATCAATCTAATACTCCTATGTTTTTAAGAAAAGATAGTTTTATTTTGACCTTTTATGATCAGTAAAAATAAATTTTGACTAAATATTGGTGTTTATTTAATAATCACAATAAAATTTTAAAAATTGTTGTTGATAAATCACCTAATGATTTATAAACTACAAATTTTAGAATTTCACTAAAATGATTAGATCGTCACTAATTGGTTGGTCAAACTTCATTTTTATTGACCATAAAAAATCGAAATGGAACTATCTTCTGAGACAAAGAAAGTATCAATTATTTAGAAATAAAAATGAACACTAGATACATTGGATTGGTAGAGTACATCAATCAATGTTTTTTTTTTTGGAAAGTGAGTACATCAATCAATGTTGAAAATATACTTAAATTAGTTTATGATTTTTAAAATGTAACAACATTGTTGCCTAGCATTTTGGATCCTACTAATCAACTCATCCAATTTACATACTCTCTCTCTCTCCTGGAATAAATGTCACTGTTTTCTGGATGTTAGTATGAATGAATCGTTGTTTTCTGGATGTTAGTACGAATGAAAAGAAGGAATGAGTTGGGTAAATAGTAATATTGATTCAATAAATTGAGTGGTACTCTCTCCGTCCCAAAACACTTTGCACCATTTTGGAGATGCACGGAAATTAAGGAATGAGTATAAATATTTAAAAGTAATGTGAGTGGGAAAGAGGTTGTGAGTAGGATAAGTTGAGTGAGATTTACAAGTGAGGTCCAAAATTAGGTGTGTGAGTATGACAAGTGGGGACTCGGAACCGCTCCACCCAAGTTAGCTCCACCCCTCCACCCAATGGTGCCGATCAAGGCCACATAGGCGTGCCGATTTGATGTGCGGCTAAGATAATTTCAATTTTTTGTGGATCCCACCGAATTCGGACACATGTGGCCTTGATCGGCACCATTGGGTGTAGCTAAAATGAGGTGGCTCCAATCGGCACCGTTTGGTGGAGCTAACTCCTCGGTGGAGCGGTTCGAAGTCCGACAAGTGGGGTAGGGAGAATCGAAAAATAATAAAATTTGTACATTTTAGGAAAGGGGACTTACCAATAGGACACCCAAAGAGGAAATAAGTGCAAGGTGTTTTGGGACAGATGGAGTATAAAATTATTGAAAGTTGGCTATTTAGGGAAGATCTCAAGAGAGTTGGGACAGATCAAAATAAAAATAAGTCTCAAGTGAGCTGGGACGGGGAGTATACTACTCTCTTCGTCCCAAAATGATTTTTCCATTTACCATTTTCCATTTTCCATTATCCTAGGAAGTTCATCCAGTTTCTATAATTTAGGCTCCGTTTGTTTGGCGGAAAACAACTTCCGGAAAACATTGTCCCCATTTTCCGGTGTTTGTTAAACACCGGAAAATGGGGAAAATGTTTTCCAAGGAAGTGGTTTTCCTCCATTCCTAAGGAAAACGTTTTCCTTACCTCCACCTAAGGAAAACGTTTTCCGGAAAATGCTAACACTTCAATTGTTGTTTTAACTCCAATTTTTGTTTTACGAAAATTATTTTTTAAATATACCCAGTTAATTAAAAAATGTCTAAAAATATTTTATTTTTATGAATATTTTGCAATGTGTTAAATTATTAACTTTAGTCCATTATAATTACAAAACTACATTTCCATTTTACTTTATAATTGAAATTGGAGATAATGACTAATTTATTGATTATTTCTTTTAATATATACTCTAGGTGATCAAAATTAATGTATCTAAAAAAGTTTTCCGGAAAGCATTTTCTTAAAATTCACCAAACAGTGAAAATTACATTTTCCGGAAAACATTTTCCAAGAAATCGTTTTCCGGAAAACATTTTCCAAGAAATCGTTTTCCGAAAGTTATTTTCCGCGAAACAAACGGAGCCTTAGGTAAAAGTGTATAAACAAAATATGAATAATGAAACAAGTGTTTATATCTTAAAAAAAAAAGTTTGAAATAGTCGAATATGAAAAGATTATTTTGGGACGGATAAGATAATGTATGTAACGAGTTTCACTTGCACCCGATATCAATCTGTTCATATTGGTCTTATTTTACCGTTGAGAGCGTCCGTACTGCCCCGACCGTGACTTTGAACTGCCCGGGATCTAGAGAGCTTCCCTCGTTATCAGCCCTTAATGTTCAACAACAGTATCTCAATATCGGTCTCCGACGAAGAATCCGATGACGTTGCTGGTAAGATGCGTACCCGAGTTCGAAGAAAACGTAAGAAATTAGGGCTACGAGGCAAGAAAGATTTGGCTGAGCGAGTTATCAGGTACATTTTCAGATGGTGGCCGGTCTTTCTCTTCATTTCTGCCGCCGGTCTACTCCTGTTTGAAGCCACCAGACTCGGTCGGAATCCCAATCCAGTAGTCAATTCGGAACGCATTTCTCGTAATAAAACAAATGTCGTCGTGCAGAACAAATCGAATGGGAATTTGAATCGGCTAGATCCGACGACTCATTTCGTCCGAGGCGTTAAAGAACGTAAGCCACTTTCACTGCTTCATATTTTAACAGTGTCCTAACTTCCGATTTTGTACATGATAAATATCTTGTGAAGATTCTTGAGCTTGATACTAGACAAGCTACTTCAGAAAATGTTGGAGTGAATATGAATTTGTATCTGCTGATCATTATAACTAAGTACCAACTTTACCAATATTGGATGGTGACCATGATCAAATTTGTTGTTAAAATACACTACGTTTGAATTTTTTGTGGACATACATTTTGGGATGGAGAAGTATTTAGTTTATATACTTTGTGGCTAAATTTAAATGATCGTGACTTAGATTAACTTTCCTTTTGTAACTTTTTCATGTTTTTCAGTTAAATGTCTATTTCCTCCATCCCGAAAAGATAGTCTCATGTCAACTTAAATGAACTTTGACCAAATATTTCTTTCGATCTAATCATCTTAGTGAAATTCTACTGCTATAGATAAATCATTAAAAGATATATCAATAACAATTTTTAGAATTTATTGGGATGGAGTAGATAGACATTAATGTTTGGTCAAAGTTCACTTATATTGACCATAAAAAGTCAAATGAGACTATCTTTCCTGTACGGACGGAGGGATTATTATAAGATTATGGTTTGCCCTTCAGCTGCTCAGCAGAGGAGTGATTTTAAAAATCTTTGCTCACGCATTATCTCTGTGGTCTTTACTGTGTGTAATATTAGATGCCCCTGTCAACAAGCTTCTCTAGTTTCTTCTTTCTACGTCTTTGATAGAAACTTCCTCAATTGATTCTCACGAACTTGGAGACTACTCATTGTCAGCTTTGGCACAAAGTCATGACAAGCTTCAAAAGCAACGTGTTCACCTTCATAGTTCCTGAACATCTAATTGCGCTAGAATCTCTAAATTTAGGATAGCATTTGTGATTAATTATGGAACTTATTGTTGTGTATTAATACTCTACTCTTAGCTCTATCCAAGATTAAGTAATACCTCCCTCCGTCCCAAAATAAATTTCGTAGTTGACTTGTCAATAATTTAAGAAACGTGCTTTACTTATTTGTACATTGCATGTACAATGGTAAAGTGCACTAAGACTCTTTCCTAATTTAGAAATACGTCATTTATTTTGGAACAAACTATAAACAAAAAGTCTGACATTTATTTTGGGAGTAGAATAGATGTTTAAGCACTAGAACTCGGAATGAAATATTATTAGCAGCCAGTGCTTGCAAAGAAGTGGTATATTTTTTTGGCGAAAGGTTGCCTGGTAATTTAAGTATGATGCATCAATCGCGTCTCTGTATATATTGCAACTTACGCATATTTTCAATTCTATACTTTGGATTGTGATGACTCTTTGAATTACTGGATTTGCTATGCGTTGTAGTTCAGTCTTTTGTTGTTTTCCTCTTCTAGTCTCCTGGCATCTGGCTGATGCCAAAAAATGATTTCCCCATTGTAACACGCTTTTATATATCGTATCAGGTTGCTTGAAGCTCCTAACTCCTGAAGAACTCCTACGTCTCGATATTCCAAAGGAAAAAGAATCATCCTATCCTATTAAGGAAGTGGTTTATCTATCAGAGAGTGATAGAAATCATGTACCCTTATCACAACAGGACATGGAGGTCACACGGTTTAATTTATTTACCGGAAACCAAACTCTAGAGCAGAGAGAACAAAGCTTTAAGGTCATAAGTCGAATCTTCATAGCTTAGGTTGTTCTGTTAGATTCTAAAATCAACTTACTTAGTCTTTTGAAGTCTTTTGGAGTCTGTTTGTGGATCCTGATTTACTCTACAGTTCATCCCTCTACATCGTTGTTAAATGCTAACTTTTGCATGCTAGTTATTGCCCCGAAGCTTGGTGCAGCTTGTTATCATGTAATCATTTGAATTAAACTCTGGACCAACATTTCAGGTGAATGAAACTATGAAGGTAAACTGTGGTTTCTACACTGATCGTGGAGGTTTCACAATTTCAGATGAAGACAAAAATTACATGCAAACATGCAATAGTGTGGTGTCTACTTGCGCTTTTGGTGGCGGAGATGACCTCTATCAACCTATTGGGATGTCAAATGCATCAATTGAGAAGGTCTGCTAACAGCATGCTGAACGCTTGTGAAGGATTTTTAAGGCATTACTAATCCTATTAACTCTCAGCGTAATGAACTGATGCAGGTCTGCTATGTGGCATTTTGGGATGAAATCACTCTTGCCACACAGGAAGCAGAAGGACATAAAGTTGGTGATGACCATTTCATTGGGAAGTGGCGCATTGTGATTGTTAGAAATCTTCCCTTCAGAGACCAACGCTTGAATGGAAAAATTCCAAAGGTAGATATACATTTGTTGCTTCAACAATATGTGGTCCTTGATGTTCCTGGAATGCTATAGTTAATCCTTCAGCATGTTTCCAGGTACCTAGACCATATGAACTTTTATCCACTAATACCAAATTGCAAATCTTGGGAGGATGTCTTCTGATATCTGAATCAGTTCTCTGTTTTGTAGTTTTTGGTCAAAATTTTGGTATTTTGTCAGTGCATCTTAATATGTTATTCTTGAATTGGCAATTAATCAACAAGCCTTCTTTGAATAATCTACCCTTGCTCTCAAATACATGTCACTATCAAAAAAGACAGAAAACATGTGATGAGTATAATTTTGAAGACATATCAGGGAAATAAAGGCTGTGGTTTTAATTGTTACCTGTTAACTCAAAATTAAGCGTGTTGATGACTTTATCTCCAGATTGGCTTTGGCTCCCAGTTTCTGTTGACCGGTCGGTGCACAACATTGTACTTTCAGTATCTACTCAGTATGTCTTCCACACCCTCAAGAGTGAAGGCTCAAGAGTAATTGCCAATTTCCCCTGCCACCCTTAGATAAGTCCTCGTTTTGAGAAATTTAATAAATACTCCCTCTGTCCCTAAATCAAGAGCAAATTCAATTTTTTTACTGTACGTTCATTTTGGGACGAAGGTCAAGGTAGTAACAGATGAACAACAAATATTTGAAGTGAATAAACTCAGCTTATACCTATTTGACTTGCTTGTTATTAATCTAGAGATTATCTTCTTTTGGTGTCCGGTGTCCACCAGAGTGAATTTACCAACTACAATGGGAAAGACCAATGAAAGTTATGTTGCGGGCTCTTGCTGTGTATGATTGCATGTGATACAATTCGACAGCCATACAATCTCTACCATTTTAACCCTACTCCACAACAACCTTTTCTCCACTACCTCCAGTTAGTAATGCTCTTTATTTCTGTGTGCAGTTCAAAGAAAATAGATTAAGATATTGAGCATGGGCGGTAATCATAATGACTGCTATCTACTATTTTCTGTTATTTATGATTGTCTGGTGGTGTACCTATGTTATGGAGAAAACATTTGTCGCTAATACTGAAGCAAGTTGCATTAACCATTCAGATATCAAAAACCTTTTCACAAACTCGAATTATCAAAAAGTGAAGCTAAAGCATGATGTCATTCCTGCCTTGGGCTGGTGACATTAGCAGAATTAGCTTCTAGTTTAAGGAAATACATACAATAGGCTTGCGACTGAGTTTGCTTGAATATGATAAGTTGATATGATGTGTTGTTTTCACGTGTTATGTAATTCTCAAGGATATTAATTCGTGGTTAATTTGATTAGATGCTGGCCCATCGTCTCTTCCCTCGTGCCAGATATTCTATTTGGGTAGACTCAAAGTCCCAATTTAGGCGGGACCCTTTAGGTGTATTTGAAGCACTGCTTTGGCGTTCAGATTCTGTACTTGCAATTTCAGAACATGGAGCCCGAAGTAGTGTGTATGATGAGGCAAGGGCTGTTGTAAAGAAAAATAAAGCCACCCCAGAAGAAGTTGAAGTGCAACTGGTCCAATATCGCCTTGATGGCCTTCCACAGGATAAGAGGTTTAATGGAAAGAAAGGTATGATTCTACTCTTCGTCGTCTAGTAGGACCTTGATATTTATTGATCTTATTGGAACATCATTTTGTGTCATTTGTCGATTGATTAAAATATACTCTACGCATAGATGTGGATGAACATGACCTGATTTTTTGCTTACTAAATAGGTCTCAAAGGGGATGGTTTATGCCAGATTAGTCGTTAACCATTTCTGAGTTCTCTTGTTGCACCTTTTTCAAGTTTGTAATCCTTGTACTGTTTTTATGGTTCAAGCGCTTTATGAAGCTTGCAACTGTTGTTGTTAACTAACCTTGATTAGTTTAAAACTCCCTCCAAAATATGAGTAACTTGAAGTAGACTGGTAGTGGCAACATATATGCACACACACACAAACACACACACACACACACACACACACCACACACACACTTATAATTCGTTTGGCGGTGAGAAAATTGAGATGATGAGGAATAATGAGCCAGTGTCCTGTATGTAGTAGGCAAGATAAAGGATGCCAAAAGAGGGTGAATATATTTAGCATTTCACGATACCAAAATGAAGCCAAATCTACAATATGACTTTATTATAAATACCCCTAATTTCTCATGATTTACTAGTTTGATCCGATATCAAGTAACGAGTACTTGGATTAAATCAATCTATTTTGATTCTTGCAGCTCTTGCAGAAGCTTCAGTGATCGTGAGGGAGCATGCACCAGTGACTAATCTATTTATGTGCCTTTGGTTTAATGAGGTGGTCCGTTTCACTTCTCGTGATCAACTGAGCTTCCCTTACGTCCTCTGGCGATTAAAAGCGATGATGAAAGATATAAATATGTTCCCTGTCTGCACTCGGAAAGATCTTGTCAACAGCATGGGCCATTTACGCAAGGCTAAGCCGTTAAAGGGTTGATTTCTTCAGGTGTAGAAACATTCCTGATCCCTTTACAAGGTTGTAGGTATATAAGTCTTTCACTTTCATTAGGATAATTAAATTAAACTAAAATTATTGCTCAAAGTTCCTTCGTGCTAACATCAAAAATAGAGGAAACAACATTTTGGGACGGAGGGAGTACTTTGTTGCGGGTTGCTTTTTATATTTAAGCGTGCCACTTCTAGCATGCTTCGTCTTTAGCCCCATTGTTGCTAATATTTGAATTGCTCTTATCCTGGTATTATTTTAAAGCTTGTACTGTATAAGTTGGAGTTATTCCCCACAAACAGGTGTATATTTCTGGGCTACTTGTAGAATTTATAGATGCAAGGTAAGGTATTTATGTTCTTCACAATTCCTTAATTTGATTTTTGGTGTGTGCCGTTTCTCTCTTATTTTACTTATACCCACTTTTATTGAGAATGCTACAGCTTATGATAGTTTCATGAATACTACTTACTCCGGCACAAAAAATATATACTCCCTCCGTCCCACCCGAATTAGGATTTTTGGGTTGGGCACGGGGAGTAAGGAAAAAGTGTTAGTGAAGTAGGTGTTGTGAGTATGAAAAGTAAAGTAGGAGAGAGAAAGTGGGGTAGAGAATAAGGAGTGGAAAATTGTTGTGAGTGTGAATGTGGGTCTCATTAAATAAAACACTTCAATTTTTGGGTTGTCCTAGTTCGAATGGGACACCAACCCAAAATGGAAATTTGTCATTATTCGAGTGGGACGGAGGGAGTATATATATATTTAAATTTTCTCTTAATCAATTTGAACATTCATTTTGCCACCATGGTAGTGCTACTTTATAAAAAAAAAAAAAAATGTATTCAAGTTTGGTCTTAATTAATAATTAATTTGGATATTCATTATTTTGTGACAAAGGTAGTACTGTTTTGTAAAGAAGGCCACATGGAACAACTATCGTGGCCGATTTGATGTAGTGTTGTAGAGGTCGGTTTAGATTTAAGCACGTATACCACACTGACATCATCATCCTCGCGGATTCAATTCTGGCCGAGACTACATAAACACCCGACTAACCTGGACATCAATCTTGAAGCTATCATTACAGACATTACGTTTTTGTCCAACAATTGTAATAGATTTAATATTATTAAGGTAGATAGGAAAGTTGTTAATTTTGCGCATGTAAATACTAATTTTGCTAGGAATATGTACCAACACTTTATCGGCCTTGAGCCGACTTTTTTAATATAGATAATTTTGTAAAAAAAAAAAAAGGTATAAAAAGAAAGGGTCCTACATTTTTAGTTTATCATTCTCTTTTTGCATGGCTTGAATGTAGGAGTATAAATCAGTGAGTGTGAAGTGCGCGTATACACAGAAATTATACATTGATTTAGTTCATCCCCATTTTAAAACTTTGTGTTTACTATGGAATGTTAAAGAAAGTTATCTTTTGTGCTGACTCGAGTAATAATTTGGTGACTGTACAACTACTAATACAAAAAATTTCCGATTAGTCATATTAGAACCGTTGGTTTCGAACCACCGGTTCACGGTTTTGAAAACGTAGGAACTGTAATCGAACCGGAAACCGAACGGTTGGTTCGACCGGTTTAAGTTCTCAACAGTTTCGGTTTCGAGTCCTTGTTCTGTGTGGTTCTCTAATTAATTTGCCCATTCGACTTCTAGTCTTATTATCGATCATACTTCATACTCCTTCCGTCCCAAAAAGATCTTCACACTTTTTTTTGCCGTTATCACGAGAACTTTGAGCAATAATTTTAAGTTGATTTAATTATCTTAATGAATGTAATTGATAGACCTTCATCAATATTATCAATAACAAGTTTTAGATTTTCATTAGGATAATTAAATTAACCTAAAATTATTGCTCAAAGTTTCTTTATAGTATTGGCAAAAAGAGTGTGAAAGATCATTTTGGAAATAAGACAACCAAAAGCCTGTTGGAAAGATATGTTGTGTGTGAAGGAAATTGTGTATATTTCCTTGGAAGAATCGTTTGTCGTTGGACAAAGATTATTGTGGGTTCATATTCTACTCCGTGAGAACATGAAAATGATATTTTTATTTGTTCAATTTGAAGATTGGATGATAAAAATATTATAGCTTAAATAAATGGATGGAAGTTGGAAATGTGAGTTTGTCTCACATGTGAAAAGAATGGAAAAACTAGTTGATAGTTTTTGCCATTTTTTATTGAATTATAATTCTTTTAATTCAAGATTAATTCCAAGAATAACTTCCAAGGTGTTCATTTATGATTGGCAAATAAAACTCCAAAAACAAATTGATGGCAAGGTTAATTGTTGAATTAAGATGATCATCAATATGTGGATTAATTGGAGAATTAATCCTGGGGGAGTTTTGAGCTATAAAAGAAATACCCACAACTCTTTGAAAAATAAGAGAAAAAGAGGGAAAAAACACACAAAAAGAAGTTCTTTCCATCAATCTTCTTCCTCCCTCTTGCAATTTTGCTCATCTTCTTCCTTTGGCCTCCTAGAATAATTGGAATGGTGATTTTGTCCAAGCATAGTTCATTTCGCCGGAAGGCTCAAGTGCGGAGTTGCATCCGGTCAATCCGTTTTATCCTGGGAGACTAACGCCCGTCAAACCTCATGCACTCATAGAGAGGGGGATGAATTAGTCTTAAGGAGAGTGTGTTCTCACACGACTCGGATACAAGAGATCAAAAGATGGACAAACCCAATGAAGAGATCAAATACAGTTGTATCGTTTCTTTTCATGTTTTCATTCTTTCAATTTGTAATTGTAATTTCAATTATATTGTAATCGTATTCCTTTCAATATTTACAAGATTTTATCCAACAATCTTAAGACTAATTCACTTGTTGAGAAAGGATTGCAGATTACAAGGATCTTGTGGCGTGATGGCTACGGGAGAAAGGATGAAAGACGATGAGGAACAATGGGAAAGAAAGCAAGAAAATTTCTGCACAGATTTTTCTTGACCAGCTGTAGTAAAACAGCATTTCCTGCTTTGTTAACCGTTGGATTGGGTCGAAATTTTTTGTGCATGTTCACGACTCATAGGAGAAGATTCTGAACGGTGACGATTGGAATCTATAATGTGAAAGTGAAGATAAAAATTTCGGAACAAAGCTGTTTTTGTGAACTAAAATACTAATTTTAATTTTTGTTTAATGAGATTAACAAAGATGGAAAGATTGATGCTCCGTGACATCAACTATGTTTGAATGATTGTATAAACCAATTGTGGCTATGCCTCATGAAGTGGTTATACATCATGTGATATGTTTCTTATGGTTCGTTTCGTATGAATCATAGTGAAGAGATTGGAAAGTTCATTGGAACTTAAAACGTTGAAAGATTAAGTCTTTAACGTTACGTTGACAAAAATAATAGGGCTTCTTTTGAGAAGTTGTTAAAACCTATTATTGTCCATGGTACGAAGTTCACAAAGATTAACCTAATAAGGCTTCTTGAAAAGAAGTTGTTAAAACTTATTATTGTTAATAGTGACAAAAGTTACAAAGATAAAAACAATAGAGCTTCTTGAAAGATGTTGTTGAATTCTATTGTTGTGAAGTCATAAAGACTAAAATATAGGGCTTCTTGGAAGAAGTTGTTAAAACCTAATAGTTGATGAGTGACTAATGTCATGAAGACAAAAATAATAGGACTTCTTGAAGGAAGTTGTTAAATCCTATTATTGTTGATGATGAAAAATGACACAATATTTAGAAGGATGGCTTCTAAAAGAAAATGTGCAATTTTGTGAATGAGAATGTAATTTCTCTAATTTAGAGGTACTCCATAATGAGACCTTTAAACTTTGGAATAATTAACCTCTATTTGTTATTCCATCAAGAAATTAAGAGGTTACTAAGATGGGTTGTTACAAGAAATAAATTGTGAATTTATTCTTGGTAAATTCTCTAATTAAGTTAGAGAAGTATATTTGTAACAACAAAGTTGTGATTTGGTGTTTAATTGATGAAAATTAAAGCCAATGTTTTGGAAAAGACTCCTTGTGTGGAGATAATTTCCAATGAAATATGGGTGTTCCAAGTATTTTGGTCACCATCGTGAGAAGTTAGAAAATTTTGTTGGCCTCGACTTTATGTGATGGCAACAAAATATGTTCTATTTAAACACCTTGAACTTAGTGAGATTTCTTAAAGGAAGATACTACAAAGTTGGTGGAAATGAGACGGATGTTTAATCCGTGAGTGCGGTTGAAGCATATGAGTTTCTTTTGTCGGAACTATATATTTAACGTATTTTTGGTTTCGTTATATAACATATATAGTACCAAGAAAAAGGAAAAGAATAGTTGGAGTTTTGGACTATAAAATAAAATCGAGAATATTGGTACAATGAAATTCATTGCAGGCCGTTTCTTGATTTAAAATAGTAGACTCCATAAACCGTAAAAAGTCAAATGAAAGAATTGAAATAGTCTTTCATGAAATCCATGTCGAATGGATGGTGATAAGTGAAATTTTCAAGGGACGGAAATAATTGAAAAATTAATTTTCACTTGAAAATATTTCAAGAAGCAACTCAAGCATAAATGAATTGAAATGAATGTTGAGATGCTTGCTATTCATCTTTGTGTTGGAAACGAGAATAGAGCTTCAGATAATAAGTTGTGTAACACTTCTTGTGATGAAAGCAAATGTGGTGGAGCATATTGAATTGCTTAAGGCAAAGACCAAGTTTGTCAAATTTGGTTAAAAATCAAACTTGTTTGAAAAGTCAAACTTGTATGAAAAACCAAACTTGTTTGAAAAAGTTAAACATATTCCTTGTGTCTTGAGAGACAAAGGTAGATATCATCAAGGATGATATCAGGATTTTTGAATGAAGGAATGTAAATTGTATCAACCGATGGGTTGAGTTGGTGATCAATAATGAGAATATGTCTCTTTAGTTGGATCACATTTTTATTCAAAAATGAATTCAAACAAGATGTGAAATGTGTGTTGAACTACATCATCATATGATAAGCATAGTGATATATTGTGATATGTATGGATTGTTCAAACACATGGTAATAATAACAATGTTATTGTTATTATAAATAAGCTTTGTCTCATTGAATGGAGATGTTGAAAAACAACTTTAAAATGAGATAATAAGGATAAAAACACTAATGAGTATAGTGTGTGTATAACATGTGCTTGTACACAAATTATCCACTTTGTAAACCACTATCAAATGGTGTTAATGAAAATAATGAAAGCATTATTGCTTTATTTTAGGACTAACCCAAAGATGTGGGCGTGAGTCTACTTTGGAAAAGAAATACCTATTGAATAGGTTACCCCAAGAAACAATGTAAATTCCATATGAAGTATGGAAACGTAGGCCTACGTACACTTGTGAATGTGGGGGGTGGTTCGCAAAGTAGAAAGTCCAAAATCAACAAAATGGATATTTGGGTACAAGATGGTGAGTATGTAAACAATGAGTTTACATAATGGTTGTTATATATGATTCAATGACTTTGAATATATATATAAAACCAAAGAAAAGAAAAAAAAATGAAAATCAAGTATTGATGTCAAGTTCATGAAAATGAACAAATGATACTTTGAGTGAAATAGATCAAAGTGATGCTTTGAATGAAATAGGTCAAAGTAAAACCTAGAATAAAGTGTTCAAGTTAGTAAAGTCACTAGATGACTTAAAACAAGCACAAAGATAATGACATCAAAAGGTTGATTTTGTCAGAAAGTGGATTAATCAAATATGACATGAGTGATTATATCATAATGTTGATTAAATCTATCAAAAAATATGTTGAACTTGAGAGAAGTTTAGCATATGAGACATTTGGATTTAAAATTTCAAGAAGAACTAATGAATTTGCATTAAGCAAATTAAGATATAATTCTTGGAAATTTTGAAAAGGCCACGAGATATGGGTTTAGCGGATACAATCCTTGAAGTGAAAATTTCTAAGAAATCTAATGGATAATTCTTGAGAAATTGAAAAGGATTATTTACCAATGACTAAACCCCAATTGGCATGAGTCAACATCTATTGAAGAATAGAAGTGACATTGTTTCTCAAGTTGAACACTCGAGAATTATTGAAAGTCTAGTGAGTTGGAACACAAGTAATCCAAAATGTATAGTGAAAGTACTAAGGTACTTGAGATACAATCGAGATTACGGATTACATTACACTAGACATCTATCGATAATTGAAGGATATAGCGATGCTATTTGGATATATGAAATCAAAGACTTAAGGTCTACGAGTGGTTTCGTATTCTTATTAGCGGAAGCAACTATATCATAGAAGAAGTCTTCTAAATAAATAAGTTATAAATAGATTCATAGCGGAATCTAAGTTTATAGCTTAAGATAAATGTGGTGAGAAATCCGAGAGGCTATGCCAATTTATAGAAGATATTTCAAGGGATAAATCTTGTGCTAGCAATTGGTTGTATTGCTAGAAGTCAATCGGTGATTGATTGAATACAAAGCACTATGTATAATGGTAGGTCTTGACTTATATGTCAAAGACGTAACACCATTAAGAAACTACTCTCAACTAATTTGGCTATGTGAAGTCAAATGAAAAACGGATCCGTTAACCAAATGGTTAGAACCGAGAGTTAGTTATAAATTATGGAGGGGAATGAGACATAAAGCCTCTTAGAGTTGATCACAGCGGAAAACCCAATCTAGATGGCTGGAGATCCCAAGAACTAGATTCAAAAGGGACCACCTAACTGTCAAAAGGCTCGCGCGTCACTGTGGGGGTCAAATCCCCCAAGTCCATTCCTATTAGTGACATCCCGAAGGGACAAGGATAAGCAAAATGCTTTTAATGACTCTTACGCGTCGAGAAAGTCGAGCGGGGTAATACGGGTTACCTTCAAGAAGTCACCTATGTGAGAGAGAAGTGGGGCCGCTTCGAGGAGAATTGTGTGAGGCTCAATTCTTAGACCCTCTCGTAGAACCAGGCATTATGTTCATGGCCATGAACGAACATAGCTATGAGAAATGAAATATGTTAGGACATTACTTGTGTCTAGTATATGATCGGCTACACAAAAAGCATATCGATTCAAGGACATCGCGTCTATCGACTTGCGAGTAGAGTAAATATGCTAGTTCGAGCGGAGGTTCAATGGGCAATATCCCCACACCTTCGTATGCAAGTTTTTGTCTGCCTGACTCTATCACCAATCTCGTCCACAATTTCCTTCATGTGGGGGATTGTTGGAAAGATATGTTGTGTGTGAAGGAAATTGTGTATATTTCCTTGGAAGAATCGTTTGTCGTTGGACAAAGATTATTGTGGGTTCATATTCTACTCCGTGAGAACATGAAAATGATATTTTTATTTGTTCAATTTGAAGATTGGATGATAAAAATATTATAGCTTAAATAAATGGATGGAAGTTGGAAATGTGAGTTTGTCTCACATGTGAAAAGAATGAAAAAACTAGTTGATAGTTTTTGCCATTTTTTATTGAATTATAATTCTTTTAATTCAAGATTAATTCCAAGAATAACTTCCAAGGTTAATGTTCATTTATGATTGGCAAATAAAACTCCAAAAACAAATTGATGGCAAGGTTAATTGTTGAATTAAGATGATCATCAATATGTGGATTAATTGGAGAATTAATCATTGGGGAGTTTTGAGCTATAAAAGAAATACCCACAACTCTTTGAAAAAGAAGAGAAAAAGAGGAAAAAAACACACAAAAAGAAGTTCTTTCCATCAATCTTCTTCCTCCCTCTTGCAATTTTGCTCATCTTCTTCCTTTGGCCTCCTAGAATAATTGGAATGGTGATTTTGTCCAAGCATAGTTCATTTCGCCGGAAGGCTCAAGTGCGGAGTTGCATCCGGTCAATCCGTTTTATCCTGGGAAACTAACGCCCGTCAAACCTCATGCACTCATAGAGAGGGGGATGAATTAGTCTTAAGGAGAGTGTGTTCTCACACGAATCGGATACAAGAGATCAAAGATGGACAAACCCAATGAAGAGATCAAATACGGTTGTATCGTTTCTTTTCATGTTTTCATTCTTTCAATTTGTAATTGTAATTTCAATTATATTGTAATCGTATTCCTTTCAATATTTACAAGATTTTATCCAACAAAGCCCTCCACAAAGCACTCTCTAGATACCCTGGTCCTTATACATCCGACAAACATAAGTATTATGGATCCTGCCGGGCGGTTGGAGAAGCTAATAGAGTAAAATAAAACAAAAGTGTTTTTTATTTCTTACATTTAGTGAATGATTAAACCATTATATAGTGAATACATTCACTACTGTAGGTAAAAGTCATGCTTATAGAATGTACAAAAATCATGAGTACTGTGGTATTGTTATTATCCTGGCCAATGATAAGAAAGATGAACTATATTTCCCCCGTCCTATTTTAAACTTCAAAAACAAAGTTGGCACAAGATTTAAGATGAGAATCTTAATACTATAAGGTAGAGTGTTGTGAGTATAGAAAGTGGGTAGGAGAGAGAAAGTGGGGTAGGGAATAGTTAGTGGATAGTTGTTGTGTGTATGACATGTAGGTCCCGTTAAATAAAAAAGTATAAATAACTCTTTTTTTGGATTTTGAAGTTTAAAATGGGACACCCAAATGAGAAATTTTTGAAGTTTAAAATGGGAAGGAGAGAGTATTTGGTAGAGGAACTGGTTCTTTTGCATTCTATCAGTCATATCGTGGTAAATTGTACTCCCTCCGTCCCAAAATGATATTCACATTTGACAATTCAAATTTTTTAAGGATATGAACACTTGATTCACTAGTCATGTTTTGTTTGGGCACTTTTAAGCCTAGGTTGTAAAAATGTGAAGAATTTTTCGGGACAATGAAAAATGGCAAATGAGAAGATCATTTTGAGACGGAGGGAGTATTTGAAATTTTCAAATCCATCCAAATGATACCGGGATGAGAGGATGAGTGATTGCTTATGATGACGCCACGACTTTCGGCCACTATAGAGGTGGCCAAAGTATACAGAAAGTGCTTTAATGTTATCCCACGATATCAGATGGAAAAATTCCTCAAGGGCCCCCGGTCCAGATTTTATTACAGAAAAGGAAACCTCCAGACTAAATACCAGATAAGGGCTTCACCTGAGAACAAAATTCCACCCACACCCCTAGCCTCCTTTGATCAGTCAAACATAACTCCTAAATACCCAAACTACCCCCACCCCTCAAACAAAACCCTAACCTCCCATATCCCCTCCCATTTTTATCTCTCCCATTCTCTCTCTCTCTCTCACACACCCCTCTCTGTTCGGCTCCCTCTCTTTCTCCGGCAAACGGTGACGGACAACGACGGCCGATAAACGGCTATCATTTCCTCGCTCTCTCTCTATCTTTTCTCTCTCTTAATCTTTCTGAAAATACAGACACAGTTCACTCTTTCTAGAAAACTCTCCGGCGAATCACCATCTCCCACCCTCCATCTCTGTTCTCTCTCTCCTCTCACAGTTTGGGTGGACTCCATGGGTGTTGGCGATGACCTACCCTTGTTTCTTTTCCGGAATAGATCTACAGCGCCGGTGAGTAGATCTACAACGTCGACGAGCAGATCTACAATGCCGGTGAGTAGATCTACAACGCCGACGAGCAGATCTACAAGTCCAACGAGCAGATATACTACTCCGGTGAGTAGATCTACAAGTCCGGCGAAAAATATACACAAACTTCGGTGAGTAGCTCTTCGCTTAACTATAAGAGGGTGTCAAAGGAAAAAAGAACGGGGACCCTGTAAGGGTAAATCGGTACAAAGGCATGCACAAAGATGAAATATGATATGCTCTGGATTTAGGCAACTGTGTTCTCTGGTGTTGGGCAGAAGGTATACTAGGCGAAGTGATTGAGTGATGAACTCAAATGTCCATGGTGGTGTCCATGGTGGTGATAGTTCATGTATGAAAAAGTCAGCAAGAAATCTTAATTAATTGTTGGAAACTCTGCCCCCAAGTGAATGTGAGCAATTAATATTATTATTCTATTTTGTAAAAAAATGTGAGAGAAGAGACTTGCTCTATACAATAATTATAAGAGTTTGATCCAATTTGACCAAATAATTTTTTATTTTTTTTCTTTTTTTACTTTCTTTTTTTAATTTATTTTGTGAAAAAATGACTCTTATACTTTAATTATAAGCGAAGTATTGGTCTTATATACTAAGTATAAGAGTTTGACAAAATAATATTAGATTTTTTTATTAATAATAAAAAAGTAAAAAAACAAGACACTTTTACTTTAATTATAAGAGGGGAACATATCTTAGTGTCAGTTATAAGAGTTGACTGTTATTTGACCGAATATGAAAGTCAAAATTAATAAAATATTATTAATTTTATTTATTTGTGAAAAATGTTAAAATAAGACTTTATATTTCAGTTATAAGAAAAAAATTGGTCTTATACATAGTTATAAGAGTTTGACCAAACAATATTAATTTTTTTTCCTAAAATTGAAAAAAGTAAAAAAAAATAAATTACTTTTATATGTTCATCATAAGATGTGGACATGTCTTATGTGTCAGTTATAAGAGTTTGACTGGTGTTTGACCAAATAATATTATTATTTTTTCTAAAAAATGAAAAAAGAGATTTCTTTTACTCTTATATGTTGATTATATGTCAGTTATAAGAGTTTGACTGCTGTTTGACCAAATTTGACCAAATGATATTTTTATTTTTTTCTAAAAAAAATGAAAAAAGAGAAAATTTTCAACTCTTATATGTTAATTATGTGTAAATTATAAGTGTTTGACTGCTGTTTGACCGGGTTTGACCATATTTGACCAAATAATATTATTATTTTTTTCTAAAAAAATGAAAAAATTGATTTTTTTTACTCTTATATGTTAATTATGTGTAAGTTATAAGAGTTTGACTGTTGTTTGACCGGGTTTGACCATATTTGACAAAATAATATTATTATTGTTTTCTAAAAAAATGAAAAAAAATAAAATTACTCTTATATGTTAATTATGTGTCAGTTATAAGAGTTTGACTATTGTTTGACCGGGTTTGACCATATTTGACCAAATAATATTATTATATTTTTCTAAAAAAAAAAATGAAAAAGTGAAAATTTTCGGCTCTTATATGTTAATTATGTGTAAGTTATAAGAGTTTGACTGCTGTTTGACCGGGTCTGACAAAATAATATTTTTTTTTTTTTTAAAAAAATGAAAAAAGTGATTTTTTTTTACTCTTATATGTTAATTATGTGTCAGTTATAAGAGTTTGACTGCTGTTTGACCGAGTTTGACCATATTTGACCAAATAATATTTTTATTTTTTTCTAAAAAAATGAAAAAAGTGAATTTTTTTTAATCTTATATGTTAATTATGTGTCAGTTATAAGAGTTTGACTGCTGTTTGATCGAGTTTGACCATATTTGACTAAATAATATTATTATTTTTCTCTTAAAAAAAATGAAAAAAGCGAATATTTTTGACTCTTATATGTTAATTATGTGTAAGTTATAAGAGTTTGACTGATGTTTGACCGGGTTTGACCAAATAATATTTTTTATTTTTTTCTAAACAAATGATAAATGTGATTTTTTTAACTCTTATATGTCAATTATGTGTCAGTTATAAGAGTTTGACTGCTATTTGACCAAATATTATTAATATTTTTCTAAAATAATGAAAAAATGAAAAAAAAATTACTCTTATATGTTAATTATGTGTCAGTTATAAGATTTTGACTGCTGTTTGACCAAGTTTGACCATATTTGACCAAATATTATCAATATTTTTTTCTAAAAAATGAAAATGTACATTTTTTTACTCTTATATGTTAGTTGTGTCAGTTATAAGAGTTTGACTGTTGTTTGACCGAGTTTGACCAAATAAAAAAATCTAAAAAACTGAAGAAAAAAAATGATTTTTTTTTACTCTTATATATAATTATGTGTAAGTTATAAGAGCTGACTAGGATTTCACCAAAAAATAAGGGTGGGAGGAGATATAAGGGCATTTTAGTCTTATTGCATTTGTTTTGCTAGTGAGGGGTGTTTGAGGAATTTTGTATCTTGCTTTTCTTTATATGGGTTTGTATCTGGGCTCAGGAGCCCTAGAGTCCAAAGCCCATATCAGATTTCTGACTAACATTATTTGCAAAATAAGCACACTGTTAGGTGTATGCGGGGTGGGGTACCCGCGATAACCCTCGAGTGTGAGAATCAGGACAATGTATGAAACAAAACTGTTAGTAAATCAGACTCAAGAGATGACAAAAAATAACAAACTCAATCGACAAGAAAGAACACAAATTTTACGTGGTTCACCAATAACCTATTGGCTACGTCCATTGGCAAAGGGAGTACAAATATTATTACTATGGAGATCCAATAACAGATTACAGATTATCAATCTTGTGAACCAGGAAACACAAGAGATCCAGAAAAGAAAATCTAGAAACAAGAAAATCTAGTTTTCTACAAATACAAATCTCACTAATCTAGTTGCACGAATGTTGGTCCCAAAGGGCAACAAGGGTATGAAAAATAGCTAGAGGGGGGGGTGAATAGCTGTTTTAAAATTCTTTTCGTACCCTTGAAAAACTCAATTGCGAATGCGCACTTTATCAAGTAAGCGTTATGAAATGCGCCTAAGTGAGTGAGTGAAATGCACAGCGGAATTTAGTAATGAAAGTAGGCGCAAAGTGATAAAGGGAGCGCAACACACACACTAAGTATTTTGGCTCAAAGTGAGTGAAATAAGGAACTAAGGCAAATGATAAAACAAACACAACACAATTCAGTTCAATCAATCTACAATGAGTAAACAAGCAAATAGTGAGTGAAAATAATAACTTGAAAGAAATGACAAGATAATAACACAAGCTATTTGGAGAGGTTCGATCAATGAAAGATCTACGTCCTCTACCAAGATGGTTAGTCTTGGATTTCTAATCGAGATCTTATATAATGAGTGAGTGTTACAAATTACAATGTTTGAGCTTATACACTAACTCAAGATCTATTACTATGAAAGAAACAAATGTGATTGTTGGGTATGCCCGACAATATCTCAGTTTTAATGTATTAGGATTATTAGATTTGATTGATCCATCACCTAAGTTTTATTCATGGACTTTAGACCCACATGTAAGAAGTATTTATACTTCATTTTTTAGGTTGTCCATTATTATAGAATAGGCTTAGAAATAGGGCAAGAAGATCAAGTTTCAAGAAAAATCACTCAGTGAGTTTGAGCCCGCGCTTATGCGCCTCCTGCGCCACGCGCCATGCGCCTCTTCACTCGCGCCTTGCGCCATTTAGAGCGCGCGCATAAGGATTTCTTCATAAGCTTACGCCCTCTGCGCCCCTTGTTTTTAAGCGCACGCTTACTGTGCGCCTATTGGCTAAATGCGCCTCTTGGCTCAAACGCGCCTCAAAGTGTTTATTCAAACACTCAGTGATTTATTGAAGACTCGAAGACTTGAAAGAATTCAAAATTACGCCAATGATCCAACGGTGGATAAAAATGCATATGCGCCTAATCTGTTGACACGTGTCCATAACGGTCACATTTATGTTGAGTGTCAAAATGGCCATAAAATATGCATGCTCCAATCAACGAACGACAGCTCATCTTATCCACAAGGATTTCCAAACGGCTATTTTTTGAAGTTCACTATAAATACCCCATAACTTCAACATTTTGAAGTTGCTGAGTTTTGCTAAGAATTTCAAGAATTTCTCTCTCAAGCATTTGTTGAAGATTTGAAGATTGCCTTCGTTTTTTCCAGATTTCTCAAGAACATCTTCATACCTTCATCCTTAGCCCAGATCTTCAAAGCCTTAACACTTTAGTTTCTTGTGCTCTCCATCTCAAAGATCTAAAGAGCCTTGATTCTAAGAACACACACGCACCTCTTTAAGATTATATCATTTAGATTCATCTTTTAGAGATACACCGGTTATTGTTTTGGATTTGTTCTTTCATAGTAATAGATCTTGAGTTAGTGTATAAGCTCAAACATTGTAATTTGTAACACTCACTCATTATATAAGATCTCGATTAGAAATCCAGAGCTAACTCTCCATCTTGGTAGAGGACGTAGATCTTTCATTGATCGAACCTCTCAAATAGCTTGTTTATTATCTTGTCATTTCTTTCAAGTTATTATTTTCACTCACTATTTGCTTGTTTACTCATTGTAGATTGATTGAACTGAATTGTGTTGTGTTTGTTTTATCATTTGCCTTAGTTCCTTATTTCACCTCAATTTGCCAAAATACTTAGTGTGTGTGTTGCGCTCCCTTTATCACTTTGCGCCTACTTTCATTACTAAATTCCGCTGTGGCATTCACTCACTCACTTAGGCGCATTTCATAACGCTTACTTGATAAGTGCGCATTCGCAATTGAGTTTTTCAAGGGTACGAAAAGAATTTTAAAACAGCTATTCACCCCCCCCCTCTAGCTATTTTTCATACCCTTGTTGCCCTTTGGGACCAACAAGTGGTATCAGAGCAAACACCTTTATAAAACATTTTTTCGTTTTTCAAGCTTAACAGCTTGGGTGCCGATTCTAAATGGCAAACTCATAAACCTATGGCACTGCAAACTACACTCACGTTCCGGTCTTTGATGAAGATCATTTTGACGTATGGAAATTCAGCATATATTGACTCATCTCAACTCAATCGATGAAAGGCTCCATGACACCGTCGTTTATGGACCTTATATTCCGATGAAGGCGAATCCAAATCCACGCACCAACGCTGCTCAACCTACTGTCCTAAAACCAAGGGAAGAATGGACCGAGGAAGAAATTAGAAGAGTCGCAAATGATGGCAAAGCAAGAAACATTCTTCTAAGCACTCTAAAGCCACGGCGATGAAACAACAAGTCATGCATTGTGCTACTGCAAATGAGCTATGGGATGCTATTGAAGAGCATATTGAAGGAGACACCGTTTGCAGCAGGAGAACAAGAAATACGAAGTTCAAAAGAGATTCAACAATTTCTCTCAACTCCCGGTGAAAACTTAAGGCAAACTTAATGAACGCTACTGTGAAATTATCAATCTATGTATTTCACTTGGCATGAAGTTTTACCAACAAAGATTTGAATGTAAATTTTCTACAAGCTTTTGGATCAAGATACCTTCATAAATCTAGCGCTCTTGAAGACGCTGGAACTTTAGATGTTTGGACTTTAAGGAATCTATATGCAAATCTCAAAGTTTTACGAACTCAAACTCCAACGAATCAGTGAAACTGAAGGAAAGTCAAATCTATGGCTATGATGGCGCACAGAGAAGCCGCGCCTACTCCTGCGCCTACACCTGCGCCGTGTACAAGATGAGAAAAGCTCCGATCCCAAAATTTCTACTTCTGAGCTATTAGACATGGATGATGAAGACTTCGCTTTATTTGTGAAGAAATTTCAAAAGTTCAGAAAATTCCTCAAGAAGTCCGGCTCAACCAACAAATTTCAAATCTCAGACACGCAAAGCCCTCAAAAGTTTTTCAAGGAGCAAGTGATTCAAAAAGAAAAGAGTATCTTGTTTGTTTTAATTGCAGGAAACCCGGACATTTTGCATCAAGCAGCTGCGATCCCATCCCCAATTTGAATATATGCAGAAGAAGAGCAGGCATACGACTCCTAAATTCACTTCCAAGTTCACTCGACACAAGGGAATGGTTGCTGAAGAAGAAGCACCAGCAAATGAGCACAATACTTGGATTGAAACAGACCTCCGTGAGAGCGATGAAGATTCCGATGATTGACTTGTTTGTTTGATGGCAAAATGATGATGAAGTTGATGCTTATGATTCTGATGATGACTTCTCCAAGGATGTTCCCGATATGAATGCCTTGAATAAACCTATCAAGAAATCTGCAGGTTTTTCAAGAAGCGAAAAAGAAGAAAGGACCAACCATCAGCGAGCTCTGTTGAACAAGGATTTCTCCTCCGGCTCAAAACGATGGTGATTGTTATTCTCACGATGTGATCTTGGAGCAAGAACAAATTGAGAAAAGGAGCATACATTAGACACAGGTTTGGAACCACTGCTCCAATCTCCAAATCAATGATGAAGTGATTGCTGAACAAGAAAAATTGTTCAAAAGAGCTGAAAAGGTAATTACTAGATTTGATAGTATGAAGGAAGCTTTAGCACTATCATGTGATGAAATTTCCCAGCTTAAGACCGAGAAATCTCTACTTAAATCTGAACTCACCCTCCTTAAGGAGCAGATAAAGAGCATGACTCCTCTTACCGTTAAAAACACTTTTCTAACAGAACAGAACTCACTTCTTAAGTTCAAAACGATGAATTGGTTCTCAATCACTGATCTTAAAAGATTACAAATGAGTGGTCCAATTCTCGTGTCACTATGGAGAATATATTTGAGTCCAAAAAGTCAGTGGTGATAAAAGTGGGCTTGGGATTCTCATCAACTAGTGACAACTTTAAATGTGATGTCTGTGCTGAAAGAGATAGTAGATTTACCAACCAACAAACTCTTGAAATTCCCAAGGAAAAACATTCTAATTCATGGGTAAAGGACATAAAAAAGTCAAGAGACAAACATTCCATTATGTCTACCCAACGAGCAATTTGGGAAGCTAATGGGAAAGATATAGCTACAGATGAACCATCTCCTAGCAAAATCATTCTTGAAAATAGGCGCGCTCCTTCCCGAGTGCTCATTTGCGCCTAAGAGCCACGCGCCTCATCGCCGTGCGCCTCCTAGCCCTATGCGCCCTTCGGAAAAAGCGCTCCAAAATTTCAAAGAAGATTTTGTTAAGTCTAGTTCATCTGACCCAAAGAAGAATGCCATCCCCAGAAAAGTAAAGAGTTTGTGAAAACTCACGTGATTGGTGGCTTTCATCATTGTTCCATTTGTGATTGTTCGGGACACAAGGCCGTGGAATGCCTTTTTGCGATTCACTCCCAATGCCAAAGGACGTAAAAATCCTAAGGTCAAGCAAGAGTGGGTTGTCAAAAGTTGCTAACCCACTAGGACCCAAAAGGAATAAAGGGGACCTGCTTAAATGTCTATATTTCAGGTTCTTTGTTTCATGGCTGATCTTCAAAGCTAGAAATTATGAATGGATTCTCGATAGTGGGTGTTCAAGACACATGACTGGAGATGAATCCCTTATTAGAAGATGTCCATGAAGAAAGAGGTCCCTCCGTAACATTTGGCGATAATAACAAGGTCATTGTAGCATATGGAAAGCTCAGAAAGACAAAGTGTGCATTGAAAGAGTCTCACTCGTGAAGGGCTCAAGCACAACTTATTATCCATATCTCATTCTGCGACAAAGGATTAGAATGCCATTTTACTTCAACGCAATGTCTTATCAAGAATGGCAAAACTGGAGCTATCTTACTCACGGGATATCGTAAGACAAATATTTATATATTGATTTTCATAGTATGAACTCTAGTACTAATCTTTGTTTTGTAGCAAAAAGTGTGAACGAAAATAGTTGCTGTGCACAAGCGCTTAAGTCACTTGAACTTCAAGTATCTATCTAAACTCAGCAGAATAATCTTGTCAAAGGACTTCCCAAGTTGCTGATCATCATGACAAAGTGCGCCGCATGTCAACTTGGCAAACAACCGAAGCAGTCATTTTCAAGCAAGTCAAATCCTTCAACTACAAGATGTTTGCAACTGCTTCACATTGATCTATTTGGACCAGTTTTCCACCGCAAGCATTCGTAGAAACAAGTATACTCTAGGTTGTGGTGGATGATTATTCAAGATATACATGGGTAGAGATGATGATTACAAAAGATGATTGTATATGATATTCTCACTACCTTATTTCGACTGCTCCAAACCCAAAAGAAGATGACATCGTTAGTGTTCGATCCGACAATGGAACAGAATTCAAAAATAACGGTGTTGCTCGATATTGTGAAGATCATGGGATAGATCACAACTTTTCAACCCGCCGGAGTTCCTCAACAAAATGGCGTCGTTGAACGAAATAATAGAACGTTGATTGAAGCGGGAAAGACGATGATAGCTGAAGCTAAATTGCCTAAGTACTTTTGGGAAGAAGCTATCAACACTGCATGTTTTACCTCAAAATCGTTCCTCATCAACAAACTTCACAACAAGACGCCGTATGAACTTTGGCGTGGTAGAACTCCCAACATTGCATTCTTCAAGATCTTTGGTTGCAAATGCTATATCCTCTACAACGGAAACGAACATAGAGGTAAATTCGATGCCAAAACCGACGAAGGTATTTTTGTTGGGTGCTCCTATTTACGTTGCGCCCACTCAAGGTGCAGAATCTATCAACACAGGAAATCCATCTACATCAAAATGCGCCTAATTCAATGTATATGCGCCTGGTGAATCCTCTATTGCGCCTCACTCAAATGATGCGCCTCATGATTCCTCTTACCGCCCTATTTCTACTGCTGCATCTGTGTAAACCCAAATTTCAATTCTGAGCCAGTTCAACCCCCAAATTTCAATGACTTTGAATCTGGTGAAGAGGTACCAATTGAAGATCTTCAAGTTTCTACGACTCAACCTAACTTACCTCCTGAAATTCGTGAAGTTAGAGGTCACCCAATTGCTAATATCATCGGTGATTTACAAGTTGGTGTTCGTACAAGGAGAGCTACAAACTTTGATGCTTACACTGCTTTTATCTCTCTCAATTTGAACCGAAGAAGGCTGATGAAGCACTCCAAGATCCTAATTGGTTATTGTTGCAATGCAAGAAGAACTCAATCAATTTGAACGATGTAAGGTTTGGACTCTTGTTCCAAGACCAAATGATCAAGGAGTGATTGGTACGAACTGGGTGTTCAGGAACAAGATTGATGAGAATGGAACCATCACGAGAACAAAGCAAGATTGGTTGCACAAGGCTATAGGCAAGAAGAAGGAATTGATTACGATGAAACTTTTTGCGCCCGTAGCAAGACTTGAAGCTATCAGATTATTTCTAGCTTACGCCGCTCATCAAGAACTTCAAGTTATATCAAATGGATGTGAAGAGCGCGTTTCTAAATGGTGAACTCCAAGAACAAGTCTATGTTGCTCAACCACCTGGGTTTGAAGATTCACAATTTCCAAATCATTGTACAAACTCCAGAAAGCTTTGTATGGACTCAACAAGCACCAAGAGCATGGTATGAGACACTATCCCCAAGTTTCTCATCGAAAAAGGCTTCACTCGCGTAAAATCGATACAACTCTTTTCATTGCCAAACATAATGGTCATAAATACTTGTTCAAATTTATGTTGATGATATTATATTTGGTTCTACTAATGAATTGTTGTGCAAGCGTTTTGAGAAACTAATGAAGAGCAAGTTTGAAATGAGCATGATGGGAGAACTCACATTCTTCCTCGGGCTTCAAATCAAGCAAATGAGTGAAGGCATTTTTATCAACCAATCCAAATACACAAAGGACTTAATCAGATAAGTTTGGACTTGAGAACGCTAATCATACGATACTCCAATGGCCACCGGCAACAAACTCGACCAAGATCTAAAAGGTAAACGTGTTGATCAAACGCTCTATCGAGGTATATTGGCTCACTCCTTTATCTTACTGCTAGCAGGCCCGATATTATGTTTAGTGTTTGTGTTTGTGCTCGTATCATCATCCGACCCTAGAGAAGCACACTTATTGCTGTGAAACGTATTATAAGATATCTCTCTGGCACTGTTAACCTTGGACTTTGGTACACCAAAGATTCGAACTTTAAACTTGTAGGTTACTCAGATGCGGATTATGCAGCGTGCACAATTGATAGGAAAAGCACAAGTGGCACTTGTCATTTCCTCGGATATAGACTTGTTCATGGGCGAGTAAGAAACAAGCTTCAGTATCTGTCTCAACAACCGAAGCCGAATATATCGCTGCGGGAAGTTGTTGTTGTCAAATACTCTGGATGAAGCAGCAATTGGTGGACTATGATATCATCGAAGAAAATTGTCCCATCTACTGCGACAATACATCAACAATTGCGGTTTCTGAAAATCCTGTCATGCACTCAAAGACCAAGCACATCGACATCAAATATCACTTCCTCAAAGACCACGTGGAAAAAGGCAATATTCATTTGGAACACGTGGGAACACTATCAAATGGCCGACATTCTAACTAAAGCACTTGGACGCGAAACGGTTCATGTTTTTGAGAGGTGAAATGGGTATGCTTGAACTCAACTAAATTCAATATAGTTTTGTCAATACTAATGATTTTATGTTGTGTTGAGTTATGAGTATATTAGGTACAAATGATTAAATCAATTTTCAAAAGTTTCAAGGAAATTATGCGCCATCTATGCGCCTTACTAACTGCGCGCCCATCTCTCGTTTTCTGCGCGCACAATATCTGCGCGCCTATCAATTCATGCGCGCGCTCAACCATCTTTGCGCGCCTTGATGTGTAATGCGCCTTGATGAATAATGCGCCTAGATGAGTATGCGCCTTGCTGAAGTAATGCGCCTCTTCATGCGCGCATTAACTATTGCGGCTCAATCATTTCTCAAAATTCAATTTCAATGATTGAACGTAATAAATACACAAGTACCAGTATGTTCATTCTGTTCATTTATTATAGGAATCTATGTCTTTTGACATTCCTTTATTGTTCAAGGTACTTGTGCAATTAAAATTTTTTCCCTCGTTTTAACGCTTTTCGAAAATTTTATTTTCTGGGATATATTTCTTTGCACCCAAAACTTACACCAAAATAGATGTTTTGTGTGTTTGTGCAAAAATTAGTCAAAATTGCTCATACACTTAAAGGGAAAGTGGAGCAGTTTTTCAAAACCTAAATGTCACATCATGACACTTTAGGTCATTCAGCCATTAATGCCCCTCAAATCCAAAAATCCCTCATTAATGAATGTCCTTTTTGTCATGATGAGCCGCCATTTTCAAAATCCCTCATAAATGCAATCCTTTCAACTTCCCATCTTTTTAAATTTTTACTTGTGTTTTTGCTTTATCAGTGCAAATTTTAAACCTAAACCTATAAAAACACATCATCACCTTCCTCTCTTCTCACCTACTCTATTTCTCTCTCCTCCCCGTCTCACTCCCCTCTCCCAGACTCGCCTCTCTCTCTTCATCTTCATTTTTCTTCTTCATTTTACATTCATATATAAGTTTATGGGTCCTAAGAAAGCATCAACATCTACACAAGACGATATGGTATGAATTCTCAACCTTTAATCTCCTTATATTTCTGTTTTTTTTTTTTTTTTTTTTTTTTTTTTTTGTTTCGTCATTTTCAGTGATGTTTTTTCGTTTTTTTAAAACCCGGATTCATTTCTTTGATTTCTCTTGATTCGATGATCCGTTTTCTATATCGTTTGTTGGGTTGTGTTCTATTCTTGATTTCGAATCTTTAAAAATCACATTTTAACGATCAATGCTCTGTTTGTTACAATCTGAGTTTTTGTTTTCAAATTTTTCAAAATTTTCGGGCATTCTTTTTGATCATTGTGTGCTTTCATTATTGATTTTGTTCTTATTTTTGTTTGCATATTTAGATTCCTTGTCGTCATGCGGTCATTTTGATATATTATTTGTCTAGTTTGGTGAAGTTTCATATTTTCGTGTTCTTTGGTGTTCTTCGAGCATTCAAGGGTCGTTCTTCGTGTTCTTCGTCATTTATGCATGTTTTGGTCTCTAAAAATTTTCTAACTTGTTTTCGAAAATTTGAACTTTTTGATTTTCATTTCTTTCATTTGAATGCTTGTTGTTTGTTTTTCTTTCAAAGTAAAAATTTTCCACGTCATGCGCCTATAATACTTCTTTATGTGCCTATTTTTTATGCACCTGCTGAATGATTTATGCGCCTCTACTTGTATATGCGCTTAAATCATTCTGCGCCTAAAAACCTTATGCGCCTAACTTCGTACTTAGTCAAATTTCGTTGCTTAATTTTTCCTTAGTATTCACATAGAACCATATTATGCGCCTTGTAACTCTATGCGCCTTCAATATTTTATGCGCCTAATTCAATCATGCGCCTTGATTCTCTATAATTTTGTGCGCCTGTTTCAATTATGCGCCTATATATTTCATACGCTGTTACTTTTGATCATTTTATGTTTCTATGCGCCTATATCACTTCTAACATCAATCATTTTTTTCAGGACCTTGCAAATTTCAAACTTGAAGAAACTCTTGATCTATTGGAGTTTATCTGGTTGAAGTGATGGGAAGAGAAATAATAGAGACTCTGCGCGTCGCTGGTCTGCTCCCTTATATCACCATGGACCAAGATTTCTTCTCTGCGCTCCTCGTGAGATGAGTTCTTCTCCACTGCTGTTCTAGTGGAAATTGACGTAAATGGGCGCACTCACTACCGGGATTGAGGCGCGCGTTCAAAATGTTGACGTCCATATTTCATCATCTGTGATTCGACACTTGCTCGGTTTTCCATCTACCGGTGAAGATCGCATTATTGGGCGCCCGATGACTTACTCAATTGATGATCAGAACAAGATGGCTGCCTCACTTCTAAATATTCCCACGCTTCAAAACAATATCAAAAACACCGAAATTCGAGATGGTGGAGAACTCCTTGACTCAACATCGCTCACTTGGTGGGAACTTCAATAGTGTTTCAAAACTGGGAACGTAAACCGATTCACGGTTGAACAATGGGAATACACAGCTGCTATCATGGCCAAGGAGACGCTTCACTGGCCTCATATCTGTTCAAGACTCTGCGTGAGCAAATTGATAACTTGTGAAGAAAAAAGTGATGGAAAGACCCGATTCCGCTCCACTGCCTTATTCTCACAAAACTTTTTCTAACTTACCCTGAGGTTAGTTAAGTTTTTGAATGAGAATCCGGAGTACAAGATCAACGATGTTTCCAATGTTTGGTAAAGCTAGTTTGGACCTCAAGAAGCGAAGGAAGAAGCCCACAAAGCGCGCAAAAGGAATCCAATCAAGACTGTTGAAGGCTTAGTTGATGAAGACACTGATCAGATATGCGCCAGTCCTTAAAAGCGCACCATTATTAAAGAGCGCAGTGAAAGCAAGCTCTAGACAAAGCGCAGATCCAGTGCCAGG